>OX608083.1:63402601-63950101 GCA_951509765.1 Sphenella marginata
AGGGACTCTACCCTTGAATGCCAGGGCATAGCAGTCCGGACAGGCGACGTCGACCTGCGAGTGATAAATATATACATTCCCCCTGTTACGTGCTGTCCCCGCGACTATCGCCCTGATATTAGTGCGTCGCTAAGGGGCGATAACTGCCTCATCCTAGGTGATTTCAACGCACATCACGATCTCTGGCACTCCAACTTGCCAGCAGATAACAGAGGGCACGCACTCGCAGAGCAAATAGACAACTCGGCATTCCGTACATTGAATGGAGATGCCCCCACTAGGGTGGCAGGTAACTGCCACAGCTCGCCAGACATCTCCATTTCAAGTGCGGGCCTTATCAACCACGTTAACTGGCAATCTATGCTTACACTGGCATCAGACCACCTACCCATCCTACTAAACATCGAACGACCGTCCGACTTCATAACGACAGAAAAAAGAGTTTCGCAAAGTCATCGGTTCAGCCTCCGGCCGCTTCATTCCTGCTGGCAGAATCCCGGAAATTCGACCGAATTTCCCTGCGGAAGCAGCGGCAATGGCAAGAGAACGTGACCAAGTGAGACTCTTGAACCCCGCAGATCCAAGAATAAAGGACCTCAACGCAGAAATCCGTCGGACTGTCAATGACCATAAATTGAAAAAGTGGAAAGAACACCTAGAGTCATGCAACCTCTCCGGCGGTGTCGGCAAACTATGGTCAACAGTCAAGGCCCTATCCAACCCGACCAAATACAATGACAAGGTCGCCATTGCTTTCGGCGATTGCGTCAAATCGGACCCCAGGAAATGCGCGAGCGCATTCTGCCGGCAATTTATACTGCATTCTCCTGCGGATAGGGCTAAGAGGAAAGCCATTCGACGTGCGCACAAACACAAACATACAGCCGCACCCATTGTCGTCTCCGTCGCAGAGGTCAAGGAAGCTATAAGGAAGGCGAATCCATCCAGATCACTCGGACCCGACGGCATTGCCATGAAGATGCTGAAACACCTCGGCCACGAGGGGCACAAGTACTTGGCGGCTCTATTCAACCTCTCACTGACCACTTTCGTCATACCAGATATCTGGAAACACGCGACTGTGGTCCCCCTCCTAAAACCTGGGAAGCCGGCGAACCAAGGAGATTCTTATCGTCCGATATCTCTCCTCTCGCCGGTAGTGAAGTTGTTAGAGGCTATCTTGCTCCCATACTATACTGCAAACCTGCAGCTGGCCAATCATCAACATGGCTTCCGTAAAAATCACAGCACAACATCGGCTTTGAACGCCATCACGACGCAGATTAACTTCGGTTTGAACCAACACCAACCAAACCACAGGACGGTTCTCGTGGCGCTCGACCTGTCGAAAGCCTTCGACACAGTCAACCACGCCACACTCCTTAAAGACCTGGAGGAGACACCGCTCCCTGCCGGCCTAAAACGATGGACTGCCAACTATCTAAACGGTCGGCTGGCGTCAGTGCAGTGTCGAAACGAGAGATGTAGACCTAGAAGAATTAGACAAGGGGTACCGCAGGGTGCTGTCCTTTCACCCCTTCTGTTTAACTTCTACATCTCGAGCCTCCCTCCCCCACCAGAGGGGGTCTCCATAGTTTCGTACGCTGACGACTGCACCGTGATGGCCACGGCAAAGGACCTTCCACGGACGAACTGTGTACGCGACTGAACGACTACCTGCACGATCTTTCCAGCTTCTTCACAGAGCGGAACCTGACCCTGTCCCCGACTAAATCTACGACGACCCTGTTCACTACGTGGAACGCGCAGATGGGGCAGGAGTTGAATGTCCACGTAGATGGTGTTCCACTACCTACAGTCAACCACCCCAAAATTCTAGGGGTTACATTTGACAATAGCCTCACCTTCGCTAATCATGCCACCGCAATAGCCTCAAAGGTACAAAGCCGCAACAAGATCCTCAAGTCACTGGCCGGCAGTACTTGGGGCAAAGACAAAGAAACGTTCCTGGTCACCTATAAGGCTATTGGCCGACCGGTTATGGATTATGCTGCGCCCATATGGTCGTCAAACCTTCACGACACCAACTGGAGGAAATTGCAGGTCTGCCAAAACACCGCAATCAGAACCGCGACGGGCTGTTTGCTTATGTCTCCTGAGTCTCACCTTCAACAAGATGCTAAAATGCTCAACGTTCGCGAGCATGCGGAACTTTTAAGTAGGCACTTCCTTTTGAACTGTCATAGACCCAGTCATCCAAATCGACAGCTATTGGATGAAATTCCGCCCCCCACAGACATAAGGAAACATCTCCGAAAGCATTTTGATGAGATCCGGCATCACATCTCGTAGCCGTTTGATCTGCGGGACCATAGGCGGGCCCTAAAGGACCTCCACACTGAGTCGGTGGACAGATCCCTCAGATCCCGGATTGTGAACTCCGTTATTGGTGCCCAACCACCCGTTCTTGCTGAGGAAGAACGTGTCCTTCCGAGGGAGACTAGAGTCATGCTGGCTCAACTTCGGTCTGGATATTGCAATAGGCTGAACTCCTATTTGTCCAGACTGAACCCCACCATACCGAACTCATGCCCTGCATGCGGTATGGACCCCCATGACACGGAACATCTCTTTTCGTGTTCTTCGGAACATACTGTTCTAACCCCCCTATCACTTTGGTCCAACCCTGTTGAAACAGCGCGTTTCCTTGGACTTCCGTTAGAAGAGCCCGATGACAACTAGGAGTGTACTGGCCCTTCGGGCAGGGCGAAGCACTGCTAACAACAACAACAACAACAACAAGCAATAAATATAGGGATATTTAGTACGTTTTCATTTTTTGATTATTGTAAATTTTTTTGGTGGTTGGGCTAGCTTGAATATAAGGTTGGGCTGGTTGGGCTGACTAAGGGGGCCCGATATTTTTTAAAAGACAAGTGTAATAAATAAAATGAATGCGTACTAAATTAGCAATAAATATAGGGATATTTAGTACGTTTTAAATTTTTGATTATTGTAAAATTTTTTTCGTGGTTGGGCTAGCTTGAATATAAGGTTGGGCTGGTTGGGCTGACTAAGGGGGCCCGATATTTTTTAAAAGACAAGTGTAATAAATAAAATGAATGCGTACTAAATTAGCAATAAATATAGGGATATTTAGTACGTTTTCAATTTTTGATTATTGTAAAATTTTTTTGGTGGTTTGACTAGCTTAAATTTAAGGTAGCCCAACCCTCGATATTTTTTAAAAGACAAGTGCAATAAATTAAATGAATGCGTACTAAATTAGCAATGAATATAGGGATATTTAGTACGTTTTCAATTTTTGATTATTGTAAATTTTTTTTGGTGGTTGGGCTAGCTTGAATATAATGTTGGGCTGGTTGGGCTGACTAAGGGGTCCCGATATTTTTTAAAAGACAAGTGTAATAAATTAAATGAATGCGTACTAAATTAGCAATGAATATAGGGATATTTAGTACGTTTTCAATTTTTGATTATTGTAAATTTTTTTTGGTGGTTGGGCTAGCTTGAATATAATGTTGGGCTGGTTGGGCTGACTAAGGGGGCCCGATATTTTTTAAAAGACAAGTGTAATAAATTAAATGAATGCGTACTAAATTAGCAATAAATATAGGGATATTTAGTACGTTTTCATTTTTGGCTATTGTAAATTTTTTTTGGTGGTTGGGCTAGCTTGAATATAATGTTGGGCTGTTTGGGCTGACTAAGGTGTCCCTATATTTTTTAAAAGACAAGTGTAATAAATTAAATGGATGCGTACTAAATTAGAAATAAATATAGGGATATTTAGTACGTTTTCAATTTTTTATTATTGTAAATTTTTTTTGGTGGTTGGGCTAGCTTGAATATAATGTTGGGCTGGTTGGGCTGACTAAGGTGGCCCGATATTTTTTAAAAGACAAGTATAATAAATTAAATGGATGCGTACTAAATTAGAAATAAATATAGGGATATTTAGTACGTTTTCAATTTTTGATTATTGTAAATTTTTTTTGGTGGTTGGGCTAGCTTGAATATAAGGTTGGGCTGACTAAGTTAGCAATAAATATTGGGATATTTAGTACGTTTTCAATTTTTGATTATTGTAAAATTTTTTTGGTGGTTGGACTAGCTTAAACTTAAGGTAGCCCAACGATCGATATTTTTTAAAAGACAAGTGTAATAAATTAAATGAATGCGTACTAAATTAGCAATAAATATTGGGATATTTAGTACGTTTTCAATTTTTGATTATTGTAAAATTTTTTTTGGTGGTTGGACTAGCTTAAACTTTAGGTAGCCCAACCCTCGATATTTTTTAAAAGACAAGTGTAATAAATTAAATGAATGCGTACTAAATTAGCAATAAATATTGGGATATTTAGTACGTTTTCAATTTTTGATTATTGTAAAATTTTTTTCGTGGTTGGGCTAGTTGGGCTGACTAAGGGGGCCCGATATTTTTTAAAAGACAAGTGTAATAAATTAAATGAATGCGTACTAAATTAGCAATAAATATTGGGATATTTAGTACGTTTTCAATTTTTGATTATTGTAACATTTTTTTGGTGGTTGGACTAACCTAAACTTAAGGTAGCCCAACCCTCGATATTTTTAAAAGACCGTTGTAATAAATAAATTGAATGCGTACTAAATTAGCAATAAATATTGGGATATTTAGTACGTTTTCAATTTTTGATTATTGTAAAATTTTTTTGGTGGTTGGACTAGCTTAAATTTAAGGTAGCCCAACCCTCGATATTTTTTAAAAGACAAGTGTAATAAATAAAATGAATGCGTACTAAATTAGCAATAAATATAGGGATATTTAGTACGTTTTCATTTTTTGATTATTGTAAAATTTTTTTGGTGGTTGAGCTAGCTTAAATTTAAGGTAGCCCAACCCTCGATATTTTTTAAAAGACAAGTGTAATAAATAAAATGAATGCGTACTAAATTAGCAATAAATAATGGGCAATTTAGTACGATTCCCGTTTATGATTGGGCTATAAAGGTTGGGCTAGCTTAAGGGAGCTATTTACCGGAGTTAAACCGGGTTAAAAAAACGCTAAAAATATCGTTTTTTTGTATAAAAGGAGTATGAAAAAATATTTTTTAATAAAAAGCACCTGACATGATGAATTAGCTGGAAGGTAAGCATAAAAATGTTTGAAAATTTGATCAACGCAATCCAAATATTGAGATGTATAATGCTGTTTTTGGTAATTTTTCGAGGGGTAGGTTTGTGGAACACTTTCATAACTCAGCCAATTGTTGACGGATTTGGACGATTAGGATATCATTTGAAAGGAATTTTCGAGACGTTGCCATGTCTGCAAAATTTAACCCTTTTTGGTCCAATTTTAAACATTGCGAATATTAGCACACAGGCATACAATAATAGTATTAATACAAATTTTTAAACTTTTTTATACTTACCTTTTGCACCCTATCATCCAGATGCTTTTTATTAAAAAATATTTTTTCATACTCCTTTTATACATAAAAAACGATATTTTTAGCGTTTTTTTAACGCGGTTTAGCTAAATCTTAATAAATTTTTGGAATATTTTGGGGGAGTGCTTAGAAAAGAGTGAATTTTGAAATTCCGGCGGAAACAGTATATAAAACATCTTTTCTTTGTTTCTCTTCATTTTTGTTTTTACTTTATTTGTTTTAATTTTTTACTTGATTTTTTATTTTTATTATTCATTTTAGTTTTTATTTAAATTTTATTTAACATTGTTTTGTTGTTTTTTAATAAAAATTATTTTCCTATTATTAAAGTGTTAAAAATTTCTGGTATTCTTTTGCCAACAATTTCACCTTCAGCTTTCGAAATATGCTTAAAATGCAAATTCATTTCATGCACGTGGCTGTGCGAACAAGTAAAGGTTAATTGATTAAACAATACAGAGAAAATGGGAAAAGCAAACGGGGAAAACAGAAAACAACAATAAAAATTAAAAGAAAGATTGAGATAACAAAAAAAAAAAATTGTTTTCTTTAGACTTTAAGTGCGAAACGCTAGCGATGTTGCAATTAAATTGTGAAATCAATATCGATAAGATACGACAAATGGGTATGCAATTGAAACACAAGAATTTTTGTGATAACCAACTCGTCAGCTGTACAACTTTAATTTTGATTTCTAGGAACTATTGGTGCTTAGTGCAAAATCGTTTATTTTCACTCATTTATTTTTTTATTGTTATTATTTGTTGTAGTTACTTATTGTTTTACTAAATACAATTTTTAATTTTTTAATTTCAGAAAACGTTGGAGATCAACAATAGCAAAATCTCAATCTAAGTAAATGATCGTCATCAGTTTTGACGTACGTTCAATTTTTGAGTGCCATTTCGACGGCAGAGTGGAAGATATTTTCAAAGAAAGTCCTAAGTCAAAATTGAACTGAAGAATAAATTTATCAGAATTTGATTCTGCAACACTTTATCTTAGCATTAAATTTTCTTTCAAAAAATGTGGCAAAAGAAAAATTACCGCAAGGATAAAAGGAATCGTTTTTTTATATGTAAATAAAGCTATGTTCAAAATTTAATTTTTTTCACCCAATACTGTAAATTCGAATTAAGTAAAAAGCATTAAGCACTATTAAATAATTGATACTTCTATACGATATGTACAACCTTGAAACATTGTTCATAATTACATAAGTAAAATGTGATCAAAGAGTAAGTATATATGTAAGTAAATATAATTCAATGTCAATTCTTCTCATGTTAACCTTGAGATGAAGAGAAATCAAGCGTTTAAAGTACTTGTCAATTTACAACGCTCAGTTTACTGTAACATAAGTATGTATGTAGCATATACAGTTGTGTACAATATAATAGTAGTGAAATTAAATTGGTTCGAAGAAATGAGAAAAAGTTTCTAATTATTTTTTATTTAAAATATATTTATTTTTAAATATAAAATTTGAAAAAAATTCTAATAAAAATTTAAAATTTTATTAAAGAATTTCTAAAAAAAATTTTGAGTAGATAGACCATTTTTAGTATAATAATATGAAAGTCAAATCAAGCCTTAAAATTTCCTTGAATTTCTAGAATTTTTATTGTAGATACATACATATGTATAAGCTGTTCAAAATTTTGTTCTTCTTCCATACAAAATTAAATTTTGTTCATGCGTCGCATGGAAAAATCACTCAACATTGTCGACGAAAAAAAATTGTCAAAATTCAGGGACTTCAGCAAATTTAACTTCACTACTATTAAATTGCACACAACATACATATACATTAGGGCGGGTCGATTTAAAAATCGCTCATTGCTCTGTGAAAATGGTATTCTAGGGATCAAATAAAGAAACTTTGCCGAAGGAACCATACCTCTAAAACGAATTCTGATGTCCCCCAATTTGGGTCAACCTTTTGGGTAGGTATCATTTGTAGTCAATGTAATGTCACTCATACGCCATGGCCCCGCTGCCCAAAAGTTCGACCCTATTTGGGGGACATCAGAATTCGTTTTAGAGGTATGGTTCCTTCGGCAAAGTTTCTTATTTTGATCCCTAGAATATGATTTGCACAGAGCAATGGGCGATTTTTTTGCCTCCCCACAAATCGACCCGGCCTAATATACATACATACACTTTAATTTCAAAATAATAAGTCACATGTTTCAGTGAAACTAGTTAGAAAAAACATAAACAGCAAAAGCAATAAAACTTCAGCTAAGCGTGACTGATAATAACAAAACCTTGATAAGATTACAGACCATAAAAATTTTAATTTGAAATTAAAACAAATTAATTTATGATTGATAAACAACGACAGAAATAAGGGAATAAAAACAACAACAAAAAGCAGCAAATAAAGGTGAACATACTTTAAAATAATTGTTTTGTTGCGAGAAAAGTAAGACAGAAATGATTGACTTAAGTAATTTGTATAAAATTTCATGGCAGACATTTGAAGCGTAGCATGGGAATAACCCTAACCAATGTAAGAGTGCAGGGGTTTAAGAAGAGTTAGTAGGGGAAGTGAAGTGAAGATATACAAACATTTTTTTTATTATGAATCGAATGTATGTATGTTAGTTTATTTGCTTTTATATTTTTATTTTAATCGGTTCAACCGCCCGCAAAATTACGACACCTTTTGTGATTACATAATTTGTATTATTATTTTCTAACACCTGCTTTATTTATTTTTGCCTTCACGCTATTATTTGTATACTTATGTAAGTAATTTGTAAGTCATTTTATTTTTAAAGTTATTAAGTTTTCAAAAGAAATAACAAACAAAGAAAAAAATTATTTAGCATGGGCAATTCCAAGGTGATGGGTGCGCGAACTAAAATCATTTTTGTATGGCAGAAAATTTTGAACTGCCTGTACGATGAAAATTCTAGAAACGAGGGAAAATTTTTTAGTTCGATCAGACTTGCACGTTATTGTACTAAATTCGAGTGGTCTACAAAACTGTGAGCTCAAAAATTGTTTTACAATTCTATCAAAATTTTTTTGCAGATTTTGTTGGTAATTTTTTAAATTTTATTCAACTTTCCTGAATTATAGAAATACTTTTTATCTGTGTAATACGTTATATTTTAAATAAAAATTATTAAAAACACAAGCTTCTTCTTTTTTCGTCGCACAAATTTAGTTTCACTGCTGTTATATTGAACCCAACTGTATATTAGGAATGTTACGGAAGTGCGTCTGGAATAGGCATCGAGATCGGAGGCTACTACAGATCTTAAATGTCTAGAGCCTTTCTAATAAAATTATGCTTAAATATTGTTTAAGAAGTGTTTAAGGTTGGTTGCATGTTTTTTCGAATACACCTAAAGTTCCCCTATCTATGTAGTATATCTCAAACGATTTTCCTTGCAACGGAGCGATGTCCATAATCTTATTTACATTTTAGGAATAATTCAAAATTTTTGTAATTTTAAGCTTTTATGTATATCGACTGCTGAGTGGAAAATCACCATATTTTAAAATATTTAAAAAAAAAAACACTATCTCAGAATTTTCTTCAAAAACGCTCTATCTGAGCTGAAAATGTATGAAATTTTCGTTCAGTTAGGGCGTTCTTCACTCAAATTAATTAATCCCAAGGTACATGAAACAATATTCAACAAAACTATCAGTTTCCGTATAGTCTAGTTAATGTATGTACATACAAAAATATTATGTACTAGGTACACTCTAAACTTTTTTGTTGAATTTTACAGCGATGATATCAGTAAATTTTTGTTGACTCTCTCACTGTTGCTTGAAATTGCAATAATTTCTGTTTATTTTCTGCTTTAAGTCGCAAAAGGAATAAATTTAAACACAAATTACAGCAAACTTTCATTTCACAGCTGAAAATGAACATAAAATTGCGCAAACTTTTTTTTGCGCACAAAAAATACGAAATAAACAAACCCTTTGTTGCGTGAAGCTGAAGCGCACAGTCAAATATGCGTAATTCCTCTCAGCAAGCGCTTGTTGATTAGCGCTCTCTTTTCTCATTTCAGTTGAAATAAGAATTTCAGTTGAAAGTGTTGCGGTAGCGTGGCGCAAAAGAAAGAAAGTATTATAATAAATAAATATAGTAAAATAAATAATTATAAATAAAATATTGTTAGTGATAAGAAAAATGTTTAAGTGCAATATATGTAAAAGTGAATTTGCTAGCCTTACAAATTACCATCGACATTTATACGCCCATAAAGACGCTCGCGATTGTATTTTTTACTTACATGTATGTATAGTCCTTTATTTCAATGTATGAATACATGTATTTTCTTATTTTTAACATGAAATTAAATACTTTTGTTAATTTACTATATTTTCTGTTGTTTTAATAAAAATAATAAAATAGTTTTCATCCTTTTTATATATATATATATATATAGTCCTTCATTTTAATGTATGAATACATGTATTTTCTTATTGTTAACATGAAATTAAATACTTTTGTTAATTTACTATATTTTCTGTTGTTTTAATAAAAAAATAAAATAATTTTCATCCTTTATAACCTTCAAATTCCAGCAATAATTTAATTCTTTTCACAAATTTCGCTATTTTTTTTTTGACGTATGTGTACATATAAGTAAAAGAAGTTATTCTTGCTGGAATTTGCAATTTTAATGGTGGCCCATTTTGACTGTGAGCTACTGTATATTTTCAAATTAAACATTTTTGGCTTTAAACATAAAAATAAGTGAGAGAGAGCGCGTAGAAAGCGCTGCAAATTTAAGCAGCTGTGTGTGTATGGAATTACACATTTTTCGCTTTAATCAATCAACAAAAAAATGCGTATATTAACATGCGTGAATTTAGACATAAACAGTCGGTAAAGTGTTGCCTACCATTATCGCTGTAAAATTCAACAAAAAAGTTTAGAGTGTAGTTTGAAACTAACCATCTTAGAAGATTATAGGAGGCAAAAAAGTATGGTAGGACATAAGTAGGTAGTGCATAGGACAGAAGTAAAGCGCAATCACAAATATCATTGAGGTAACTAATAGTAATGCGAAGAATACAAATTTCCAGAAATACATTAGAATTTGTTATATTTTCAGCGAAAAAGAAATATGAGGACATAAAGTTTGCTGCAATAAACTCAGCGAAAGACAAATACAATAACAACAGCCAAAATCTATTTTTAGAATATTTCTGGAGAGCGTTAGCTGAAATTAGAGATTTGATTTATAAACATAGCATTTGGTAAACATCTTCAGAAATACGAAGAAAAACACAGATAAGAGGAAGATTTTGTGAAATAGCCAAAAAATAAAATGCGAATTGGTCTGAGACAGAATGTGACAAACTTCGAAATAACTAAAGCCACCTACTACTGACTTTGTTTGCTTTTCTTCGTTAAACAGAAATAACGTTGAATTAATTTTTTATATACAGTTGTGTTCAAAATAATAGTAGTGAAATATAAGTAAAGTAAATATAAGATAGATTACACAATTAATAAATAAATCAAATGCAACAGAATGAGAGTTGACATAAACAACAAGAAGGCTTATTTAACTCAAAGTTGGTTCGGTATTGTTTCCAGGTAAGTGGTTTGATGAGCGAGAGGGTACATAGAAGTTTACTTCGCTCAGAAGAACGCGACTAGAAAAAGTGTGAAGATTAGTTAGTTTCAACAACTTGGTAAATCATACAAGGGATCTCAATGAAAATCTCTTAAGCCAAATAGTAAAAATTGTTTTTGAACTGATTCAAGGTGATCTACATAGACCTGGTAAGGTGGGTTCCAAATTAAATAGAGCTCTAGTTACATAAGTCCGTAAGTTGATTGGTGAAAGTATTCATGGTAGAATATTGAAAATGAGTGAAGAGTTAAACGAGATTAAACTCGAATAGCTCCAAAAAGGGGTGAAAGGGAGAAGCGGCATGGCAGCTCCCATGCAAGGAAAGGCAGAAAGAAGGATTGTGTGAGGGATAGCAAGAGGAATAAGACAAACAAGATTTGGAAATAGAAAAGTATCTAGGAGATTGAAGAGTAGTAGTCCATTGAGAACCTGAATTGGGCCGTAATTACTTCAAAGCAACATTAATTAAATTTAAGGTGTCCAACAAAGAACAGCTACTCCAATAGCACTCGCCATAAAGTTTGGAGCTTGCTTTGTCAAATAAGTTATAAAGCATTCTCTGTCACTAATCACAACAACACTCAGGTGACGGCTGCAGCCATCAATATTTTGTTATCGCTCTATCCAACTATAGTCAACTATGATGTTTGCTAGTTTCACACTCCTAGTCGCTAGAGAGTGAGTTTAGTAGCGGCCGCACTGTTGCTTAGGTGCTAAGTAATAAGGTTGCTTAGCGACAAACACACAAACAAAGAGACAAAAAGAGTAAATTATATATGTATTAAAAAGGCACAATTTGGCGAATAGTTGCAAAGAATTCGCGTCTGGCTGAATAAGTGAATGGGAAAATTGCATGGCATGAATGGTGTTTAGACACTCGGAAAGTAGTCGTAGTGGAGTTTTTATAGTAGTGGAAGTTGTAAAAAAGAAGAAGAGCAAATGAAAGAAGAAAATAAAAACAAAAACAAAAACTGCATAGCTGATGATAATGAAGGCAGCCAAAGTTTTCGAATATTACATTTTCTAGTTTTTTTTTCTTTTAATTTTATTTCTTTTTCCTTTTTGCTTTTTATATTTTTCCTTACTACTGTTGAAATTGTTGGCATGTTAGCAAATTACAGCAGTCGCGTATGGTGGCCGCATTTGCTGTATAACGGTAGTGATGGCGACAGTGGCTGTGACGTTGCTGTTGACAGTTGGCAAGACATTTACATAATCTCTTCGCATAATAAAAATGAAATGGAATTTTACGCTTGAGACTTTAATTTCTCATCAACTATCTGCATGCAGAGTCGTACTTTCTTTTACAATTTTTCTTTGCGCACATTTACCTTTCGATTTTTATCGGAGTTTTCCCTTTATGCTTAATTCATTTGATGGTGACAGCGTTGAAAATTGGTTAATAGTAATTAAAAGACAATAATTTTTATTAATCCATCGAAAAGGCAGAAAATCTACGAACTGAAGAACCGGTGACAGGGGTCAGTATGACGACTGTATTGAAAAAAGGGGCTAGAGGTAAGGGAATGGATAATTTTTCAGTTTAAGACGGGCTAATATGGACTCAGGACCCTTTATTTTTTATTGCTGAATATATTTGCTTTATGAAATTCTGGCAAACTTGTACAACAAATTTAAAAATGTGAAAACGAAAATTGGAGAACAAATTGAGTAAAGCTGTGTTCGGTGAGAAAACTTGCAAAGTAGTGTTAGTAAATTGAGAATGGCGTAAAACTCTCTCGAAACAGCTGTTGCATTTTTGATTGGTTAACAGTTTGAATTTTTAAATTCCTCTTGTTGCTTTACTATGTCGCGTTCAGGTGTTTTCACTAGCAAGTTTTACTGAATGAAATTCTCTCAGCAGAAACTTGCAACTCTCTCTCCCCAAATGAAATGTCAAAATGCGCTCTCATCACGCAAATGTTTTGTGTTACCAAATACTTTCCAGTAAAAATATATGCAAAACTACTTAGGAAATTCAAATATGTAGCCATTGCATACAAGTGAAAGGCGTTAAATCAATTAACGCCAACCCACAACAGATCAACAGCAACAACTACAAACAATTTAGCATTCTCCAGACGCCAAGTGTCGTTAACTATACATAAGTATGCGTACATTTTTGAATTTGGGGTGGCACATCTCCTACGACCTACAGACACGCAATTTGCGTACTTTAAAGAGATTTCATTAATGTACAATGCTTACTCATTCAGTGTTAATTGGTGTGAATTTTTCATTTTTTTTTTCTATTTTTTTTATTTTTTTCCAACAGCTGCGGGTGTTATTGTTATCAATAGAAAGGGAAAGTCATGCCATGTGTTTATGAACAAATAAATAGTAATATATGTAGAAGAGAATATTTTTATAATGGCTGCTTTAAGAAATATTTTTTTGTTTTTTCAAATTAAGCTTATCTAATGCATGTTATGTAAGATCGATCATTATATTCATAGTATTATCTAATTACGTATGCAAAGTTTGAGTGGGCCATACTCAAAACTTCAGCAGATCCAGAGAGCTGTCTTTAGCATAAGATTTTGATCAACCTTATCAGACTTGTTCTCTCTGCAGAAAAGTTTTTCGTTTGGAATTTTCATAACTACCTGAAAGAAGTCTTTAGAAACCCTGCCATAGTCCAAGTATTATTTGATCTATGGTTGATACAGTGGCGGACAAAATTATTGGCACACCGATTTTCACAAATTAAAAAAAAAAAATTCACAAAGACTGTATAAAAGCATGTGTCTATGACTAATACAAAAAGTAGAAATTTTGTTTTAAAAATGTACGCAAAATTCGAGAATAACTAATCCAGGCAATGTATAAAAAAAATTTTTTTTTGCAGAATTTAGTTTTGAAGGCCATTAAATTTTAGCATAATAATCTTAAGCTCGACAGAATTTTTATTTAATTTTTGGATTTTTTTTGATTAGAAATTAAATTATATGGGGGGAAAATACAGAATTCTCAAGAAAAAAAAATTGCCAAAAAGACCAAAATATATTTGTATTGGTTTTCGTATTTTTTTTGTTTTGTCAATCAAGTAAATTTTGTTTAGTATTAATTTTCAAAAAGTGATCGGTATGATACTTGTGGTATACAAGTTTCTTGGCTCATATCAAACACATGACATAAAAAAATATATACATATATACTTATTCACCTAAAAAAATGGTTATCTTTTAAGTTAAAAAGCATATAAAAAATAATTAGATTTTCGTTAACTCTTAACGTGATAATCTCTGCAATATTTGAAAAATAACAAGTTTACAACAAGCAAAGCTATTCAATCATTTGTCTCGCCCTAATTGAAACGTAAATTATTTAATTAACTTGTTTTAATCTACACTTTTTATTCTGTATTTCATTTGTATCTATTTAAAATTCACAGCTGATTAATGTCCCTGCACGATTACATCATTTCATGTAAACACCTGGGGGAAATTAAATACAATTTCGTTGAAAAAAAAAAATGCAAACTGTGGAATAACTAGATAGTACATGGAGCACCAAAATTATCGAAGTTCGCATTACTAGATATAATCGATATGTCAGACAAAAACTATCGCTAAAATATAACATGCTTTCATATATATGGGAAATTAATAGAAATAACACGATTGAGTACTATACTCGAGCAGAAACAATAAAAACAACAACACACAATAGGTTCCAAAAGTCAAAATGAGAAGAAAGTAAGACAAAATATTGGAAGACTACGCGTGAAAGCCGGGAACTTATTTATAAGTCGTTCCAGACGTACTATGAACGTCACTTATTTATTTAAATAGTTTTTGCATTGACTAGCAAATTTTTATTGGTCATAATTGCTGATAAGCCTATGTGCTTTTTTGTTGTAAGCAAAATTTAAAGTGGTTTGAGCTGATAAGAACGAAAATATTTTCACTTAATTTTTTTTTGTAAAACCGGCTGTATGTAAGTATTTAAATCGTGAAATTTTAAATTTTGAAAGAATTAATGAAATTAATTTTGTTTTATTTTATTCATATTCAAATCGCTAAGTGCTTACGAAAAAAAAATCGCCCAACAATTGTTGAATATAACACTTATAAAAAAAAATTGTACATTTTATTTAAACGAATGATTTGGTTTACTAACCCAAGTATACCATATGTTTCTATTGTAGTTGTTGTTGTTATATGTCCCCAACACACACTTCACAATTGCAGCGGTGGGCACCACTACAAACAAATGTACAGCACCTCTTGTGCTTGTATGAGTGTGCTTTTGAGAGGACAGTGGGGCCAACCCCGATTTTCACGAGTAACTATTTTGTTTTAGTTTCCATTTTGGTTTGGTTTTAGTTTATATTTTGCTTTTTTTTTATTAAGTTTTCAAAATAAAGCATATATTTTTTTATTTAAAAATATTAGGTCAGGTTTATATATTTGCACATTGTTTTCATTTGTTTTTTGTAACAAGAAAATACTATTTTTTATTCCAAAGCAATAGTAAGCTTTTTTTTTTGAAAATATACTCTTTCTTTGTTCAAAAGTAACAGGCAATCTTTTTAATTCTTTTATATTTTTTTATTTGCAAGTAAGTAAGTTTGCTTTCGAAAGAACATATTTTTCGGTCATTTTTGCTGAAATCATTAATAGCCCTGTGGAACGCCAAAAGATGTCGCTTTAAATTGAACTCTGTAATAAGATTTAACGACCTGGAGAAATTATGCATTATGGCTTTTAGAACTACCTATATAAAAGATGAATAACTTCAATTTCCCACCCAATTTCAAACATCATACCACTTTCATCAACATAAAACAAAGTTGCCCACTGTGTAACGTATAGGCAGAAACCTGTTTCTTGTACTCTTGAAATTGATTTGAGCGCATTTCATTCTCACCGCTTTTGTATACGTGCACACGGTTTTACTCTCGCAGCTCTATAGAGCTGCTCTGCCCACCATTGACAATTGTTAGCGCATGTCAAACTTATCTTTGAGAGTGCGAGTGCGTGTGCTCGCGTTGTGTTTGCGTTCGTTATATATTAATGCAACGCATTTATTTTGTTTGACATTCAGCTATCAGTTAGCTTATTCCAACAACAAAATAAATGGTTTGCATTATCGCAAAGTCTCTAAAATTTATAAAGGCGACCAACTGGCTGCAACGCCGCCTCACCTCTCTATTGAACTACTCACACCCGATGCAGCTGCTTTATGCTGACATCTTGACGATAATCAGCTGACTTGTTGCCTCGGTATTGACTGATTGACAGTGATTGTTTTTAACATTCGTCAGTGTAAAGGTTTTCTAATTTTTCACTATGAAACTTTTTTTTTTCTGTCAATAGTGTCATTGCTTTGAAAGAGAGAAGATATTCAATGACTTGTACTTTAATAGAAGAGCTTCTAAGTAGACTTTTACATCAAGCATGCGAGCGTTTTGCGAAAATAAATTTATTTAAATTCAATAAAAAATAATTTGTGAAATAAAACCGAAGTTGAGAAGTAACAAAATAGGTGGATTCACCTCATTTTTTTCTTGGCAGTCATGACCCCTCCGGAAGCTACATATGTATTTACCAGCCTTAACACCGAAAAGTATTTAAAGGGGAAAGTTTGGGGGGGGGGGGGGGGGTTGGTTGCTTAGAATATACCCGAGGCAGGTTCACACGTTCTAGGAAGCGACTGAAATCCACAGCAACTACGATTCCGGCGCAAACTAAATCGTTCCCAAGGCAGTTGGGCTAGTGCCACCAGTTGCTAGTAGCGGGTCGTACCAAATTCATAACTGACAAAGGACTGACTTTCAATGTCAGTCTAAACCTGTTTGGTCTGTTACGTCAAATTACATGAAAGCATGCGTCGAATAAGCGGGCCAAAGAACTGCTACTACAACAACAAAATGTATAAAAATAACGTTCTATAAGTCTCTAAGTCGTACTTAGCTAGGTGTTCCAACAGTTAATAACCAAGCGCCTCGCAAAGCGTTTTTGTTTTAATACACTAGGGTAGCTGTAGAATCGGGATACCCCGGTACGCTGCCTCGATGACATAGAAATAACTGGCGAGCTTTGTATAGCGCCAATCAAAGAGTAAAGAAATCGAAAACTTGCGAGCTTAATAGCTTTCCAAATACAAACAGGTTGATTGGATTTTTGTTGATTATCTCACATTTGTATTTGACCTCTTTTTTTATCTTTCAACACACGTGTAAGCATTCATACTACATTTGAGCATCTCAGCCACAGCAATGAACCACATCTGCTCGTCTTTGTATGTAAATGGTTCATAATTGGACTCAAATTGAATGATCAATCGAATATGCAACCATCCGATGTCGAAAAAAAACCGTCAGAACTCGGAACAAGTTCATTAACAAAGCATAATCGTTAGCTGTCTATTGAAACGTGTGGGGTAGGAGTCCGAATAGTGTGGTGCACTACTTGGCTTGCTCTACATATCGAAATACATATCTAGGCTGTACGTTTGGTTGATGGACCATGATTGAAGAGAGATTGCCCATTTAAATGTATAAAGGCTGAAGCTTAAATGAAAATGTAGTGAAGTGCATGCAACACATTCTTCTACTATATGTTGTTGTGTGTATAGTTTTGTCTCTGTGTGGTCCAAGCTGCCGATGACCGCACTAGAAGCTATGTACATATTTAGTAAGTTTCTTTGTTTTTTCTGCTACTCTTTCACTTTTCAACTTATTTGGTTTTTGGTAGTTTCTATTTTTTTAATCTCTTCTTGCTTTGGGCTTGCGGCATTCAATTCTAGTTTTGCTGCTAAATCGTTTTTTCTAAGCGATTAGATATTAGTATTTAAGTGCTTCGTTGTCGTAATTGTTTACCCACTGTTATTTACTGCTAACTGCATAGTTGGGTACTTTCAAAACGAGTACATAGCTGAATGCTTTTCCCGCATGAATGTTGGCAAGCGCGTTCGATTTCATTAAAATTTTCTGGAAAAATGGAAGAGAAATCAAGAAAGCCTTATCGAAGTGCGATGTTCCACGTATGGAAATAAAAATTCATCTACACAGACTCAACTCTGTTGTTGTTTTAACAACTAAAACACCCTCCGAAAATTTTGTTGAGTGGAGTCGAACAGTCCTTGGCCGAATATGAATCCGGCACCCTCCGGTGCCCCATGCTGTACTGCCCGACTGTCGTGGTACCGATTTTGTATGACAAGTGGAACCTTCTAGGTCATGTCATCGCTCCTTCCGTAAAAAAAGAGAAGATGGGTAATGAGAGGCATCATATCCGGAGATCAACCATCAAGTTGCACATCACTACCTTTGTACATATTAGTCGCGTCTTACGACCGGTATGCCTGCCTCGGGTCTAAGCCCCTTACCCAACAGGGGGTCAGACTCAACTCCCGTCTCCGTCACCCAAACGTGGTCAGGAAAGAGGAAACATCTTCAAATTTTGTAGTAAAAGGTTGGAAGGAAAATGCATACACTGCTTCTGTCTCACAGGCATACCAACTTCGGGCATATTCCAACCCCCATGGGGAAATGTTTAAAATTCTAAACCCAATCTTTTATTAGTTAGCTTCTCTTTGTCTTTTGTACTTTTGGTTTCATCTTAAAAACAACTTAATGCTACCTTCTACGAAACGGTGCGATGTGGGAAAGAAGCCGATGCTCAGTTATAAAAACGATGGGCTTCAACAGCTGTTTAAATTTCAATAAATATTTACTATTTTTATTGCTTAGAAGCTTCTAGTTAGCTAATTTCATTCCCCTTCCACCCTCTTACTCTATTTTTCATAAATTGTATACATTTACTGATCACTTAACCTGCATACAATTTAAAATATATAGGTACTCTACAATTCGCTTTACTTCTAGTATGACTCTTCGTGTTGCTTTTAATATCCAAATGCACTTCTATAATGGTATGTCTTTCCCCATTTAGCAAAGCTTCATTAATGGTAAATAAGTTCATAGCTATCTCATTTGCTTTTTCTGCTTCCTTTTTGTGTTGTGTTTTCTAATGCTCCAAATACAATGTAAGTAGCCATCGATTGAGGTTACCCACATTTTTTTTGCCGTTTACATAGTGTATGAATGAATATGGAGTATACATTTTATAAAAAAAAAATAATTTCTTGAATTGAAGAGTACAAAACGACGACTTAATTTCATATGAGTGCAGACCACCACAAATATTTAACTAGGTGTTATGGTTTGGTCTATTATTTCTTATCACCTCATGGCTTGATAGTTGACATACGACTTTTTTATATATTTATTATTTAAAGGTTTGTGTAAGCACTTAGCAACAAGCGAATAAAATACCAATCTGACTTTTTCTAATTTTAAATTTCGTTTTACCCCATATTCATAAAAGAATAAACTTTGCAAAGCTCTTACATATATGTATGTAAATCAATATTTCTATGGGAATGTCATTTAAAAAGCCCATTTTATTTTTAACAAATGTGGGGTTTGAATATGTCCGACCCATGAATCTATCTACATCCTACATCCTTCATTAAAAGCCCTACATTTTTACAATTGGCGATAGAATGTCTGTTCAGATTATTTCTTCCAAAAGTTACGCTACATATCAAATACACTTGTTAAATAAAAAGTAAATGTGCAATATTCACTCACCTAGATTTGGCACGGTAACAGTAACCTGATTATTGGAACCGACGTCCACAGTAGCTACTTTACTTTTGTCCACACTTGCTGGCTTAAAGTCATCTAAGGAACAAGAAGAAATGTTTATATAGTTTTAAGCAATAAATACATACATAAGTACATAAATGCATGCATATAATATACATAATAAATGTACATGCGAAAATCTATGAAGCTACTTACATTTTATCGTGTGAAAGGCGGTCGTTGTATTTTTCGGATTAAATGTGCAGCCAAGCTTTAATTCGCGCACTTCATTGCCAATATTCAGGCGTTCGGCGAGCGAACTTTTATGTTTGGTCATCATCATCGTTGGAGGAGCAACTGTTGATAGCTGCTTGCTATGCGATGGATTGACTTTATGTAGCGGTACAGCGGAAGCTGATGTTGGATTGGCGTAAGCTGAGTAATTGGAATAATTGGCACTGGTGTTACTATTGTCGGAGTGGTGGTGTTGGTTGTTATAATTGTAGCTGGACTGGTTTTGTTGTTGCTGTTGATATGATTGTTTCGTAGGTGTTGTATTTGGTGATTGGAAACCATGCGAATATGATGATTCCCGTTCCCTGACAACACCCGCACCACTTGCTGTTGTCGGTGCAGACGTAGAAGGTGGTGCCGCCGCTCCTGCTGCCCACTGCTGACCAGCACCGCCGCCACTTCGTTGCAATTGTTGTACACTGGCTGTTGTAAATTTACGGCCGGCTCCACTACGACCAGCTGCTGTACTGTTAGCACTGGCTCCAATACCACCAACACCAACACCACCACCACCACCGCTACCTTGGCTTGCTGTTACTTGTGTCCCAGTCGCTGTGCTGCCTGTACGACTGCGTTTCACGCTACCACCTGCAGCCTTGGCTTTGAGACGCTGTAACGTTGTGGTACCCGCTGACTTCGGAATTTTTTCGGTTTATGGTGCAATATGGAATTGCACACACCGGGTTGGGTAGGAAAAAATTTTAAAAAGTATTAAAATAATTAACCTTGAATTGCACTACTTTTGGGTGAGGGCACCCTGCACCTTTCTACTTTTTTTACTTAAATCGATACACGATACGCACTGCATTTAGCACACATTTTTATAAAATGGATTTATTTGCGGTTATTAATTTTGATTTTATTCTTTCTTAATTCTGAAAACAAAAAAAAAAATTAAATAATCACTTGTCATAGGCCTTGAGAATTAGTAAAGGTGACTTGCTTTTGAGGTTGAATAACTGATTTTTGCGACTCTGCGAGTGCGTCATAACTATTGGCAGAGAAGGAGGTTAAAAAGTGTATTATGATATTTAGAAAACTCAAAATCATGGCGTATTCAGGTTGTGCCCAGCGGAAGGTCTCTGCAAATTAATAGCGCAGCTGCTGCTACTTGCCGAAACTTCTCCCTCGCTACACGAGTTTTTTTTTAAGTGAACGAGCAGTTTTCAGAACAAATTTTTTTTATTAAAACTATCCAATCAATTTTGCACTCAACGCTTTAGAAAATTACTACAATTCACATTGTTCTTTACAATTATTTTTTTTGTCTGGTCTCCAACATTTCTATGCACTAAAATAGTACGAACATATGTTTGCTTTCACGTCCTTCACATTCCTCCGGCTTTCATGACAAAGAAAAAAATACGAAGTGCAGCACAGCAACGCAATGCGTGCAACTACTACGAATGGCATACAACAACAATTATATGCTGTAGTTGGCAGCTAACCTCGACGTCGAAGTCAGCTTCAGCACAGCAACAGCGTTTATCACCACCCACAACAGACCATATGGCCGGTTGACCACTTTTCACCAAAGTGTGAATGTATTAAAAGAGAGGTAAATTTGAAAAATTTGCTTTTGGAAAACAACAAGAAAATAAAGAAAATTAAATAAAATAAGCACATTTCACTACGCCGCTTTCAGCCTACAACTCATATAAGCAATATATGTACGTCGACGTCATTGACGTCGGCGCTAAAACGACGTCAACTACGAATGCGATTATAAAAGCAATAATTGAAAGAAGGGTGGGTTGACGGGTTTGGGGGCATTGTGGTGGTCGTGGCGACGGTCTCGTATATATGTATGTATGTATGTACGCGCTGTTGCTGCCTGTGGCGAAACTGTTGCAATTTTCACTACAACTTTTTTACTTCGAATCGCATTTTCTCAATTCTGCTGACACCTTTTGCCCCTTTAGCACATTACTGTGGTATTTGCTTTGCCATATTTTGAAGCATTCGCCATGAAAAACAGTTCTCTACTGCATATACTATACGAGCACACAGTTTCTCAACCAAGCACTTTCTTAATATTGCTAATTTCAAATTGATTTCATCCATTTTTTGGGGTTAGCCCACACGTATTTACTTATAGATTTCGTTGCTTTGTGTCGACGTTTTTGATTTCGATTTCGACGACGGCGCACCTCTCGCGACGTTCCAACACACCTGCCGCAGCTCTCGACGACAATGAAATTTTACACGTATGTGCGCACCGTAACCGAATTTTTCACAAACTTTCCGAATTATACAAGTTCTTGAATTTTCCACGCACTTAAATGAATTTTAAATTTTGTTGAAGCACTTTTTTCAATAGCATTGGTCAAATAAAAAATTTTCTCTTTCGATTGATTCAACGTCGTCGCGCTGTCGTCGTTGTCTCGTCTACGTCTCGTACACTTTTATCAATTTCAATGCTACATCCATCGCCGTTCTTTCATGTTTCTTTCTTTTCTATCCATTCCGCTGTCAAACTGACGTTTCTTCATTCGCATGCAGGGTTGTAAGAGAAATGTCAAAATTAGTGATGGCAACTTCGCCCGTTTTTTTTTGTAATTTTTAGAACACCCTGCACACAACAAACCAAAAAGTTTCTTACGTTAGGGCTGCCCTGTGTTGTCAGCAAGCACCACCACCTAACAAACTATACTAATTCAGTGTCCGCCAAAGGCACACAGTTTGAAGGTCTAATTTTATCTAAAATGCCTAGCACGTCAAACTGTGTTGGTTTGGAAATTAGTTGCCACCATACAGTGACGGTCTGACAGCTGAAGGCTGGTAAGGCAGTTCCTAATATAACAACCGCTTTACCTGCAATTGATGTGACAGTTCGATCCATACTACTAAATAGCATAAATTAATTAATTAAATTGTTTAATCTATGAATTTAATTATTTAATCTCTGCTCGTTGCTATGACTATGCCACAGTGTTTTTACCACACTTTAACTGGGGAGTAAGGAAAATTTTGGATGCAGAAGCAGCATATCGCAAATATGTAGGTAACCAAGAGACAAGTAAAGTCTGATAAAAAAAAACACTCCTTGTTATTCTAATCCAAATTTAAACTCTCAGTGCACCAAAACCGCACTTGCACACCTTACATTTGTTGATAAAAATCAAACAACAAATTTGAATTAAAAAAAAAATCTCAAAACAAAAAGAATCTAATTATTTTCAAAAAAAGGTATCGATTACATTGGCTGTCTTTATCAGTTGAGGCGCATCAGAGAATCTAAAAGGAAATCAATGAGATTTGAAAAATGCATTTTTTTCTTGAAGTGAAAGAGGGATGCATGAAAGGAAAGCAAAGAATAGGCCAAAGTGCATAAAGGGAAAATGCAGGAAGCGCGAAGTGGTGCAAAAAGGTGGAAACTAATTTCTAAAAACCTTTGATTTTATCAAGATGTAAACAACAACTGAAAATTTTAAACTAAACAATTAACGATTATAAGAACGCCTACTCTCAACTGTCGACCAATCGAACGAAATCAATGTTCACTACTACTAAGCACCCACACACATGCAGAGGTGTAGATAACAGCCGAAGAAGGGTAAGTAGTGCCAGCTTTCTTAGTTATTGGTTTGAAATCCCACACAGGTACGCGGAACCCGCTCAACTGCACAAAAGATCTTGTTGATACATCCCTGACAAGTAATGCCAACTTGAGATTATATTACAATTTATCCCCCCCCCCCCCCGGGCCAGAGTTTTTTGTTGAACCGAAGATGAGGCAGCAGACCTCCACTTTTTACCCTTCTGCACCCCTCTTTGCATACATACATACACATTTCAAATAGCAGCACACAACAAGAAGCTTAGCAGACTGATTGACTGGTCTTAGAAAATGGAAAAGACATTGTGGCTGAATGACAGGTCACCCACATACAAGTAAAGGTCCTCCATTCATCCGATTTTGCAGATCAGTTTATAAACATTGGCGGCGCCTCTATTTCATTATTTATCTTGCTCATCCGATCTTTGCTACGGCTCATGATAAAAATATTTGAAGGTAGTTTCACTCAAAATTTTTTGACACTAACCGTGTTCGCCAAGAGGGCATGATGCTGCCACATTTGAATTATTGTTGTTATTAAATTTGGAAATTTTGCAAAATTTTATTGGGTATTTTTTATGTATATGAAAATGTGTAGTTATTCGCAAAATGAAATATATAACATATGTAATTAAACTGCAAAATTTTCTGATGTAATTATGAGCAGCGGTTTAGCATGTAAAAATATATATTTAAAAAAATTGGCATTTGGTATTTGTTTCGTTTACGAGACAACTGCTAAAACACGTCCAAAATTATCCAGAAAGGTGTCAAAATACGCGGTTTCACCTCGGTATCAATGATCCGAAATCAAAATTTTAATTTTTTTGTCAGTGAAAAGTTATTAACAAAAAGCCAAAAATGAGCCAGGTCAAATCCTGATTTGGGGGCCCGATCTATGTTTTTTATGTACCGAACACCTTTCCTTCGGCCTCCGCGCGCTAAAAAAGTAACCCTCAGCCGGTCCAACACCAGCTATGCGATCCCAATTATTTTTCGTAATTGTAAGGTCCACATGAAAATGACAGAAAATTGCGAACTTTAAGTGCAAATATCTTTTCACAAAAACAAACATTCAAAAATCTGCTTACGGATTATAGTTACTGATGTCAAAACGCGTCTTTTGATACCTCGAGCAGGATTCTTGGTCGTGTTTTAGCAGTTGTCTCCTAAGGGTAACAAATACCGAAGAAAATGATTCGATTGCTTTTCATTTAACTATAGGAAAAATGGTGGATTTTTTTTTTTAAAGAACTGGTAGTACGAAAAGTACGGAACACGATTTCTGTCAGATGGCTAATCAAACGGGGAAGAAGAAGAAGTGGAACTACCTTCAAATACTTCTACCATGCTACGGCTACTGTTTGTAGATTAAGTGCAAGCGAAAGGAATGTCTGCTTACATTTGCTCTATATTCGAGTTGGATTTAATTAGTGCGGCCAAGCTGTTGTTGTTGCTAAATATGTATGTAGTGTACCTGTTTGTGTTTGGCTTTGTTTACGCTTTGAAATATTGGTTGGAGAGCCGATTACGGCTGACGGGAAGTTGGCTGATTTTATTTGTTTGCAAAGCAAAGGATGTTTGTTTATTTAAAGATGGGTTTAGGAGAGGTTTTCTATTTTTAGACACATTCGAAGAGAAGTTTATGTTCTGGAAGCTTACTTTAGATGGTCGAAAATGAAATTCTACTTATTCAAGAGGACGGAGCCCAACTGGAACTTAAACCTTACAACTTAATATTCAAAAATTAAAAAAATTTCAGCTATTTCGACATACTGCTGCATATAAGCTGAGTTATTGCTTAGTTAGAATCTCCTCCGTTGCGTAAAACACGAACTAGTCGCCGTTAGCCACATCACCAACCAATTAACCTCCGACCATCATAAATTCTCCAAAGATCAAAGTCTTTCACAAAAATCAAATAAATATCAATAAGCGTCATCCGTTGATTTATTGGCGCCAAAATCGCAAAACATTAACATCACCTTCGCCATTTGTCAAACGATTACCTCGTAACGAGTAGTCAAACAAAATGGCGTGAACCGTTCAAGTAGGCGCTCATTAAGTCGAATGTTCATAAAAGGTGAAAATTGAAAAGAGGAGTGTAAATCAAAAACAAAGAAAAAAAGCACGATAATTACAATAAATTTAGCCACGACTTGGCAAATTATGCTAAAACGTTGTGGTCGTCACAAACCGCTCTCGTACTTACTCCGCTCCATTTGCAAGAATCGTGTGTGTGCGTGGTCGGTGTGTTGCAATGGCGCATGAATTAGTGCGAGCGGGGGGATGGACGTGTAGCACAATATTTTGCGCTTGAGTGCAATGTTGCAGTAACCATTTAGCAAGTTGTTTCGTTCAGCAAAATGTTTTCATAGCACACACATACATACATACATAACTATGTACATCCATACATATGTACATGAATATTTAGCAGGGAGCGAAGACCAATTTTTTGTTTTCAGATGAAGAGTACGAGTACATACATACATTAGCATATGTCTGTAGCAATTCTAAATCATATTTATCAAAAACTGGTGTTGTGAAATAATCGATAGTTTAGATACAAAATATCGTTTGTTTTCAGAAAAAAATTTAAAACATGTCATAAGTTTCACAAACGAATCGATAAGTGATCTGGGAATAATTCACCTTTCACTGGCTAATATTCGCCTCACTCTAACCTCCAGCAATAGATAAAAATCGATTGTTAATAAAAGACAAAAATCGAACTAAAAATATCCAGTCGAGGTGAGCAATATTTTTATTGACGTGTTTCTCTTCATACAAATTTTAAAGATCTCCTTTTGGGCATGAAAAAGTTTCATTATCAAAAACTATTTTGGTTTTTTTTTTTAAGAAAAAATATTTTATACAATACTACTTTTACAAATAATTTGTAGTGACTCTTGTCTATGTTCGATTGCTGCACTCTACGCAGAAGAGAGGATTCAGATTCTATTTAACCTTTTCTCTTTTTCATATTCCTCACTTCCGCTTCAAAGACACACATACAATATTACTTTTTCTCAGGTTATGTTGAAGAGTTAGGTTATGTTGAAGAGTCACAAGTCACCCCTTTTGGCCCACTGCTCAACAACAGACTACAAGTAGGCAAAGGAGCTTCCAAAATTCTCTCTAATTAGGGAGCTAGGGAAAGCGTGCAATGATTATTTGTAGTATGAAAAATTAAAATTTTCGATACAACCGATAGTGTGAATGGTATGTTTACAACTCTATGAATAGCTGGTCACAAGTACAATTGAGAGTACATAATATTAAATCCGAGTGTATACACTGGCTAGTCATCCTGGAAGGTATTTTGCTCTTTTATTTCAACGAAGAAACACGCAGCACTGAAAAAAGTGGGCCCCAAAAGAAAGACGTAGTGTTTGCTGTCAACAAAGTTCTGTCTCTACTAACAAAGATCAGGCTCTATAAACTGTGCCAGTCGTCTCTTTGTTATGAAAGGAAGATTTGAAATCATTCTCCACAAATCAAAAAAATGCAATTCCACGGTCCCTGAAATTTAATGCATGTAAAAGGGGCGGGAGGGGTAGTGGCTCGTTGTGACTGACTATGACAGGTTGAAATTGATTTATAGCTAGATGATTGAGGATATTTGTCAGTGAAAATTAATTTTTATTAGCCGCGATAAATCATTGAGCTATTTAAATGGTTTATTAATGAAGTGTATGCATGATGTAGGAGAAGAAGAGGAAGCAAAAGAAGAAGAAGAGAAATTTTGCAGTTGCTTTTATAAGTCGGAAAAGTCGCAAATTATCTGACATATCGTGTCGGACATGATGCATGGACAACAACAAGACGGCGTGCACTGCTAAAGGGCTGAATGAAGTTTGCAATTTAGTAAATGAGAAGGCAGAATAAACTGTAGGAGGTGGTGATGAATGCGTCAAGTGTCGCTCGCAATGATTTAATAGCCGCCACATAACAGCTGTATAAATTGTTAAAAACATCAATTTATGTCGTAGGAAACTATGAATAGACAAGATGTAGTATTAGGGAGGTAAAGCGGCGATCAAGGGGCGCAGTCTAAAACGTTGGAAACGAGCGGTTAGCCCAAACATAGATCAGAGAAATCTTCTAAGAGAAGCGTACTTTCAAGGCAAGGAATTTTGCTGTGAGCTAACCTGGATGGCGGCCGCCGTGTTGTGGTGATAGTGTTTTTGGCCTACCACACCGAAGGTCCTAGGTTCAAGTGGCGGAACAGGTACCATCAGTAAGGTTTGGAAATTCATCCACATTGGAAGCCGATCCACCGTTTTCGATATTTCGATTGTCGATGTACGGGACTGCAGACAAGGCCATTCAGATTTCTGGGAGCACGCCTTTTTGACAGTCTGACAGAGGTGAGTGAAGTATATGTTGTTGTTGTTGCCCCAGCGTTACCACGCTCTGCCTAGTAGGCACTTTGCTAAACTAAAAGTAGATCTTTTCCTTCTTCCAAAGTTTATATCGGAAGGTAAATATTTTAAAAGGGAGTAAGTGAGAAATACCTGGTTGGACGAACGTTAACCTAGCTGGCGCGCGCTGAAAGCATTCACAATGGACATAGTTGGCTCCAAGTGGAGGTGTGGGAAATCCCATATAGTCTCTTAACCTGACCTAGCCGATATTCCAGTTTAGACAGCGATTGTTAAAAGACCCCACGATATATATATTTGCGGAGTACCATTTCCTTAGTAGTTCAACCATAAGCAAGACACAGCGCTGACTGATCTCTAGTCAAATATCCTTCGGTAGACACATTCAACGGGCCAAGCTCATGTTCAACTCGTTACACAAGCGACAATTAGTACATGAGTTCGTTGTTTCGAGCATTCAAAATTTGATCGTTGTTAATCGTGTTTCGCGCTTGTTAAGATGCAATCGAAAAAGTCCACAAATCCGATCTGGCAAATCGATTGGTTGTGATTTCATTGCTGCGCCGGCGTATTAATTTGCTTGGTGATATCACAACAACAACAACAACAAGAAAAAAGTCACACAGCACAGAAAAGAAGTGAAGAACACAAAAAAAAAATTAAACAAATAAAAAAAGTTTAGAAAAAGGTCCTTCTCATATTTGGTTTGCGGTGGGGCAGCGACTTCGTGTGTGCGCGCTGGCCACATGGCGAGCTAAAGTGATAAATTTAACAAATTTTCAGATAAAAATCTTTGATGCGCGTTGTCGCTGTAACAACAACAACAACAAATATGTCCAACCAGAACATACAAACCACTTCCAAAGGGTATAAAGTTCCCTTAGTCAATGCGAGCTGTCGATAGGAATTGAGAGTCGAAGCGCATAGAGTGGCTGCCCATACAAATTTTGTGGCAAGTGCTGTGTCGATGGTTGAGGAGGGGGAGAGGGAGGGGGCAGTGAGTGCATTTTTGGGTGACGTTGGCATGATAATGTTGTTGGCATGCAATTCTCATTTGTACTGCAGACTGCGCTGTCTGCTACAAACATGGTTAACTTTGGAGCTTTGTGGAAGTTTTGTAGGCATTTGGCCAATAATTGTGGCTAATGATAAACACGTTGGTATGTCAAAGGTGAAATTCGTGTGTGCGGTTATGCAGTGACAAATTTGTTATAATAATTTGCCAAGTGAGAAATGTTTGGGTTGGTCAGAGGTGACACCAATCGGGGTACTGAAAAATGACTTGCAGTGGAGAGACCAAAAGGAGGAAGTGATGTAGAAGAGTAGAGGAAGTATAATGAGGTGTAGCGTTGAGAGAGGGAAGTGAACTTAAGCACAGAGCTGGTGTGCTCTCTTCGATCTTTACAATGGATATCTCATCTAGGCTGAGTGTGCATCGGGTCGTTTCCGACAAAGGATTGCTCATATCCCTTGCTCTCTAAAAACCTTCCTGGATGTTTTAGGGGTTACAACAAAAATAATTCTTTGTGGTCTAATTTATTTCACCTGTTGCTGGGAGTATTCGAGACTAAGATTTTTCGGAATATTAATGGTCCTTCCGGACAAAAAAACTCCCTTCCCAAACGAGACTCGAATTCAATAGCAGAGGACGAGAAGGCCTCGACTGGACGAGTAGAATCATAGATGATAGATAAAGAAAATCACATCTCACTTGAAGTTTTTTCGAAAAGACCTGGGGGAGACTCATAAGAGTTTATACTCAATTCCAAGAGCACACTGAAGTTGAGCCAGTGCAACGGCGCTTCCTTTGAAAGTTCGAACTGACTGATTTTGTGTTGACATGGTCAAGTGGACTTGATATGGCATGGTTAACCCAAAGTTGTGGATGTGCCGGATGATTCCACCTCCTTATGAAATAAATACATATATGGACAAGAGTTCTAAAATGAAGTAAGTAATGTAAGAGATCAGACGAATGCTAGGAAATCTTGAGTCGAAATCCAGATCGTAGACTTACGAACACTAAGGGATGGGACAAATGACCAAGTTATAGCCTCACTCAATCAATTTCTCACCGATTTTACGATTATTAGCAATAAAGTGTTCGTGGAATTAAAATAAATAAACAAAATCAAATGTTACAAAAAGATAGACAAAAGAAACAAATGGGGTGATAAGCCACAAGAAACAAAAAAAAAAAGAATAAAAAAAATAAAAATAAAAAAACTCTCACAGCTACATACGTGGACCTCCACTGGCCACATGTGGTAAACTCTGTCAAAACAAACCCCAACATGATTAAGAAAGATAACGACAATAAGACACGGTGAAGGTGGCACACAACAAGCATAGCAGGTACGAAACACATACATACACAGATGCATACGAGTATGCCACGCGGTGTGTGACAGCAAGAGATCGCGCACGCTAACGATCGGCAGGCGCTGACTGCTCGTTACAACATAACGCGATATGGAACTTGACATGTGTGGTACGTTGAAGAAGAAGAAGAACATAGTGAAATATGTACACACAAAAACAACAACAAATGAGTGTAAACAATTTACAGCAGCAACCAAAACGTTTAGGTGCAACATCAAAATTCCATAAGGACGGACGAATGTTTTTGTATGGCCGAAGATTGTACGTGAATAGTGAAGATACGAACAAGCCCATATTTACACATTGTTTTTGTAAGAGCTTACGCATAGTTATGTATGTATGTCTGTATGTATGTATGTCTGTATGTATGTATGTATGTAGCTCTAGTCATATGATATGCTCATCAATCGTTCATTTGTAAAACCATTAAATTGATATCACGTCGAGAAATGGTGTAAAAAATGGGCTTAAATACACACTGATTACAAGATCACACGCAAGTTTAGTGAATTAAATTTTATTTCCATTCACACATATGTACATACATAGGTATGTATGTATGTACACGATTTGGTATGTAGTTTGCTTAGTGGTGATGCACAGGATTAATTAATCGGATGAAGAAAACCGAATCCTTGAAAAAACATTCGATATCGCTGCACAAAAGAAATTAAATTTGTTGAATCAGAAATAATTTTTAAGTAAACGTACGAGGTTTTAAAGTACTGGAAAATCGGTGGAAGAAGAAAATGACGGGTTCAAAAGACACGAAAAATGTTTAAAAAACGCGAAAACTAACCCGAATGTGCGAAGCATTGAAAATGAATGTGCGAAGCATTGAATAATTCGCATATACATTCGAGCATCAGATTAAGAGCGTTCTTACCGTTCATCTTAATAAACATACATATGTATAGGATGGCGGAGATCCAAATTTTTTTTTTTGGCGAAACCCAAAAAGGTCTCAAATATCCAGATTCGCAAGTAACCGGGTTTGAAAGATCTTCACACTTTGCACTGCACATCACTATTGACAAGTCTAACCAAATTTAGCTGACCATTTGGCCAACTGCTGTGCCAATGATAAATAAGCAGTGATGGGAAATCTTATAGATAAATTGGGAATAACAAAAAAAATTTACAAAAATTAAAAAAAAAATTTAAAAAAATAACAAACAAAAATATTATAAAAAAGTGTTTATAACACTACCTTTATGCCCATAGAACAAAAGTAAAAAAAAGTTTTTTTTTAAAGAAAAGGCTAGTCTTTGAAATTTTAATTCAATGATAATCAAGTTCAGCCAGGCTACCATTAGTTTGACAACAAATTTGCGACTTGTTGGCATATTTGGTAGACTTAAAAAATGTTTCATATTTTTTATTAAAATTAATTTTTTTTATATTTTGGAATACAACTTTCTTGTGAATTCATTTTCTTATATATCTACAACGTTGCGACATTTAGTGGCGATTTTTTCATAAGTGTCATTCTTTTTAAACTAAGCCGGATCATGAGTACGAATTTATTGAATATCCCTATCCGTGTTCTAGTTAAATAAGCTACCTAAACCGGCCTGAATCGTTCTTATTTTTGAAGTTTTATAAATATCTCGATCCGTGAGCCACCTAGCGGAATTTTCCGTCGCAATATTGCATTTTAGTTCACCACGTTACTCAAACATTTGAATATGGGTTCCCCAATTCAGTAACGAAAATAGACGTACAAAAAACAAAGCGATCTTTTATAACGGTAGTAATAATTATTGTCTGTCAGAGTTTAGCAAATATTATTTATTGAGGTTATGTATGTAAACAAATACATTATTAAGAAGTGTAAGGTAGAGTATGAAGTGTCGAACGTCTTTGAATGCGGATTAGAAAGTACAAATATAACAAGAATTGATGTGGTGATTAGTGATCGTCGAAAGTTTGCGTTCACAGCGCGAGATAATGGAAAGCTGTCGAAGGCACGTACCACAAATGGTTTATATTTTGTCATGGATTATCGAAGTATTAAGGTGAATAGATGTGTAATTAGGTCTAAATAAATAAATTAATAAATGACTTCAAAAGACTGCAGATTATTTATTATTTACCAACTTTTTTCGAAATTGTGATTGAGATCAGGCTAAGTTGGGCTAAAGTTCTATACTGCACTTCCTATAATGTCGGAACTCCTAATTTAATCAAGGAAAGACCTTGCGCGCAGACATTATATTCATTAAATAATCACTCTGGTTTAGCTCTCACTAGACACATACTAAATATTGTATCGGAACTAACCACAAAATATCTCCGCTGTGACAGTCAATTGCGAGCATAACAAAAAATTGGCGCCTATGTTAAAAAATAAATATTTTCTTTCTATTTTTTATAGGTGTTAAAAAATTACAAAACCATAAAATTTACATAATAGTGTATCGGGTTACCACGAACAAAACAGTTACAGTGAATAGGACAACTGGAGTCAGAATGAAATTTAAGGCAACAGAGACAAATGCTCACGCTATAAGGAAAAACTAAACAAATTAACAGAATAATCCACGGTCGATAAAATTGTGAAGCTAGGTATGAATGTGTAATAAAATTTCCCAATAAATAAAATTAAATAAAAAAAGTTGACAAGAAAGTTTATTGTTGGGACACTAATCAAACACACAATTCTGTGGAAAAGCCTACATCCTCACCACGGAGGCAATGAGCATATGGATGAAGCTAGTTAACATCACATAAAATGAAGCAGAAAACTAAAAATTGTGATTACCAACACATGATTAGCTGCAGAGGACAAACTGGCTGTCAGAGGAAAAATAGAAACAATTAAATAAGAAGAAGATGAATCCCAGTTGTGGCTGAGTTGCTGTGCTAATAAAATTGTGCTCGATTGGAGTTGTCAGTAAACACAAATAGAAACAGTTGTGGGATCGCTATGTGATGAGATAACGATCAACACTGATGATCATATGATTAGAGAACATTGATAGCGGAATGGATACATATGTATGTGGGGACTAACAATAATTCGATCAGTTATTATTTTATTTTTAAAAAATAAAATAAAATAAAATAAAATAAGATACAAAATAAAATACAATAAAATAAAAAAATATAATAAAATAAAATAAAATAAAATAAAACAAAAAAAAAATAATTTTAAAATAGAATGAAATAAAATAAAGTAAAAAAATATAAAATAAAATAAAATAAAGTAAAATAGCAAAAAATAAAATAAGAGTAAAAAAAATTAAAAAAATAAAATAAATTACTATAAATTAAAATAATATAAAATAAAATAAAACAGATTATAATAGAATATAATAAAATAAAATAAATAAAATAAAATGAAATAAAATTTAAAAAAATTAAATAAAATTAAATAAAGTAAACAAATATAAGATAAAACAATGTTATATAAACTAAAATAAAATAAAATTATGTACTTAAATATTGTAAGATTTCTTTAAGAAATAAATAACCACACTCGAGGGTCTCAAGCCCATCATAAACCCGAATATAACTCAAGTTTAACGAACTTCTGTCAGTCCCGCCGAACAAAAACTCACTGTCTGTAAAAAATGAAGAGTTGGACTATTCTTAATGAATATTTAATTTTTTTTTTTTTATGTATATAAATACCTGGTCCTTCGACAGGCGACAGCAAGCATATTAGAATAGATGGTTTATGGAGACGAAGTGTGATCATGTGAAGGCAGAAACTAAATTAAATAAAAATAAAGATATGTACATACACATATACATACTATGTATGTACATACATATGTATGTACATATGTACGTATATTCGACCAGAGACCACGCGCTCTAAGAAACCCACCTGCTGTGCACAATGCGGGGTCATCAAACATTGCTCATTTGAATTTAGTACTTTTTGCTGCTTAGTTCTTCCTAGTTAATAAAACTAGTCTTAGATATGAAGGTGGCGCATCATAATATACGCGCCGAGGCCAAGTAGTCAAAGTAATGATCATTGTCTTGCAAGCGCCTGTATTTGGTTAGGCTGTTAAACAAATGCCAACCCAACAACCGCAACGGTTTATTTCCATAGCAGAATTTTGAATGATTTTTAACACCCGGCGAGCTCCACGAGATACAAAAGAGTTAACAATTTCTAATTTTTTATTTATTTCAATTTGTTTAGTATGATGCAAGCACGATAATAAATCTTATGGAATATAAAATAAACAAAAAAAAAAAAAAAAAAAAACGAAAAAATGATTTGTGATTGGCGTAGCGAGCGCCACATGACACAAGAGGGAGTTAAATAGTCAAAATAGGAGAGCGTTATTGGTATTCATACATATTAATCACTATTTGATTTTTTGAGCAGTCTCATACGCCATTGGATATTTATGGCATGACATAAATTACTAAGATATCGTCTGAAATATTAAAATTGATGAGCAGAAAATTTGGAGATTATTAATTAACTAAGTATTTATAGGTAGAAAGTCTGCGGATTTAGTACTCTCTCGAAATACAAATGCCGTAACGGAGCACATCGGATTCATACTACCTAAGGACTGGTCAGATCCGTCAAACTTCTTTAACCTTCGGCTGGTCTAAAGTCTTCGATTTTCCTTTGATGAACTCACAGAACGGCTACGGTCTTTAATGCCACTTCTTTGGCAAAATTGTCTGCATTCTGGGTTAGGTTAGGTTGAAAGAGTTGTCTGAATATTGGGCAAAAAAGCTTAGAGCTGTAGACTTAATGAACAGACGTTGCCATTTTGATAACTTATTGGATCTCTACCCACTTTAATGCCTAAACCAGGTACTCTATAAGCTTTAAGTGCCTTTCTTTTTCGAGGCGAAGTTGTGGGACATTTTACAGTATACTCGCCATCCAACCCTCCATGGACATGATCAACTAGCTCAATTATTTTAGTTTAATTTTGATTACTTGAATTAATTTTCTGTTTATCTTATTTATCAACTCTGTTTGTATTACTTTGTCATTCAGCTGTATGCCACCTACAGTCTCTCAGCTTCCTGTGTCTGTCATAGAAATTCGAGCTGCCTCAGCTGCGATGGCAATTTTTAATTTTGCAGTCTCTCTTTGTACAAATACAATTTGTGGCTTAGTTGGTGTTGTGCAGTTTTTTAGTTGTGCTGGCCAAATCTATTCTGTTGTTGTTGCTTTTATCTAATCCATTGCAATTGATTCTGGGCGGTCTTGTGTGGGCGATGCCAGGGAAATGTGCTGAGTTAATTTTTTTCTATGAAATGTTTAGATATTTTAATAAACTCAACAAAGCTGTGGATGAATGGGAGAAGGCAGTAGCAGAATAGAGAAGGAGGCGGATGGGGTTATAAGACCACCGAAGATTAAATCTCTATGGCATCTGGACACTAAAAGGGGGTAGTGGGGAAGATCAACAGCATTGGTACCCATTGGCTTAGTCTGACCCTGTCTAAGGGGTGGTTAGTACCTACTAAGGTAGCAGATGGGGGTACCACTCTTATCTATTTCCCATATTTGAACAATGACAGAGGTGGTCAAAGAGCTTGGCAGGCATTTTAGTATGAAAATGACAATACCGTATGGGCCAATGGACATGAAGTCTTTGGGCTCCTTGATGAGTTCCTCAACCGCTGTGTGGGAGAAGGCAAGAAGTGAGCCTTTGATTTTTGCTACATGCGAACTCTTGAAAGCTGGCCTGAGGAAGGATAAAATGAAGATCTCTGTTCCTTCCGAGTTCAGCACATGCTCGCACCACGTCCTTAGGTGATCTGCCGACTTCGTCCGCCGAAAAACTTTCATGATTTCCACGCTGAGTTATCCAATTTAGAGATGCCCTCACGAACTTTTCGGCTCATCTCACTTTCCTTGCCTTTCCCTACTCATGAAGTTTTTGAAAACGATGGGCTAAGAAGTGAGCAAATGAGCTCCATAACAAACCTTCGGAGGGTAAAAAAACATTCATAGATCTGTCTTTTAACTCAACTGAGACGCCTCTTTTATTTGTTCTACCAATCTTAGTTAATTTATTTTTATCCATCTAAATTCCTTGCAACACGTTAATAGCCAACTTATCATATTTTTGGTCGACCTTTCGAACCGCCGCCATCTGTTCACTTACACGCGCCACTCGAAGAGTTGGAAGACATTTGCTTAGCAATCCCAGAACTTTGCACCAAACTCAACTCAAAAAATCAACAAGAAAAACTTTCAAAAATAGGAAATCGAAGCTTCAGCTTGTTGGCGTCTAATTTATTATGCGTCGCTTTGACCCGCCACAAGCTCCTGCGGCCATGTGTGCTAACCATTTTAAGCAAAGATTTAATTGAATATTAACACCTTCGTCTGATCGGACTCCATATCTCTGTTGTTGGTGTTGTGGTGTGTGGTCAGCCACGCGAATCAATTGGCTATATTGGATTAGCCCATTTGTAATTTCACATCGATCGTCTTTGGCATTGTGCGCCATCGGCATTCATGCCAATTGTAGGAATTTTGCGGGAGTTGAGTGCGTCCATGGCTTGCTGCATTTTGGTCTGAGTTTATTTACGATAATGATTTATGTCAACGCTTTATTGAATTTTTCACACTAAGCAAAGCAACAAAAAATGTGTGAGGCGTAGTCGTATCTACGCTCAAGCGTATGGCAGTTATGTAGACAAGAGCGACGTACAACATACGGAAGCTCAGGTAGACGTCAGCTTGTTAGGGGAGTCAGGAGGAATTCATACAACCAAATGGTTTTGTTGCAAACATTTGCGAAATTTATGTATTTGCATTTGAACGGAGAAGCGAATCGTTGGTGCCGACCGGCGACCTTTCATTTCCTTGTTCTTTATTATACCCAGTTGCGGTGCATTTTAGTAACAATCTTGATGTTTTAGTAATCTTGAAAAACCAACTCTCAGAAACCGTCCTTGTGCGTGAGCTTCCATCTTTTCCAACGTAATATCCCTTCCTCTTCCTACATCCTTTGGTCCTATTTTTTGTGAGTCTGTTTGTATTCAAAATAGTTTTCGAGGTTAAAATGTTTTGTTCTCTGCAGGGCTCTTGGCCTTTATTCTATTACAAGCTTCTAGCTTCTATGAGCATAGTGGCGAGACGACCGTCCACGGATGTCAGCTACAGTATCAGTCCTGACAGCCACGCCCTTAATTTCGATATCGAAAATTTCGAAAAAGATAAAGTGATAAAACTCATTGACTAATCCCGCAGGATTTAGCCACTATATTCACTTAGACATTTTATTTGTGATTTTTATTAAATTTAGGAAAATGGGCGTGTCACCGCCCACATGTTTGAAAAAATTTTAAATTTTGACTAGGAATATTTCGCGAACAGTTTACGAAACACCATAGTTGTTTATAATCAGTAAAATGGTTCCATTCGTAGATTTTTACGACAATTTTGCGGTTTTAATTCTATAACCACCCCGTTTCAAAAAACCATATTTTTGAAAAACGCTCTATCACATTTTTGTTTTTTTTTTTTTTCAAAAAAAAGGCTTAAATTAAAATTTCATTATAAAACATCGCACTTAAGCTGAAAATGTATTGAAATTTCGTGCAGTTAGTGCGTTTTTGAAAATCATGCTGAGATAAAAAAATTTTTGACCAGTTTTTGAGATGGAGCATGTTTAGAAAAATTTCTGAAAAAATATCTGGAAATATATTTCAAAATCCACGCAGCCGTTCAGACATTTTGGTACCAATAATTTTTAGAACTCATGGCTTTTTGTACCCGATTCTGCACTTCACCACGGCCACTGGTTATTTTATGCTCGTTTCCACCCAAACTTCTAACAACAAATAAATTTCTTTGTTTTTTTTTTTTTCATTTCTTGCTTTCATCCAAATTTTATGTATTGATACAACAACACAGCCTAGCTGCTATTTCAAACTTTGGCTCTTTTGTTTTGCTTTTTTTTTTGATTGCTCTTTTTTTATTGCATTTCAAAGCACCAAAGTTTTTTGTACATTGTTGCTGTTGTTGTTGCTTTGTGCTGTTTGCCAATTTGAGCCTTGCCTATAAAGTCTCTCATAACTTCGATTGTATGAATTGGCTACTGTTCGCAATACAAAATTCGTGTTCTTCAACCGTCTTCTAACCACATTTGACTTTAGGCTTGCCGTTGTTGTTGTTGTTGTTTTGTATTATTGTTTCTTTGCTATGCAAATACAATAAAAAGTTGCCAATTGGCAAGCAATTACCATTAGCCATTTGTTGTTTGGTTTAGTTCATAATTTGAAAACTTTGTCCTTTCTTATCATTTGATGAGATCTAAAATTGCATTTGAAGCAAATTTCCGCTAAATGTGCCATCAACAAATGCAAGAATATGAAAAGCAATAACGGTAAATGTACCTATTTGATAAGTATGGCAAGCTAAACAAACGCCATAAAAATATTCATGAATTGCAAACATAGACGAAGCAAGATTCAGCAAGAGCTTAGCAAGCTTTTGATTTGGCTAATAAATGTTTTATGGAGCTTAATCAAAGTTAAGCAATTCGAATGACGAAATTAAATATTTAATAATGCCCAAGAATAGTTTATATTGCAGCGCCCTCTAAAAAAAAAAAAAAAAAATTTTCTTACTGACCCTTTTGACCAAAGCGGTCTTAAAATAAAATGTTCGTACAAAGCAAGCTTAGTTTTGATTGTTTTGTTGTTGTTGTTGTTGTACCTATTTTCACTTTTTTACTGTTTTCTTAATTTGTTGTGTGCTTTTAAAATTTTTGACACATGATTGCCCAGCATTGCCATACACTTTAAAGGTGTATAAAATGTTTAACAGCGTTACCATATGAAATAATGTTAAGTAATACCTCAAAGTAACCTACAATGGCACACAATTTGATAAGGATCTTTTGAATACTTTTTTCATCTCAAATTCAGAAATAAGTTTGATATTCATTTGAGAACTTCACAAAGGTTGGAAAAGAGTTTTACTCGTGCATATTGGCATAAGTATGTATTTATAATATCACGACTTACCAATTCTTTTTTAAACCATAACAAACTAAATCTATAACAGATTGGCAACAGTGTGCGAACTCAATTCGCGACAAGATCAAAAACGACCACGACTACGACCCCATATGAAGACGGCGATGACAAACGTCATTTGTTGACATTTAACGAGCTGATCAAATGTGACAGTTTCAATAAAACCAAAAAAAAAAGGTAAGCTTATAATAGTTTGAAAGATACAAAAGCAATACTTTAGAGACGAATGATAGCGGCGATCAGCAAAAACACACAGAACGAACGTCTTCCCTCGCTCAAGATATGGCTAAGCGCAAGAAAGAGGGATAAAAGGTATGTATTTATGTGGCGCTCATTAGTAGGACGATTGTTTCAAGCAAGCTACGACATACGGTAAAATGTATTAAAAACAAAAACAACAAATAACAACAACTCTAAAGTGGCAACAATAGAAATTAGAGCAGAAATCAGCTAAGCGTACTGCCTGCATGCCTTAAGTGGCTTAGTTGTTTGAGGGGTGTTTTATGTTGCAATGACAAAAGGACAAAATGGTCAACGGCGGCATTTGTTGTATAGACGAAGGATGAAGATGTTAAATGTTGATTAAGTTGACAAAAAAAAAAACAAAAAAAAAGGAATAGATGATTGCACAGCTACGCTAATTAGAGAGGTCATAAGGGGACAAGTATGCAGAGGCATGAGAACTAGGCAGGTACTTGGAAGCGAAATTTCTGTATAGAAATCATTAAGTGCGTGTGATTTATTGAAACATGTTGTATGTTAGGTTAGATTGAGTCTTCTCAAGGGCCTTATGACGGAGGTAAAAGGGCACAGGAAGCAGAACACTTCGATTTTGACAGATTTAAGATCCGCGAGGCATTTTTGGCAGAAGTTGTGAGATTTATTTATTTTCTTCTCAAGTGCAAATAATTTTTTTTTCGGCTCGGCTAGAAGACCGTGACAACATCAGTCTAAGCAGATGGAGGACTTTGTTTCGTTCTTTTGAGTTTTGCACATATTAGTCTAGGCCTTCTCAATGTGAGCTAATGAGGTGAGCAGGTAACAAGTAGATTCATCATAACCCTTAAAGGGAGTCACACTTCTTGAGTCAAAGTGGAACGCGCAGCGCCAGTGAAAAAGTAACTGATTAACCATACACCTGGAAACCCACTTATAGAGACCTTCCGAAGACTTTGTTCTCAATAACTCCCTTCCAAAATTCCTCTACAAGCCATACCATTCGCTTTTTTAAGTGAAAGAAAGTTGAATGAGATCTATCACAACCGCACTTCTGTTGGGGAAAAGTCTTGAGTTCTTCTTTCCTACAACAAAATCTCATATAGACGCCAACCCACTGGTTAACGGAAATAGAAAAGTCATACTCTCATACCAACAAAGTAGTCAAAGCAGACATTGAACTATCTCTCATTACTCCATTGGTCTATCGCAAGCCCACTAATCGTGAGTTCACATGTTCAATCTTGTAAAATTGCGCCACCTCGACTTCATAATACTTGTAATTACGGTACTATAAACCATTCGAAGGTGTCGGAAATTATTTTACAATTGCATGTAATTGAATGTAATTATATGAACCAACAGAGGCGCGGACAAAGCGCGATTTAATAACGTCAATGGAGGTGTGTAACCTAAAATTGGGAATGCAAAAGATTTATCGATTAATTGAAGGTGTAATGGTGAGAGATTAGGTCATTATTAGATGGGATTCTCTTTTTTCTCTTGACAGCAACTAGAGAAGGCCTGGAACGAGCGAACCGAATTAATCGACCCAAAGCCTCCGATGATGTCAATCATATCCGGTAGCGCAACAAGCAACCAACGGTGGATCGCTGTCAAGTTGCTTTGGAAGAGTCAACTGTGGAAACGAGTCGCTGATCGAGTGTCATTTGGTCTCCTATTTCCGATACCTTCCGTATGAAGTGTCCAAGCAAGCAAGCAGCATTTCTGATATAGTTTCAAACAAGGCTTTATCTTGCAGGTCTCCAATATCTTAAAAAAAAATCGATATTTTCTTCGATAAATTCTGCTATCGATTGTGATTATTTTCAATTCTGCTGTAAACTTCACTTCTAAGCTTCCACCTCTACTACCAACCAAATGATTGGCAACAAACTATTGGCAGTAAAATAGCCAAACTCATACTAATACATCCTCACAAGTCGTACATACATATGTACACACATAAATATTGAGTAAATCGAACACCGTTGGTGTTTCAATAAATAATCGTCGACTCATAAATATTCGGCACATCTGACAACTGAAAATTATCTGCTTCGCTCACGAGCCATTTAAATCAATTTAACACGTTTGGCGTTCCACAACATCCGTGACAAGCAAGTAGCATTACTGCTGTCCCCCTCCCTCCCCCCCCCCCCATTCAACTACAGAAAGCCACTTAGTATAAACTCCTTCATTACGTTCGTTTGGCAACACTTTTGAAGTAATTTTTATTTTTTTTTTTGAATTGAAAATTGAAATTTATTGAAAAAATGATGATAAACGAACGAAAATATTATGCGGACTCGTATGTAAGCACACGAAACCTAATCGAGCAAAATTGTATGTCTCCGGGCGTATAATATGACAAACGTATAGAACAATATGTAGTAGGGTATAAGGGTTGCCAAAGTGTGATGAAATAGTTTGAACTGCGAGGAATTTTTCTGATTGGATTTTTGATAAATGGCTACTTTTTTCGTGTATTGGAGGACTTGTTGTACGGTTGGATTGGTTGTAACAAGTTTAGAAACCAGCTTTTGTTGCTTCAAACATTCGGTCATCAAGTTCTATTGCTTGCGAGTTCAGGATGACCTATGCTTCCCAGCCCTATTCGTATAGACCGAAATTTCTTTATAATTTCTTCTTTTCTCACATTATGGATCCTAATGATCTTTCGTCCTATATGAACGAAAATTCATTGTACTTGTTGGAAAGAGATTGTTCCCATGACTGTCCTGCCCCTGGCTGGTTGGTTGGTACGGTTAGTTCATGCTAACTTCAATGAGCTTCACGCCACGGCTCGTGACTCAACTAATGGAAGGTATTGTAAGAAAACTGAAAAATGTTCAAGGGTCACGGAGAGACCCAGCCTAACGAGGAAGGGTCTTGTTAGAAATTTCAATCTGCTTTGAGATCAAGTTAAGGTAAATGAATAACTATGTCGACACATTTCTTGGGACTTGAGATTGTGCAATAGTGCACTTGTCATCTTTGGAAACTAACCAACAACAAGTCATAGATCCGTTATGAGGTACACAAGAAATCGAGCCACAAGTGCCTGGACTGCTACACTTTCTGGCCGCTCCCAGTACGCATCTTATTTTTCCAGGTATGGCAAAGCTGGTCAGGGGCTTTCTTAAGGTTTCGATTTCAAGTAGATGGAATGAGATTTAGAAAGGTTTACTCAAATGTAAGTTCCCCTGAGAAGTTCAGGACATCCAAAATTCAATAAAAAAAAAAACAAATAGCTTGGCAACTCTATACGCGCAAATGAATCGAACAATTATCGACCAGGTGAGGTTACCGCAGCGTCATAGGCAGTAAATGAAGCGCGGAACTGCGCACGCGTGCATATATTATTCATATACGGAGTTCAAGCTGTTCCCGAGAGAGACTCCATGCGACGTTCAGTGTTCATAGGTGTGTGTGTGTGTGTCTGAGCTTTGTGTGAACGCTCTGTGGCACTTTGCGTGAAACGTTTAAACCAACAATTACGCGTACATAAATCAAACAGTCGAATGGCCCGAACTGGCAGGCTTTGGCTAAATTGTGCGGTTGGTGGTAGCGCGCCAACACCAACACCAACACTTCAAATAAGCCAGCAGCACAGTCACAACGCCACTGACTGACGACTAAGTTCCACATTGCTACACACGGAGTACGAGTATGAGGCTCACACTTGGGTTGCTGCAGCTCGCAGGAGACTCACAGTGCAGTTTAGAGTTTGGTAGAGTTTCAAGTATCAATAAATAAAAGCGCCGGAATTTTGCTGATCGTGATGGGAGTTTAGATTATATGTCTCAGATATAAATCGGTGAATGCCACCAGCGATGAATGTTGCAGCGATAGCAAATAACATACAAAAATGCAACAACAACAACAATATCAACAAAATAAGCGCAGCGCGTACGACATTCAAAACATCAAACCACCACGCCAGCGTCGGGTTTTAGTCAGCGTTTCGGCGACACTCTTTCACACTAATGCAGTCGGCCACCAACTTCGAACTTCGGGCGCGCATCGCATTCATCTCTGCAGCGCGTCCACTGATAAGCTTTTAAAAATGGGTGGAGCGTTGGTGCCTTTGGTTGTTTGCTGGTTGGTGATAAATTTTCGAAAACTGCTGGCGTTATTTAAATTAATTATGCTTTGACTCGTAATTGTACTGTCGCTTAAGGGGTTAAGGTAATGATCCACTAATGAGCTAACGTTTTTTTTTTCTTTTCTCCACTGAAACCTAACCTTACATGGATCCAAGCTATGTCGGTAATATCGTCGGTACCTGCCTAACTTAAGCCGTAGGACCGTCATACTGATAGCTTTAACCCACTAAAAAGACTTAAACTTTCAGAGAGTGCCAGTGCCGTTACAGCAACAACAACCAGCTAAGTTTTATTCCGCAACCCCAACAGATGAAGGAACTTAGATTATAGGTGGAATGAGTCATGCCTATCCACGACCCGAAGTTAAGGTTCGATGAGGTCAAATAAATCGCTCTCGCTGCTGTCGGTTAAGTACTAGGAAGTGGTAGCTTTGGAGGGATGTCCAGTAAAATAAATCTTCCGGAGAGTGTTGAGACATTAGAAACAATAACAAAAATCGTTGAGGTGCATTGCCGGTTAACCAATGGCAGCCCGAGTTTGACTGACTTTGAACCCCACAAAGCTCTCTTATCTACTATTGACTGGGTATCGAACACCCATATATACCGTAATGGGCCTTTACTTCCATCATCTTCCTGTGAGTGAGCGCTATTACGCAGAAGATTTTTTGATGCGATATTCAAAGTCCAGTTCAGTTTCAGAGATCATCCCTGAGGAGCTCCAGCATATTTTTAAGCAGCCAACGCAGTTCTTTGACTCCTGTCCTCTATAACCGCCACTCCTTCCTTCACATTTCGCGCCGCCTTCTGCTAAACTCAGCGGGGATTCCATGCAAACACTGCACATCCTACATGGATATTCGCACTCGCCATCTTTGTGACAGCATCTGTTTTGTACGGGACCATTTCGATCATTGTACAAATGTACTTACAAGCACACGCATACACACATACACACATATAAGGACGTACCACATTTGTAAACTCATTTTTATCTGCCAGCATAATTAACACTTTGAGGCACGCAATGAGCACGCAACTACTCGAATTTCGCAAGATCTTCGGCTTTTTGTGGTGCAACGCATTTTTTATGGCTGGACATTCCTTAAATGCCTGCTGCATTGCTGACAGAAACTTGTATTTTTGACATGTTTTGTTGGCTACCGGCGGACGGACAGAACTCAGCAGGATGGGCGGGATGGATGTGTGCTCATGATTGGCGCTTAACTGTCTACAGCGCCAGACTTTTATTTATTCTTAGCAAATGTTGACAATAAGGAAGACAGAGCGACACTTAAGACTGAACTGCATGACTAGCCCTTTGGACGTTTTCGGGTTTTAGATTTCAACGAGTTTTCAGTCTTACTAGGAAGGACGATGTCTCCTTCAGGTGGTTGGGTGTTAGAAACGGGGTTCATAGGCTGGAACCTAACAGAGGCTTCAACCGACTCGATGTGGAGGTTGTTTACTGGGTCTTGTTGTATACCCCGTCAACCCCGCTCAGTCGGCACATCTACCCCTGGGTGCGGAATAGTCAGACTTTCTTATCAATCGAAGTTTTGGCTATCAGACCTCAAGATCCACACGGATTCAATGGCTAACAAGACTCAAAAGGTTTAAACAACTTTTTGCTGAACTCAAACGGCACAAAAAGGCTGCTTTAGCCCACTTGAGCGGTCGCCGAACAAAATGCTCACCACGGCCGTGAGAACGATAATGGATTTTAGGTCCTTTTCAACATCTTTTTCGACAATTTATAGGGGCTTAGCTCTCTAGGAAAGTATTGTATAATCTTCTGAGTCCATCCATCTTAGGAAAGACTAAATATTTTCTAGAGAACTTTTTCTACTTTTGCTCTCCATGAGTTTCGTCAAGATCCCAAAGAAGTGTGGCTTGCCTGCCGAAGCCGAACTCTGTTTAGCATGTTAAATTACCTTAAATGCCAACGTCTCTGCCATCGAGAGGCTACTTTAACCCAAACAAGTTAGAATTACACAGTCTAGTACAACAACAACAAACATTACTCGTGTGGAATGTAATCCGATATTGAAAAATGTTTGATACAAAGGTCCTTGTAGATAAGATGATGGGAAATATGTGAGTTTTTTCGGAGAATTTTTTTACCAGCTACCGATTAATCGAAATAATAATTCTTTTTGTGTAACATAAAGTAGATAATAATTATCGTATTAAAGTATAAAATTAAAGCCAAAAGCAACGAATTATAAAGCATAGAATTCTGTGAATTACAAAAAAGAAAATCTTCACGCAAACCGTCAAAAATAACAAGCATAATGCATTTGCGGTGAGCCAGTTAATAGCCAACAAATAAAAGATGGCAACGACCACAACAAAAAAAAAAAAGAGAAGGAAAACAAAAAAAGGAAAAAAAAAAATTAAGACACCGAAAGCAAGTCATTACAACAACAATAAAGACAAAAGAAATAATTACGAATTAAATTTGCAAAAGTCCTTTAGCAAAATATCCTTAAAGGAAATTTTGTAAACATACATACATACATACATACAGTCATAGGTGTATACAATATGCCCACAACATGAGGTGAATTCGAGCATTCAATCACTGCCGCAGTACTTCCAAAACTGAAGAGAATCGACACGCTTTTTTTTTTGAGATATGTTCCAGAATGGAATTAGAGCATATTCAAGAAAACTAGAATTTTTCACAAGTTACAGTTTAAAAATAATAGAGTTTTTCCCTTGACTATACCTGCAGTACTGCGGCAGTGATTGAATTCTCGAATTCACCTATGCTATCAGCCTTCATTATATAAATTCACTCTTAAAGCATCTTAAATATACCTTTGCATCATCTGCGCCCTTCAACCACTGGGCAATTCATTGCAGCTTCATTTAAAAATGGCGTCCATTGCGCAAGTCCATTTACACTCACACAACGTCATCGCAAGCGTAACGAATCAACAACCTACTGACCAATCAGAATTTTGCATTTGTTGTTGTTATTTCATAGATAATCACTTCAGGGGAAACTTGTTAGCCACACCTTCTCTTCATAAACAGGTTGATTTGCTAAATTTGTGTATGTGTTGTAGTTGTGTCACAAGCGTTTGTTGTTGTTGTTTGTTATGTACACATGTTTCCACAAACAAAGAAGAGTGTATGAAACGCTTATTACTCGTATTAACTGGTATGCAGGCAAAACCGGTATTTGTGCATACAGTGGCTTTTGAACTGTTCATAATGACTCGACAGGGAATTCGATCTCTATGGCAGTTCTTCAAAGAGTGTAAAATGTGAACAGCAAGTAAAGAGAGCGTAGCGCTGATCAAAGATGGGCACTTTCATTGCAACCAAATTTTTATTAAATAGAGCTTTTCATATTGAGTGCACGGTTATTATACTCAAAATAAAAGATGAAAGGTGATGCGATAAAGTGAAATAAAATTGCAAAATTATATTTCAAAAAAAAAAAACTAGTGAGGAAGATAGTTAATTTAATTTAATTTTATTTTACTTTGTTTTATTTATTTTATTTTATTTTATTTTATTTTATTTCGTTTCATTTCACTTTATTTTATTTTATTTTATTTTATTTAATTTAATTTAATTTATTTTAATTTAATTTAATTTAATTTAATTTAATTTAATTTAATTTTATTTAATTTTATTTAATTTTATTTAATTTAATTTAATTTAATTTAATTTAATTTAATTTAATTTAATTTAATTTAATTTAATTTAATTTAATTTAATTTAATTTAATTTAATTTAATTTAATTTAATTTAATTTAATTTAATTTAATTTAATTTAATTTAATTTAATTTAATTTAATTTAATTTTATTTTATTTTATTTTTTATTTTATTTTACTTTATTTTATTTTATTTTTTTTTATTTTACTTTATTTTATCTTATTTTATTTTATTTTATTTTCTTTTACTTTATTTTATTTTACTTTATTTTATTTCGTTTCATTTCACTTTATTTTCTTTTATTTTATTTTATTTTATTTAAATTTAAATATAAACGGCCTTTTAGACACCACTGTGTGTTTACTCTTAATAGATTCAATTGCAAAGAGCGCAACTCACTTCAGTTTGACGGACGCTGTATCTGTTCAGCAAAAATTCATAATTAAAAAGACACCAAAAAGTGGGAGTGCTACTCACTCGTGCGTCTCTTTCGCACACTTGCAGTTATGGACGCTAGCGTAACGGTTGATCGGAAAAAGATGGTGGCTGAACAGAGATAGACTCTTCAAATGTTTTTACTAAGTTGGCTGATGAACTGAGAGTATTTAAGGCTGCTTGCATGTGTCGTGTGTGTGTGTGTGTGTGAATCGTATCTCTGATAATTGCGATCATATCGAATTCCGATTCAGTTACAAAGAGCAGACAAGGCGGATTGCCACCGCCAAAATGCACCACCATCAAATGTGAACAACACAAACAACAACATTTTTAACCAACACCACACGGCCATCATCGGCGCGAACGTCAACGGCAACCAGAAGCAGGCAACATTGACTGTGCAACAACAAAAACTTTCAAATGAGCTCTCCGCACACCTTAACAACGGAGCAAATAGAGATATACATACACACACAAACATGAATTTGGTTGAGTAGCACACGGATGAGACTTGTGCACCACTTGTGGTTTACAGCACCACGGCTAAAAGACAAATTCAAATTGTATTCAGTTTTTCGTACTCCGTCTTAGCGTGTGGTTTAGTTTATTCGTGTTGTGGACAAATTTTGTCTACTTTCGTGTAACTGCGTTTCACGTTGGAACGCATTTCGTTCGGAGGATATCTTAAAAACGTGCGCGTACGTTATCTTCGATACGCCGACGGTGTGTGAGATCACAACAACATAGAAAAACAAATATTTTCGAAGTGTAGTTTAGTGTGTTTGAAAACAAACAAAAAATTATAATAAAAAAAAACACAAAGAATTAAAAATAAAACGAAAAAAAGGATATGTTAGCTAGCGTCCTTTCGGTTTTCTATTAAGCCACGGCAAAGTTTGTTTGTTTGAAAAAAAAAAATTAAATTGTGTTTACATTTTGTTCTGCGTATCTACGATTTACGAAACATTTATCATTTAAAAATTTTTTTTTGTTATTGTTTTATGCTACAAAAATTTATTTCAATTATTGTTACCTACGCGAACTGCAACATTTCTCTTGCGACGCCATCACATCTCATACCATTGTTCTTCGTCTTCTACTTCGTTCATTGCTGCTCATTGTCAATATTTTTTCACATCTACCGTTGTTTTGTTGGTGTTTTTAATTTGAAATTTCTAAATCTCTTGCCCCTTGCTGCAATTAATTGAATATTTGTTTCTTAAAATAAATTTTAAAGCACAAAAACAAAAAAAAACAAAAAAAAAATTTCGTGTTTGAAACAAAAAATTTGGGGAATAAAAAGAAATACTACGAACGCCTTTGTTTCGCTGATTGCTCAATTCAAATATTTACGATTGGGTTTCGTTCAAAAGCACGTGCTGTGATGCAGAAGTGAAAAAGGAAAAAAATCAAACTTTTGATATAACGACGGTAAATAGAATTAGGAATAAGTAGCTACGTATGTGAATGGACTGTATGGTGTCTTTAAAGTGTTTAATTAACCTAATCGAACTAAAAAAAAATGCCGAACTGTGAAAATTGTGGTAATAACCTTTTAGTGTGTCCTGATCTACTTCAAAAGGATAGCATTTAATTGGATTAAATTCAGTCCCTGTAAAAGGTTGGTATAATCTGTTAATTAAAAATGTACAGTGTAACTGAGCGAGTAGGTTCTTATAATATACTAGTCCAAGCTTCTTTGCTCCACAGAATTTTTAATCTACTAAGTACGATTTCAATAATTATATGTATGTATGTATCTCCGAAAGCAGTTGAGATATGGAACTTAGTCACATCTCTTATTGAAGCACTCATCACCACCTTTCGTTAGATACCCATATTATACTAACAATTTTTTGGTATATCTGGTCCATACATACATACATATGTATATTCACCGATTACTCCGAAACCGGTCGAACTTTCGAAATTAGGAATATCTTAAACTTTAAACTAGATGAGCAGTAATGCAACCGTGAAACGTTCTTCAAATTCTTTTTAGCAGTTTTTGCGTGATGCGCGTTCAAACATGTAGACAGACATACAAAAATTCTTAAAACTGCAGATTTGAATTCTATTGGCTTTATAATGAACCATACTATAATTTTTTTGTAAATATCTGCAATATAAAACATTTAAATATGTGTCTCTACGGCTAGGTGCGCATGAGATATCCCACTCTTCCACTCGGAGACAATTACATACATATGTCTATTGTGAATACTCTCAGAGCTCCTCTTGCAGGCCAAACCTGGAACAAACACATGCAGTGGTAACAGGTGAAACATTTGTAAAAAACATAAAAAATACCGACCTGCCGTCGGTAGACATATTTAAATCTGCTTAACTTAAAAATATGTGTCCAATTCGAAGCAGAAAAATAAAACCTGCCATCTGCCCACACAAAACACATACATATGTATGTAGTATGTACACCATAGCCCACCTCTGGGAAAAAACATATTTGTGTGTTAAGTACCGATTTGGCTACGCTAAATTAGCTGTTGCTCCTTTCACCACTCTCCGCCCTCTTAATATTATTCTCTTCTTTTCTTTTTTTACGAGTGACCGCCAGCTCATCTTCAACTCATCACATTTCTATCAACTATAAATTTCGATTCGGAAAAATTTTGAAATTTCACGCCAGTTGTATCTAATTTTAAATCGGCCATCGACGAGCAATATGCTGTGGTTAATCAATAAAACCCATTGTGTATGTTCCTATTCAAAAAAATACGAGCTGAGCAGGGCAGAAATTAAATTTAATTTGTTTTTCAAATTTTTTTCTATGAATTTTTTTCATTTTATTTAGGCTATGAATGTTTTGAATATTAAGAAAAGGATAACCAAAAAAATCAGTAATTATTAGCAACTAGTCCCAACTCGCCGACGGCAAGAAATCATGAGGAGAGCTTTTCCCACTAACAATGCAAAGGTCCATCGTAACTAATGCTGTTAACTGTCAGAAAGAGAATCAATACATACGAGTATGATAAAAGTGTAACAGGTCAATGCCTGTTATTCAAGAAAAATTGATAGGAGAGATCATTATTAAGCCATTAGAAGTTAAACTTACAGTTTTCAGAATTTTGATCTGTATGTACGAATGTTTGTTCGCGCATCACTCGAAAACTGCTAAATGGAATTGAAAGAAACTTTTAACGTTGCATTAATAGACGTTTGACTTGAAGTTTAAGATAAAATAAAATAAAATCAAGCAAAATAAAATAAAATAAAATACAATAAAATAAAATGAAACAAAAGAACATAAAATAAAATAAAATAAAATAAAAAAAATTAAATAAAACAAAGTAAAATTAAATAAAATTAAACTAAATTAAATCAAATTAACTAGACAATTGAGTTTCTAAAAATTATTTATTGAAAACCAGTGAATCGTCACTACTTTTCTAAAATATAAATAAAATTTGTTTAATATAATATACATATGTATGTGTGCATGCAGATACAACTGTGATGTCAAAACCTATAATTTATCATAATTAAAATAAACATAGATATGTGCACATACATTAAGGAAAAAAAGAAGAAAAATTCGTCACATCAAAATCTTGTCTCTGCTGCAGAAATGCTATTCTTGTACGACAAACAAACGAAAATATTTTCACATTGTGTGATTTATGTATGTATGTATGCAAATGTGCGGGTGACTGGCCTATTATAACTGCAAGAGCAATAACAATAAAAACACGAAGACAACTTTTACCTACCAAGAGGAAACCCACAGGGGTACAGCCCGACAGTAGTTGGCAACGTTTGGTTTCTCGATGATTTTGGTTCTACGTTTTGGTCATAAATTTCAATTAATTGCCATGAAAATAGCTCTTTTCAGATTTGAAGGAAAAAAGTTCATAATCTCTCCGTATTAGCCCATACATTCTGGGCTCATTTAGGTTTAGTAGGCTCATTTTCATATATGTATGTACATACATATTTAAAGTGGCTTATGTTGCGATCTTATTTGCTTTTCTTAAATACTACCAAGGCAGCTGCTTTAATATTCTTTCTTCTGCATGTTAAACTGTACGTATGAGCAGAGCAGTGCACAGTGGTTTGCATACAAAGTAAATAGGAAAAATTTAGATTAACGGGGAAGTACATGTATTTTATTTTATTTTATTTTATTTTATTTTATTTTATTTTATGTTATTTTATTTTATTTTATTTTATTTTATTTTATTTTATTTTATTTTATTTTATTTATTTAATTTTATTCTTTTTTGAACTCTACTGAATTGCGCCAACCACATCCAAGACCCACTGTGCAGCGCACTGCCACGGTCAGCTCATAAAACGACTTGCTGCCCATCATACAAATTTATGAATTGCCTCTCTATTTCACACCATCCGTGCTATCGCTTACAATAAAAAAAGGGCAAACACAGATATACCACCACCAGCGCCGACTGATCACAGCCGATCGGCCACTGCATAAGCAGCAACAGAAATCATTTGCCGCCCACCAGCATCCACTACAACCATTTGATGTGCGCAGCGCAGTCATATCCATAAATGTTGTGCCTATAATTTATGCAATTTTTTTTTTATACATACATACATACATATAGATATAATTTTTTTCGTTCTTGTTCTTGCTGTTTATGTACGTATGTAGCTTAATGTTGCTTTTTGCAATTTTGTCCACATTTCATTAATAAATTCACAGTTATGTCATTCATTATTCTCACTCATGTAAAAGTACTTTCACGACCCTGCAGGGAACTTTGAAACTCGGTAGACAATTCGCTGGTGCAGAAGTGTTGAAAAAGATTGGCAATGGTTAAAAACTGCCAGTTCGAATTATGAATTTATTTAAAAAATAAAAAAAGAGTGTCTTGTAACGAAAATCATTTAATACTCGATTTTTATTAGCAAGCACTTAGCAACATGCGAATAAAATAGCCATCTAAATTTTTTTTTAAATTTTTTAAGTTTATTTGAAAGTTAAATGTTAATTTATCACTTGCAAGATAGCAACCATCTGCTCGCTTAATTATTTGTAGTTTTTAATTGAAAATATTTTTTAAGCAAGTATAAGCAGATTTAGCTAGCATCGTAGTGACTAATAAAAAAACTAAAACCACGTTAGTTCAGCACTAGAGATTTTTCCTACAGGGTTTAGATCAACTAAACACACATTCACACATACAAACAAACATGAAAAAAATAAATAAATTATGCATAAAACCATTTGATGTCAAATTCATCAGAGGAAGTGTCTAGAAAACAAAAAAAACCTAAAAATTAAATGCAAATTTTCGCATCGTCGAACTTACAGATAATGAGTAACTTATTTATGTCTGAATGTATGCACAACAACGGACGACAGATCATTGACAAAAACCGACTAAGCACTGGGAAGTAACTAAAGCGAGAAAGTACAGTGTGCCAAAGTGGTTATTTATTGCATTAAATTATTTGAAAGAGGGATTTTTTGAATAAAAAAAACAGGTAAAAATAATCCATCAACAGTCATGAATTGGTGCTTAACCACCTAGTCGGAGGTTTGGAAGCCTTTTTCACACAGTTTTGCTTTGATAAGAATACCTTCTGGTCCATTCGATGGCCAGGCTTTTATTCAGCGTTTCTCTTAAAATTGCCTCGATAACTTTCCTCTTAAATACTCTAAGACCGATCCCTTGTACCTTTCACACAGCCCATGATTGTGAGTCATTGAGATCACAACTACATCTCTTTACGGACGGCCGTTGAAATGTTCAATAAAGCTTCTGCTCTGCTTAGGTCACTTGGGTTTCTCAGAGTGCAGTGCCCCGGGCGCAAAGTCGGTATTGAGCATGACAACCTATCCTACAGTCATATCATATTATACTCCGGTTATCATGACAGGCGAATCTTCGTACCGGATGGACTCATGTTGTTGTTGTTGTTTTAACAACAAAATCACTCCCCGAAGGGTACTGCGGTACTGCCCGACTGTCGTGGTAGCGATTTGGTATGACCAGTGCAACCTTCTAGGTCATGTCATCCCTCCTTCCGAAAGGAAAAAGAAGATGGGTAATGAGAGGTGGGAGGCATCATATCCGTAGATCAACCATCGAGTTGCACATCATTACCTTTGTGCATATTGGTCGCCTCTTATGACCGGTATGCCTACCTCGGGCATATTCTAAGCCCCAATCCGGAAGGACTCATCTTTTATTCGACCAGAGCCCACCTTTGGTCACTTAGCGGGAAAGATTTATTAAACGCTTTTAGCAGTCGGGTCGTAGATTTATTAGAACCACTAATAGCTTGAACATTGTTAAAGGATTCGTCTTTATCGCAGACGTGGGGTTCTCTTTTGTATTGAGTACCAATCTGAGAAGTTAAGTTCCCTGTCGACAACGTTTAAATTCTACAAGTCGACAACGTTTCAACTATACAAATCGTTTCTGATGGCTCTCCTCGTGAATTTAGGGGAATCCTGGACGTTTTCACCATTAGATGATATAGCTCTTGATGTATGCCGTGGAACTTTTCTACGGAAAATATGGATCCAGCTTAGTAGACCTGATTTAATAGTCCTTTACTGCAACCTAATTAGAAGCCGCGACTCCGGTTTGGAGTCTAGGTGTTGTAATACGGCCTAGAGGGTAGTCCTAAAGCTGGCCGAAGGATATAGAAGGCAGGGACCGTAACTGTTATGAGTTTTAATATAAAAATCCACATTTAATCATTATTTTCAGATTTTTTTCATAAAAATCAACAATAGCAGTTATTTTAAATTTTTATTTTTTTGATCAAACATAAAAGTTATTTTTTGATTTTTATTTTTTTGATCAAACATAAAAGTTATTTTTTGATTTTTATTTTTTTGATCAAACATAATAGTTATTTTTGATTTTAATTTTTTTGATCAAAAATAAAAGTTATTTCTTGAGCGATATTTTATCCCTCAAGAATAAAAATTAAGTTTTGAGTTTTAACTTTTTTCGCGGATTGAAAAACTCAAATAACCGCAGCGCCTTTCTGGCAGGTTGTTGATCATAATTATTAGATGATATATCCTTGTCAGCATAAGTGCTCAATAATTTGAAACATATTTATATGTATACACATTGATATTGTATGTATGGGGCAAAATTCGCCAAGTGTACCAGGTGAAAAAATGTATGTACATAAATATAAACTATGTTGATGAGGATATACCACCCAATAATTATGATTTATTACTTGCCAAAAAGGCACAGCGGCGTTTTGAGTTTTTCAATCCGCGAAAAAAGTTAAAACTCAAAACTTAATTTTTATTCTTGAGGAATAAAATATCGCTCAAGAAATAACTTTTATTTTTGATCAAAAAAATTAAAATCAAAAATAATTATTATGTTTGATCAAAAAAATAAAAATCAAAAAATAACTTTTATGTTTGATCGAAAAAATAAAAATTAAAAAATAACTTTTATGTTTGACCAAAAAAATAAAAATCAAAAATAATGATTATTTGTAATTTATATGGATTTCCCTCAAATTTTTTTAGTTTATAGAAGCTTTTTGTTGAGCATGAAGAGACGTGCATATTCATATACTTGAAACGTATCTGCGATATTGGGAAGTCTTCCATTTTTGATGCTAAAAATACAACAATAATCGTTACGGGGGGCCCTTATTACCTTTTAAAAGACAGCTGAAGAAGAATTCGAAGAAATCTATCTCTCCTCAATATTTCAAATGTCCGACTCTTTAGACACTGACTAATGACTGACTGACCGCTCTACCGCAAAATACTTCATAAAAACACATTTTTAATTCTAACCAATTAATGTTTTACAACTCGATGTTCAACTCAACTCATTCATAAGCAAAGCGCATGTTTGATAGAACATTTTATTTTCTTTTTTTTCTAAAAATGAACAACAAATTACAAGCAAGCCCTAACATGCAAAAATGTTGGCGCAAAACCCATGCGTTCAGTACACTGGGCTCGTCACTTAATTTGCTTGATGGAACTTGAAAAATGTTTGCTGACAACACAACACCGCAGTGGTGCAACAAAAAATATTTTAGTCACCGACGCGTTGCATTGGGCAATGACGGATCAACGAGCAATGTATTTGTGCACAAATTAGAGAACATCAACAATAACAACAAAAACACTTGCTGCAATTAGAAGTGCACTCATTAATAAATTGTTGTTGTTGTTGTTTCTGTTGCTCTCATTTGATTGTTAGCTACGGCTGACTTAGTAAAAGCATTCACTTTGACACTCATAAGACTTGTTATTGCTGTTGTTGTTGTTTTGCTCTGTGGAAATTAATGACTTAATTTTTATAAAATTCGTAATTACAACAAAAATTTCATTCAACATTTAAAATATAAAATATTGCCATTGCACAAATACAAATTGTTTCCTGACTGAATGTATGTATATGTATATGTATGTATGTCTGCCTCACTGCTTAAATGGCTTACACACACATACGTACACATAAGTTCACTAAGCACTTGCTATCGAGATGCCCTATTAGTTCTAGCTAACAGAAGTGCATTTAATTTACGTTTTCTGTTTTGAAAGTTGTTTGTTCTAATTTTATAATAAAAGCAAATTCAGTTTTTGCATCCAGCATGATTTCATTGAAGAATGGTAAAGTGAAGAAATTTCCACTCAAAAAAAATTTACCACTCAAATGCTAAGGACCCTTTTTTTAATTTAGTTTACAAAGTTTCACTTCTAATTAATATTTGTTACTAAAAAATGTATGCACTGAAAGTAAAGCAACTTGAATACAAATTCAAAGAAATATTAGCAAAAATATTTGGTGCACCTTCCGCATATTTGAAAAGTAAAAAAAATGATGTTAAGTACATTAGGGTGTGTATAAAAAAAAGTATGCTATGTACATTAGGGTGAATAGGTGGTGAAAATATTTGGTAGAATTTAAGCTTCATAAAAAAGGTAAAAAAATAATATAACATAAAAATTAAAAAAAAAAATTAAATAAAAATTAAAAAAACAAAATATTATAAAATAAAAATTAAAAAAGAATAAATAATATAAAATAAAAGTTAAAAAAAAAAAAAAATTATGTATCTAAATATAACAAAAATCCTAACTCTATTTGTAATTAAATAATTGATAAAATGGGCTGCTTAGAACAAAATTTTTTTTTAGTTGAAAATCAGTAATTGAACAAATTTTTTCGTATTATTTTTAGAATTCTTGTAAAAATTCATCAGTCAAAAGTTTCCTAGAGATGCCACCAAGCAGAACTCGAAATATGAAATTGTTTTTTTAGTTTTTCATAGGTAAACACAATATTTTTGTAGAATTTGGGATTTTTAACAAAAATTAAAGTATATTAAATAAAAATATAAACCCAAAGAAATTAAAAAACATTTGTAAAAAAAAAATAAAAATTTGATATTGATATTTTTTTTTTAATTTTGTTGTATTACACACTCTATTATTAGATACTATTAAATATAAAAGTTAAAAAAATCAAAAAAAATATAAATTTTTTTTAACTTGCTCTAAATGTAAATTAAAAAAAAAAAAAAAACAAAGATTTACATATGTGAAAGTCAGAACTTGAGCGCATTTGTAAAAAAAAAAAAATTAAAACTAAAAAAACAAAATTGAAAAGAAAAATAATTTTGTTTTTGAACAAATTTTGTCGTATTACGAACTCTAAAAATAGAATTTAAAATATAAAACTAAATTAAAACAAAAAAAAAATTATTTATTTAATGGTCAGAACCTCAACCCATTTTTTGTATCAGAAACTCCATGCTAGTAAATTTGTTTTTCCAAGCCACCCTAATGGTCAAAACATCTACATATGTAAATACATATCATAATTTTTACCTGGCGTAACATTTTTCAGTTATTAATAAAGAAATTCAAGACTAAATTGCAATTCAGCATGCCCTCCCTCTCTCCCGCTCCACCTTCAAATTTTTTTATCAAATTCTTAGATACAAAGTGTGGCGTACACGGCGTATGAGTGATCTCTGTCACAATTCATATTGCTGCTGTTGCACACAAACCAACCAACACACAAATACAAACAAACATTTGCTATTATAATGATGGCATCACAACAGTACCAAGTAGGTATTTTAAGTTCTGCATCATTTTGTCTATTGCCGCACTGTGTCATTTATCTTTTTGATGTTCTTACGCTTTGTAAGAGTTGAGCCGTGTCGCCTCACATTTGTATCGCATCGTTTGGTATCGCATGACATATCTACAACATGAAATGCTTGCTTTCAACCTCACCTCACATCATTCGCACTGTAGCTAACAAAAATATGCATGCAATTAGCAACGGCTACTATTTATAAAGGTAGCACAGCAGCACCGGTGACAGCAGGTGAATGACAGATTTTATCTCAAAACAAAATTTTCATTTATTTAATTTTCAATTATTTTGCATTTTTGTTTACGAGCATGCGATATTAAAATAAATGGTTTGTTTATGCCAATAAATTTTAAATGTACTGAATTTTTAAGTAGTTAGATTTTCATAAAATTTCATTGAGGCGGTAAAAAAGTGTATGTATGTAGAAATGCTAATGAATTGAACTATAAATTGATGTTTTGATCGTAGACATTTGATTACCTCATTTTGATGGATACGAAATTCTGAAGGAGTCGTACATTTGGAACATTTAGTATGAAAAGATATAACAATAAACAGTACACACTGAAGCAACGGTAAAATATGTATAGTTTGCGTTAAAAAGCATACTAAACTTTAAGTTGTATATCTAGGAATATATCGGTGGAAACTGCTTTCAATTCTATACAGCGGGTTTTGAGTGATGAGCGAACAAACAGACAAAAATTTTAAAATCCGTATTTTTGACCCAACAAATAATTAGTTCGATTGCCCGTAAAATCAAACAAAAAATCTCAAAGAAAATTAAAAATTTATATTGAATTTTCTTTTGTTTATAAAAGAAACTTAAAGAGATACAGTGGTAGACACTGCAATGGAGGCACTTGGGTTGCTGTGGTCTAAAGCGAACTAAAGATAAATTTTTTCGTAATCACTTAGTGACTGTGGTGGAGATGCGGGTTTTTAAGGTGTTACTACGAAATCAAATTTAACGTGTCTTTTAAGGTATTGGCAAGCAATTGTTTTTAGGATACCGACAAGGATAGAAATGGGGATAGTGATAGTGATGGAGATAGTGACAGTGATAGTGATAGTGATAGTGATAGTGATAGTGATAGTGATAGTGATAGTGATAGTGATAGTGATAGAAATTGGGTAATATAGATAACCGATAAACGATAAGAAAAAGAACAAGCAGATGAAGAGGAAGAAAATGACGATGGGCCGGCAGAAGAGTATGAATCTACTATGACAAGGAACAGTCAAACAAATTTTTGCCCAGAACAATGTACATATCCCGGGTCTGTTAGTAAATATATTTTTCCTGTATCTACGTCTGATTGGAAGATCCCCCTATTTCAAACTACATACATATTTTTGAAAAGCACATAAAATCCATTATTCAAAAGTCCATCTCTAATAAGCTGCCAATATCTATTTGTAGTGCACTGGCGCTTTGAGTGCATTGTACACGTCAGACGTCTACATAGCCAGCGACTGTAGAGATTCTATTTTCATGTGAAATTGTAATGTAGAAAGCAAACGTTGAAATTGTAGAAGAAGAAGAAAGAAAAGAACTTTGCGTTGGTATTTTCATTACAGATACACATGAAACTGAAAACAGATCCAAGAATATCTCAAATCACTAACAAACAATAACAACAAGTTGAAGAATAATAACAACAATGCAAGCAATAAATATGTGTGTCTGTAAGCGAGTAAGAAGAAACCAGAGCATGAAATATATATACAAATTTTTATTTATAAGCAATTTTTTTTTTTTGCAGCAACAACACAGCCAACGAGTCGATAAAGTTTTAGTTAACATTTCTTAAGAATGAAATAATATCGAAACTGTGATTGATAATATTGCTATTTGTACGAACTGAGTGGTGATCAAGGGAACTGATCGAGGGGATTACAATTTAATAGGTATAGTTCATGGACTGAGTTTTGAATTAATTTTGTTATACGAGCTTCTTGAATAGCTCCACAAATAAAAGCCTGCTGGAAGTTAAAATTTTTTTAGAATACAAATTAGTGTTGCCAACAGTTATTTCTTGTAAATTTGTATGTTTTTATGTTGTTGTTGTTTATACATACATACTTAGCTGCGCATATCAAGCTATGTCTTGGGTCACCCCACGAAAACAACACCGTGAGATGAGTTCGTTGCTTGCTTGTTTTCTAATTTTAGAATTCTTCATAGTAATGTGAGCGTATTTTAAATATACATATGGGAATTTTATTTTTAAAAGAAGTATTTCCACTTTCCAAGCGATTGCAAGTGTAGATATCAAATTAAATCCGATAAAATTGAAATGAAATAGGATTCAATGAGAATAAAAGCAGAAGAATATTTGGATGGTTTAAAATGCTTCCCTATAATAAAATTTTAACATGTCGTTCAAAATGTCCAGTTTAAATAAAGAAAGTTTTAAAACAACATTTGGAAGTTTCAATTGAAGTTCAGAAATTTTATTGTTGCTGCAGCAATGCTTCTCCATAAACTAGGAGAGTAATCCTAACCTATCATTTTCATCAAAAGTTTCTAAAGGGAGTCTCAGAAAACTCAACGGCTTCTATATTGTTGAACCAAAGTTAGAAGCTCGCTATAAATATTTCCATCCATTCTGTTACGGTATTGCAAACACAAAATTTCTAAAAATCCAATTTCATTTTCATACCAACCAAAAAAAAATGTATTTTTAGCTCATATCCGGAGCAAGAGTTCTCTAATTTATTTTTCACTATTAATTAAGCATTTTCGCTGCTTAACTTTCAAAAATATTCTCAAATTATACAAAAAGTACTATGCACTACAAATACGTAAACATTCGGCAAAATTTCTTAAAACGAAATACGAAACTTCTATTTATTGCTTGTTTTCGTTGTGCTGAGTGAAATGATCTACGTTATTTGAGATTTCGTGTGTTGGCTGGCAGCCAATTTCGAAATACGACAAAGGGAGGCATGTGGTGCTCACGAGCGTAGCTAGGGCACATGATGAAGAGAGAAAATATATTTAAGAAACGAGCAGAGAATTTGGAGAGATACAGGAGATCACTATTGAGAGCAAAATTGTTTGTTTAGCAGAGAAAGTTAAGAGAGCGGAAAATAATTGAAGCGTGCAATGGTGAAAGTATTTTGTGTTGAGTTTTCGAAACAAATTTTGAAAATTAAAAAAAAAAATTTTGTTGGAAGAATTCTCGAAAATAAAAAAACTTTGTTTAAAATTACAAAAAAAAAATTTTTTTTTGGAAAATTTTTTGAAAAATAGAAAAAAAATTTATTTTTCGAAGAATTTTTGAAAACTAAATAAATTTTTTTTTTTTGTGAGTTCTACTTATACAACATCTATTAATTTAAGTAAATAATTTCAGACACTTTTTCTAACAAAATTTTTCAACAAATCGCTCTTTTCCTTCTTTTTCAGATTAGCTCAGCGCATCAACCACAAACACCTTAGCAATGCGCTGCTTTCAACAATAAGCAAAAATTTCAAGTATTTTTTTTTTTAAATACAAAAAGTCTGATTAAAAAGTAATAAGTTTAAAGAAAAAACAACAACAAAAAATCACAACCAATATGCTGCAACATACCGCCACAGATTTCTATGATTTGGCCGCCGCTAATGCTGCTGTATTGAGTGCGCGTCAAACGCCACCATACAGTCCGACGGGTTTGATAGGCACCAGTGTGGGCCTTAGCAATAACAACAACAACACAAGCAATACTAGTTTAGATATGCTAGGACATAATGGCAGTATTATTGGAGCTGGTAGCGGACATATCGGCAATGGTAATGGTAGTAGTAATGGGCGTGAAACGTTGCCGAGTTTTGGATTCACGCAAGAGCAAGTGGCTTGTGTGTGTGAGGTAAGAGCAATTATTTCAATTATTTATGACAAGAAGATGATGCTAGGAAATCAAAACCACGCCCTAAGGTGGTGTCCTACCCCGGCTTTTTTTTAGTTACCATATACCGAAGCTCAACCTCTAACCTGAGAGTGTATCGTTCGATGAGCTATGCTCAACAATAAATTCCTTTCTTCCGTCCGTTTTTTCGGGATAAAACTCTTCTTATGACACCAACGAACTTGCTCGACGGAGCCGACTCTTCTCATACCAATCTCACTCTGGTTCTATCCTATCGAGGCCGCTAGGTTCCTGGGACTACGGTGATGGCAATGAAAGGCAAGGGAATAGAATGCTGGGCAGGGTGAAACATTATTACAACAACAACATCAAGAAGTTTAAATTGCCTGCTGACGTCGAACTATTTATAGACTTTACTCTATTCTGGTCCAGCTTGAATGCTTCCATCCAGACCCTTACTCCAGAGTATATTCTCAAGATTTAAGTGCTAGCGTCGGAGTCATGCGACTGCCTGGCTAACACATTCGATGCACGATTTCCATTCGTGAAATGAACTTGGTCTTTCAGAGTGCCTTTTGCCTGAGTGGTTTATGAGAGCACCTCTTTATTCTATTGAAACAAAGCATTTGGAACCAAAGTTATTCATAATAAATGGAGCTCGCTAGCCAAACCAAAACTTCGCTGATTCAATTCCGCCACCATGCATCAAAACTTAACAACTTTAGTCTCTGTCAAACAGTTTATCCGGGCATTTTTCTGCAACAAAAATACTTCTCGCAAAAGTCTTAAGACCAAAAGCTCCTGGGTAGAGATGTACCAAGCCAGCATAGGCGCGAGTTTTCAAGACCAAATTAGGCACAGTAAACACGAATAATTTTTATAATTTTTTTTTCTTTTTATTTCCTTTCATTTAAGGTTCTCCAACAAGCTGGTAACATCGAAAGACTGGGACGTTTTCTCTGGTCCTTACCTCAATGTGATAAACTGCAATTGAACGAGTCTGTGCTGAAAGCGAAAGCCGTTGTTGCGTTCCATCGTGGACAATATAAAGAATTATATCGTCTACTCGAACATCATCAATTCTCACCGCATAATCATGCGAAATTGCAAGCGCTCTGGCTGAAAGGTAAGCCATAACATAATCAAATATTTACATAACCTCTTCCATCAAAATCAAACATAAATTTTAAATTACGCACCTGTCTATTAATAATTTCCACAAAAACGTGGCACACTGCTTAACTGAAATCTCCTTTTTTATTTTTTTTTCTTTCTTCCTTGTTTCCATTCATATTTTTTATTTAAATGTAGCGCATTATGTGGAAGCCGAAAAACTGCGCGGAAGACCTTTAGGTGCTGTTGGTAAATATCGTGTACGCCGCAAATTTCCACTGCCACGCACAATTTGGGATGGTGAAGAGACGAGTTACTGCTTCAAGGTGAGTAACGTGAGCGTGAAGTGTTCGTAGCAGTAATGTTCGTGTGTTGCAAAATTTTTGACATTTGAATGAAAGTCAGTGTTACGGTATAAAGTCAGCGTTGCATTTTAGTATTTCATTTTGTGCTATCAACTTATTTTCAGCAAGGGTAACTTTTTTAGAGAAGTTTTCTTCACATATGGCGGTTCGTGTGAATATATCATAAAGGAGCGAAGCGCTTTGTATATGAAATCGTAGTAGTGTCCCAACTTTGCAATCGTACTTCATAATTTGATGTTACCATTTTGAGGGATTGCATAACTACCTTAGTATGAGGGATGTTACGGAAGTTTATTTATTTAAAACGGAATCGAATTTTCAAAATTTTTCTGTTATAGGTATAAAGCGCCCATCTCTGTAGTTTTATTCGAAAGGATGTTCTACTCAAAAGCAAAAAGCGATTCTAATGCACATAGGCACTTTGTAAATCTTTCGAATTTTCTACAATCGAAAAGGGGCTAAATCAAATCCGAAGGAAACAGAATAGCACTCGAACAACGAATGCGTTCTATTCGAAAATTTTTCACAGAGTACGAATCACTCGAAAGCTAACATATTTTTTTGCCTACCAGTGATCGAATAGATATGTTTCTTACTCAAGGAAATTTTATGGTCGATTTCTCAAGAGATTTACCTCTCATCTAAATAGAACTTAAAGGACCTAAATATCTCTAACAAATGATGGCAGGATCGTATAGTGAAATATCTTTTTCTAATACGCACTTTCGAGAACTTGAAATTACATCTCGAATTGCAAACAAGTAATCGAAATCAGAAATTTGAATCAATCGGAAGTTCCGACTTTTCATAATCGGAAGCGTACGAACCTAACTCATATGTGCTCGGTCAGGTTGCTGCTGTGCATTGAATTCCAACATCAACTCTACGCAATGTTGGAATTTTTGTTTGCAAAGTCAATTTTGCAACAACAATGGCTTCATTTGATTAACTTATGACCTTTCGATACAAGCAAGTTAAACCATTTTACATATATTTCCTTTTCCATGCACGCAAAGGTACGCCAACCATCCGTTTTGTTGATTGGGGGGACCGCCCAGTAATGCATGTCTGATAGGTTTACCTTTACTGTTTCAACCAGTTATCGATAAGTTTTGTCAACAAAAAATTGCGGGAAATGTTATCGAAGCAGTCATTGATAACTATCGTTTATAATTTTACAACGATTTGGTCTCGACAGTCTGTTTTAAAGAAATTGGATAAATTCCACAGCAGATTAGAGGATATGTTTTCGATTTATTATCGACGAAATGTAGTCAAAGTTTTTCGGTTCATCTCTTTTAAGCTTTGTATTCTCTCACAAAATATTGCAAAAACCACTTACTAAAACTTTTCTCTTTTATACTCTTTTCCACAGGAGAAATCTCGATCTGTATTAAGAGACTGGTACGCACACAATCCATATCCTTCCCCGCGCGAAAAACGTGAACTAGCAGAGGCTACAGGACTGACAACCACGCAGGTGAGTAAAAACAAACGAAGAAATAAAAATTTAAGTCCAAAGTTGTGAAATCAATTTTTATGAAATGTTGACAGTAGGTTCATCTGATCATTGGGCCACAACTGTCATAACTCGGAATCTGTTTGGTTTTAGCTAAATGAAATTAGGATGTGCTATTTCAGGCTCTTAAAAAGTTCAAATTTCACTCTTAGGGAAAAGACGTGTATCATTAATGGCTGTCACTTTGTTGTTGCAATTTTTCAAATTTTTTTTTCAATTCTTAATACTTCCTTCTTTGTTCTCTCTAAACTATTTGTATGTTCAGCAAAAACATTTTCACCGTCAAAACATTTGTTCGCCTTCAACTTTTAGCATAGGTTTCAAATTTACAAAATTTTCAATGTCAAAATAGCCATCACTTTGTTTTTCAAAACTTATGAGTCTGTATGTATTAATTATTTTATTTTCATTTTCATAGTTTCACAAAACTTATCTAATCTATCAATTTCAACAAATGGACGTCTGGTCTGTTTTGCGCTTGAAAGCGGCTAATTAAGATATACATTGTTACAAATTGTAAAAATTTCATTAATCACTTTGCTGACCTAATTCAACATAATTATATGCATACACAAATACATATATAAATATTTATGTGCGTTAAACAATTAAAAAAGAAAACTCTTACTATTAAGTAAATATTACTTTTAATGCACTCGGAGCTTAATTTTACGATTTTTTAATTCTTTTTTTTTTGTTTTTTTTTTTTTTCAGGTCTCTAATTGGTTCAAGAATCGCAGACAAAGAGATCGAGCAGCTGAGCATAAAGAGTAAGTGATAAAAATATATATATGTATATAAAAAAAAAAGTTTGCATTTTTTAAAAACATTTTCTGGTGGCACCCACAAGTGTTGATTTAAAAGAAAAAAAATATTATAAAACAACAATTCAACACAATTGTTGCTACCATTTTGAATTAAAATAATTTTACCTTGCACGCCAAGCGCAACTAGTTATAAAAAACACTGCTCACTATTTTGTGATTTTTATTTATCAACACTGTAGCTAATTTTTAAAAGAAATATTATAGCTAATTACTTTGGCATGAAATGCAACCATGAATGTGACAATTCATACTGATGCATTTTACATTTTAACATAACCAACAATAACAAACAACATCAGAAAAGAAAAATATTTAAATATTTTTCACTAAAATAAATAACCATATAATTAGTGTCAGGGTTGTGAAAATATGTAAGAATCACATTTACAAATGAAAATGCTTTTGAGCAGAAGCAGAAAAAAATCGCATGGAAAATTTTGCTCAGAAGATCATGTTTGCGGCTATAGATCTATGGGGTGAATTCGGGCGACCTTGGCAATAGCAATGCTCTAAACACAGACAAACAGATACATAAATAGAAATTATGCAGATATTCAACTACAGTGAATCAAATTATTAACAGTAAAAAAACAAATTGTATTATTTATAAAAAAAAATCAGCTGAATTTGAAAAATGTAAAAAAGCTCACGACCATTTTATTTTATTTTATTTTCTTTCTAATTTTATTTTAGTTTACTTCATTTTATTTTTTTTATTTTATTTTATTTTATTTTTTTACTTTATTTTATTTTGCTTTATTTTACTTTATTCTGTTTTATTTTAACTTATTTCATTTTATATTATTGAATTTAATTTAATTTAATTTTATTTTTTTTTTGTTTAATTTTATTTTATTTTACATTATTTCATTTAATTTTATTTTTAATTTTATTTTAATTTATTTTACTTTATCCTATTTTATTTTAATCTATTTTATTTTATTTTACTTTATTCTATTTTATTTTAATTAATTTTATTTTATTTTATTTTGTTTTGATTTATTTTGTTTTATTTTATTTTACTTTATTTTATTTTATTAATTTTATTATTTATTTAATTATTTTTTTATTTTATTTAATTTTTTATTTTAATTTATTAAATTTTTTTTAATTTATTTTTTTTATTTAATTTTTTTATATAATTTTTTTTTATTTTTTTTTATTTTATTTTATTTTCAATAAAAGTTTTATTGTTATTTTATTTAAATACGATCAATCATATTTTCAATAATTATTATCTAATTAAAAATTAGATCATAGTTTGTATATTTTTTTGAGTCACTGTGCATATTAAGTGTACAATATCACACGCTCTCATCCTCCTACACACGCCAACACTCGAAACGATTCATTTTTATAAATTTGAGACAAAACAGCTTTTTGGACAAGAAAAAACACCAAAAAAAAAATTTAAACAAGAAGTAGTCATGCAAAAAAAATGAAGAAGAAATTCATGAGCGACATGCGCTATTGACGGTTCTCAGTCAGCTGTTCTTGTTCATGTCAAAATTTCTTTGTTTATTTTTGCTTAAAAATCTATTTAATTTTAAATTTAATTATATTATTTATAAAGTAATTTGTTGTTGGAGTAAGGCCAGACATATTTGTCAGCAGCTTTAAAAAAAAAAAAAAATGCGGATACGAGTATATTAAATTGGAAAAATAATATTTTTGACCTTTCGCCAAAATAGCCAACAAATATAATTATTTTTAGTTGTTTACGCTTAAAATAAATAAGCAATCAATTTTGTTTGATATATACATATGTACATATATATAAATCAGCTGAGAGTGCTGCAAGGTGTATATCGATATTTTCAGGACTGAATATCGATATTTTTTTAACATAATTTGAAGTTTCAAAATTCACGCTAGTACTATTAACATTGTTAGTATTCATATTCTAAAAATTTTCAGACACCTTCAGATTTCTCTTTCACATCTATAAAACCATTTTTCTTACTTCCTATTACCAAAAATAAAATTCCCTTTCAACATTTATTTAGTTAAAATTGAAAACATCTGCGTGCTACGCTTCTAAATAAATATTTGCAAAACTATCCTAAAGATTGTCTACATTCGTGGATGTGTTAAGTGCTTCGAAGTTCGAAGATCAAAGACAATCCTAGACGCTCTCAAAATATCATACAAAAATGATCAACTTGACTCCTATTTGACGTCCTCCTTTCAAACAGATCCGACGGCAACGATAAACACTCAAATGCATATCCATAAATGCTTAAGTACACTTTTGTATTTCTTTGCAAACATTTGCTCTTTTGTTTTGTTGTTTGATGCATTCGCATACAAATGTCCTTTCAAAGGACAGCAACAGCCGCAACGCCACTGATAGACGACGCGAGTGTTTAGGCGCACTTTCCTTTACTTGAGTAGCTACATATGTATGTATTTGTTGGTGTTGGTTTGTTGACTTTTCGCCTGTACTGTTTGTAGTAATTTTAGATCCTTTTTCTAGCTTGGGTAATGGGAAGACTTCGTTGATCTCTATTTTAGCGCGTCTTTTTTCTGAGTTGTTTCCCTGTTGATAGCTCCATCTATCAGGTTTTGGTATTTTGTTATCTTTCTCTACTAAGCAAAGTGTATTAAAATTTAGCAATGTGCAACACAACCTCTCTCCTCTTAAATTGACCTGAAGCGTATAGCGCCCAAAACAGCAAACGTAGAAGGAACATAACCTAAGTTAGAGCAACGAGAATGAGTACAACTCAAAATTGAATATCAAATTTCCTTTTGGTCTACGGGTTTTGGCAACACTTCCTAACAACAAAAACTTTGTAGATATGTAGCATACTATACGCAAGTTTGCTCACGTATCTACATTAGGGTGGCTCGAAAAAAAGAGAAGAATTTTCTTTAAAACAAAAACAAACGGATATTAATCTTTGAAGAATCCTTATGCACCCAAAAATCAAGTAAAATTACAAATTAGTGCCCAAGAAGAGAGCCTTAGAGCTACACATCCATTTATCGGAACAATCGATTGTATGGGAGCTATGTGTTGTATTGATTCGATCTTGCTGGTTCCGACAAATGTTTAATATGATATAAAATGTTGGTCCCATACCGGAACTGCTACATCGTTTAAAAAATAACAACAAACAGTTAATCGTAAAAGATCACCAACTACTGAGATGAGAGCCTTTATATGCAAAACAAAAGTAATAAAAATATTTAGAAAAAAAAAATAATAACAAAATAAATAAAAACAAGTAAGGAAAGGGCTGTCTTCGGCTGTGCCGAAGGCTTTATACCTTTCATGAATACGCACAATTTTTCTAAGTGTCCGATCCTTACTTACAATTACTTACAAACTCTCCAAAACTGTTAATTTAAAAATACATAGCCAAACCACATTTATCGTAGCAATCGGTAATATGGGAGCTATATGTTATGTAAGTCCGATCTGTATGATTTTCACTACACACATCACATATATAATAAGTACCAAACCTGCAAAATTTTACGTTTCTAGGTTTCTATTTGCAACATTTATAGCCCAAAACCCGTTTATCGGAACAATCGATTGTATGGGAGCTATACCTTGTATCGGTCCGATCTTGCTGGTTCCGACAAATGATTAATCCTATGCAAAATGGCGCCTGCTTGCAAAATTTCATCAAGATATCTCTAAAACTGAGGGACTAGTTTGCGTTCAAACAGACGGACGGACAGACGGACATGGCTAAATCAACTCATCTCGTCGCCCTGATCATTTCGGTATACTTAATGGTGGGTCAATCTCTTCTTCTTCTCACACTTACAAACATCGGACCAAAGTTATAATACCATTTCATGTTCATGAAAGGTATAAAAAGAAGTCAACAGAAGACTCGAAGATTTTATGAAACGCGACTTTGAACGCCATAAAACTTTAAGATCAGCTAAGCATGTAATGACACGCTTTGTGGGTGGCCGCGATCGTTAAATACGCATAATAATAAGCTCATTTTTCGAAGTAAAGTTTCATTTTTTCTTTCTTTTTATACTCTTCGATGTTTTCCTTCGCTCAAAACACTGACTTTGTCAAAAATTTGCTCGTAGCTGAATGAAGTTCAAAATTCATTGATGAGGAATTAATTCATAAATGTGTCGCTTGTGCAGTTGTTGTTGTTGTATAATAACTTTTTTCCGAAAATATCTCATGCAAAGCCTTTTGTTGTTGTTGATTTTGCATTTGTTATATTTGGCGCTTATCTTGGGCATTTTGTTGCGCCTTGCTTTTCCTTCATCTTCGTTGTTGTTGCTTTTTTAAAATTTTACCAAATGCATTAGCTTGGAAATATTACAAAATAAAATTAAATACACTTCAGTGATTTAACAACGACCGATCGTCACGTGTTCGTTGAGTAGACAGATAGAACACTACCTGACAATTATGGGTTAAGGAAGAGCGGAAACTGCTTGATGACAATTTAGAGTGAACTGGCCCTTTGGGCAGGGCGAAGCACTGCTAACAACAACAACAACGGTCGCTGATCTATACGTTTTTGTTTGCTCCTTCATACACTTTAGTTTACCTTAATTTCATTCTCTTTTTAACTATCGCTATTATTTAGTTACTACAATAAAAAACAAACAATTCTCTTTTTATTATTAATTAAATAATACTAGACAGCTGTTGTTGTTATTGATAATAATAAATTTGAATGTTTATTTTGTTGACAATTAATTTAGCTAGGCGTGATTTTATGGTCAAGCATTTTTGCTCTATTCTAAGTCTATCTTATGCTTGAGCGTAGATCCGCAACCTCACCACGGGATGTTTTGTGTCACTTGCCTGCTACTCTTTTTACATTCAGCATGTCTCACAACGCGCTGTAAACTCACAACTTGTCAAATCGTAAAAGTTTTTAATGTTGTTGATGCAGACAAAACTGGAGTTTTAGTGTATTTTAAACCAGCCTTTCTTTCCTTAACTTCTTCTGCGTTCTCTCACTTGTAATTTTTTTTACCCCGAGCATAATATTAAAGCAAGTCAGTGGTGGGCATATTGCATTTTATTATTTACAAGAAGCCAGCGCTGGTATCGCTCGTAGTTAATGAAGAATTTCGCTATACATTTGCCCACCACTGCTGTAAGTGAGTGTCTCTCTTTAATACAATCGAAGCCTACGTCAATGTTCAAAATAATTGAGGGAGAATTTTACTTTATTCTATTTATAAATCAGTCACTATGCATGAAGTATGTAAATATAAACTGCATGTGTTGAAATAATAATAAAACACTTGAGTTGTTAAATCTTGGAATACAAACATTAAGCGGATGTTTACATAATTTAACTTCTTAATGTGATATTTTCATACCAAAAATATTTTTAAATATAATTAGTATATACTCATATTAGGGTTGTCTAAGGTAAAAATTATATACATAAATCAAAAAAAATTTTCATTAATTCTTCGAAAGAAACACATATGTTTTAAGTTCTAGCAGTTTCTCAAAATTTTTCTTTTCCATTCAATTAAAAAATGTTTAATAATACATTAAATTAAGAAGAAGAAAAAATTAAAAACAATAATAATGTTTATTATTTTTGGTCTTGAGATCGCTTATAGTCATGGATATTAGGAATACCTATAAAACTTCAATATCACTAAACAAAATTTTAGAAAAAAAAAAAATATCGAGGGATATTTCAACATCACTTGAAAATGTATGGACGCATTGAAACCAAACGGTATCTTTCCAACAGGATGTCCAAAAATAAGTATGTTTTGCTTTGACTCGTTGTTTATTAACTTGGTGCACTATCGAGATATAAAAATTTCATATTAAAGGTGGGTTTAAATATTTTACTCTGTTTACTCTGAGCTAAGACTGTCTATTCCCGAGAACTAGTTTTACTTATGGTCCATATTTTAAAGCTAGATGGCAGAGTGGACCTCTAAATGTTCTCTAAGTGAGGTCTCTTGGCTTCGCCTAGCAAAAAAACCGAAGACAATTTTTTTGAGCCAAATGCTTTTAACAGTAGAGAAATTCGTTGATTCCAAGCCATTGGTAAATCTTGTGAGGAATTGCTTATACGTAGCAATATGTAGGTGGCGCGCTGGTAGAATTCATACAAAAGTGTTTGTTGTTGTAAACTTTATTTAACTACTTACTGTGGGAAACTTTGCATAACAGCCCAGCCCAGCCTATGCGTCGTTTTGTCTACCAAGCTACCTATTTAGATCAGCTACAACAACTTCCTTGTTGTTGTTATTATCTGTTACAATTTTTTGTTGTATATGTTTCATGTATTTGATTTTATTCTCAATCACAACTACACAATATCGACCAGCACTCTTACGTTGATCATCTTACTGGCACTTCATGCATTCCATAGCAAGTGTAGGGTTCGTACTGGCAACATTCTTGCAATACAACAACAGCAACAACAAACAACATGAGACGCAGCAAAACATTCATATCCAACATCAGCAGCAGATCGTTACAAATTGCCTGACTATGCGCTTAAATGTTTTGTGTGCGTTTTAATGTCACTCCCATTTTATTTTATCCTTCTTCGGGTTTTGCCCCTCATGTCAGCTATGGTTCCACATAGCATTGGGTAGTTGTTGTTGTTTGCTCTCGTATTTATATTGTTTCACATGTTCTTTGGCTGCAAATTGTCTGGTGACAAGATTAACACTTTAACGATAAAGTTGGCAGCGATTGTTGTGACCCCCGCGCTTCGTGCAATTCAAGCCATTCGAAATTTTTCTATGCTGAGATGAGGTGCGTGCACTGAGGCTGGTTGATAAGTCTGTCTTATTTAAATGTCCACTACTCTCCTTCAGCTTCGAAAATATTTTCCAGCTTGTTTGTTAAGGGTTGTAGGTTAAGCTAAGTTGGGTCGAATCTTTCCTTGAAGAAAATTAGCCAGTCAGTGGGAATCCAGAATAGTAAAAGTAGCAGAATAATTCCACCTCAACATACTCCAAGCTGCGACCGCTGAGGGATACGTCCATGGGCTGGGAATTTTTCGATAGCTCCACAGATTTTCATACCCACCCAGAGAAAAATAATAAGTAAAAGGGAAAGAAGAGGATAGGAACAAATATAAAAATGAAAATAAAAGGATAAAGTAAAAGAAAAAGGAAATTAAAGAGTTAAAAAAATTAAAATTTAAAGCGAAAGAAATTTTCAAAGGGAAAGGAAAACGAAAAAGAAAAACCAAAAGGAAACACCAAAAAGAGAATGAAAAAAAAAACAACTGAAAACGGAAAATAAAAGACAAGGAAAGGAAAAAGAAAAAATCAAGAAGGTAAAAGAAATAAAAGAGAAAAGGAAAAGGTAAAAGCAAAATTAGACAGGAAAATGAAACGATGAAGAAACTGAAAAAGCTAAAGAGAAAGAAAATTAAAAAAGGAAATAGGAAGAAAAACTAAAATCAAAAATAAAAACAAAATTCGAAAGGAAACATTAAACAGAGAAGAAGAAAAGGTAGAAGTAAAATAAATGGAAAGAGGAAAAGTAGGAAAGAAAAACAAAAAAAAAAGAAAATAAAAAGGAGAATAAGAAAATTATATAGAAAAAAAGAAGAAAACAAGGGAAAGAAAAAAGGAAAATCAAGAAGAAAAAGAAAAATAAAAATAAACAAAAAAGGAAGAAAAATATAAGGAAGAGGAAAAAAGGAAAATCAAGAAGAAAAAGAATAATAAAAAAGGAAATAAAATAAAACAGAAAAAAAAGAGATAATGTTATATATGAGAAAGCACACAATTAGTTCAATTATGGAACTCTGCTCCCGGCTTCGAATGGCCTAATATTTCACTCTCCTTTTCTGCTTCTTCTATTACATGCGATGTGGCTGTCTTGCTTTATCGATTAACGTACATACATACATACGTAATTGTAGATTTTTATATGCCATCACTAACAGCGTTTTATGCTGTAAGTGCTGTAACAGCATCAACCACAACAACAACAACACAGCAAGAGCAATAAAAAACATTGGCATGTGAAATGATCATCAAGCAAAAATGTGTTGTGTGACGATTAATAAAGGCAGCAATGAACAAAAAAAAAACGAAAAGCCAACAAAAAAAAAACATTCAACCAACTAAAGCAAAAAACATAATTGTTATACAACAACAACAACGAAAATTATGCTATAAAATATCCACAAAGACAATTTAAAACTGATAAGCAAATGAGTAGCCACCACAAACGAACTCATGAAACATTAGCAACAGCCAAAACGTCGCCAAACCAAGTACAACACAGCACACACACTCCACAACACCCTCCAACCACCATACACACCACCAGCCTCACATTTAAGCCACAGCATGCAGCCACCAAGAGTAACGGCTACACCTTTCCACTTGCAAATGATTGCGCTGAATTAAGTTTGTCTGCCTCTAGCTTCAACTTGAACGGCAGCATTTTGCTCGAAGAATGCCTGAACAACAACAAACAATCGGACAATCAGCTACATTAACAATCAACAATCGCCAGCGAGTGGTCAACATTATCCGCTTAAACATCGACAGCAGCGACAACAGGAACAATAAAAAAAAAAGAAAAAACAAATTAACAACAACAACAATAAGAATAATAATAACTTTAACGTCAGCGTAAATAAGATCATAAAATTAAACACTTCGTAAGATGGGATAGCAGATGCACAGTGGGTTTGTTTGGCGCTTTTTAGTGGCAAAATTACTGAGCTCAATAAAGTGCGGAAGGTAAGAGGTGCAAGTGGTAGAATCAGGGACGGATCCACGGGTGTGGTTTTCGGGACCAAACCCCCCTTCGGAACTGTGTATAAAAAAATGCCTTCGAAATTCCATGAAAAAAATTGGATCATCCCCTACCCAAAATCCTGTAACCGCCACTGCACAGAACGGTGACATCAACATGTTTGGTTTGAAAACGGTGTTGGCCTCGGTGATCCGTAACACTCAAGAATGTATTTCTGCCATAAAACCTGCTCAGATAAAATTCAGCTGACTTTTTAGGTGCCGGACTCAACTTGCCTAACTTATAAAAGGTCACTACAACTTGAGTGCTGGGGCACACTAAAAGGGCCTTACCGAAATGGTAGACGTTGCATCTCTGTCTTGAACTAGTGACGAGCCTGAAATTTTCACTCACATTTAATCAACTCCTTCCGCTTGTGCAATCCTATTCGTTTATTTAAGCGCAATCAGCTCAAAACTGTTACACGCTTGGAGACTGTAAATGCTCGTGGACCGTTGAGAAAGCCACCAACAGCGCGCAGTAAACAGACACAACTACAAATACGTAGCCTGAATCCGAGCTCAAGTCTACAAAAATCAAACAAACTAAGGATTGCTGCAACAACGCATAGTGACGCTTAAGCTGTTGGCGAACTCATCACAAATTTGTCAGATGCGAGACTAGAGATTAGAGAGCACACAAAAGAGTAATGAAATAGCAAGAAATGCGGTTGATCGTCAAATGATCACAACTGATAACAAATACTTAAAACAGAGCTTGCAACGTGACGTAGAGTCTAGTTGAAGTTGTTGATGGGGCGGGAGTATGACGACAATAATGGTGTTGAAGCTACTCAATAATAAGACATACAACAACAACTACAATGGTGGACTGCTCGTGTGACTGCAAATTTGGATTCAGCGGACAACAAGTGGCTAACGATGTGGTGCATTTGTGGTGGACATGTTGGACGGCTGAATGAATGTTGTGGTGTTGTGGCTGTTGGAGTAATGGTGTTGATTTGATCCGATGCGTCTGGTCACAGAGTGTCATGCACATTGTTTGATAATGTCAATTGGTTGTGAAATATGTATGACTAATGAGTTGTGCGTGGTAGACAGTATGTCGCTGCGATACTTAAATGTGGAGACACTTAAAACACTGCACGATCGCTTCGCTGACTTAATTTTGTTGTTAAACGCTCGAAGGAATGCAATTCATTAAACCAGTTTTCAGTTGTTTAGTTCATTAAAAACAAAAAAAAACAAATTGAATTCATTTGAAAATGTGTCACAATAAAAACGACAAATGTTGACAGCAAATGACAATTGCTGACAATTAGGATTTTTTTTTTGTTATTTTTTTTTTTGAAGATTTTGCGTTCACAAGTGATCAAGCGATTCTTCTGTATTTTTTATTGTTTTTTTTTTTTGTATAAATGATCATACACAATTAATCATTCCGTGGAATTTATTGAATTAAACATTAATGACTTTTGTTCTAATCTCTTGTCATTGTAATGTAATTGTATAACAATTTTTAGCTCGCATTAAAGTATTAATCAGTTGCTCATAATGATCACTAATTTTGCAAAGTTTATTTTGATAGCTTATTGGCTTTTGAAGCTTTTTATAGTTACCTAATTTAGTTTAGAAGGTGTAAGCTTGGAATGAGCTTACTTGTCCTTCGAATAGCAGAAAGAGATCACAAAAGATAGATCGGTTTAAGCAACCAAAGACCCGAACACAAATCCGAACACACGATGTGATGATTATACAACTGTCACAAGACGATGTAAGAAAAAATGCATACAGGGCTCAATATAAGAGTAATAAACATACAGAGTACAACGGTTTTCAGAATTTTTATCGATTTGTCTATCTGTTTGTACGCGCTTCACTCAAAAGCTACTGCAGAAAATGGAGTGCAATTCTGTATTGTTAGATGCTTAGCTTAAAGTTTAGGATCCTTTTTACTGCAAAGAACTATTTTGTTACCGCATAACACAGTGGTGGCAATAAAAGAAGCTCACTTTCATCACTTTCACTTCTTAAACATATAGTAAAATTATAAAATTATTATTTTCAGAACAACAGAGATCAAACACAACACTTTTTGAATTTTTCCCTTCGTGTCTGTATTATGTTTGTATGCGCATCACTAAATAACTACTTTACAGAATTAAATGTTTTCCTCATCAATGTATTGCTGGAGGTTTATCTTGAGATATTGAGTTAAATTTTAAGTTGCTGGCATGCAAATTTGCTTTATTCGAAATGCGTGGCAACTCCTCAATCAAGCGCGGCCATATAGTTTTGAAATATGATGAACTTATCGAAGCTTTGACGAGATATATGTATGTACACATCTCCGAGGAAAATTGGATTGATCAACTCTTCAAATTTTTTATTTTGAAAGCTTTTTTTCCCTCTCTTTTCCAAGTACAAAACTTTCGAGAGCTAAAATTGTCTAGACCATAACATAGATGATCCCATATTTGATCCGCAAACAATAAATAGTATTGACAATCAGTTTAATGACCTTTCACTCTGCAGCTCTTAACCCAGTATTAATCGTATTCCACGCTCCTGGCGATCCCTACAACCTCCATAAAACACAACAAAAAACGGTAGTCAAATGAACAGACTTGTTTGTAGCTCTCATGCACACCACCACTACACACACAAACATCTTAAAGAATTCACATAAATTATTTGAAAATTTATGATCAACACCTTTTTCGATTTGTTTACTGTTGTTGTTGTTTTCTTATTTCGTATCATTTTTTATCTTATATCAATTCACCCAACACTGATTTGTGATCGTGTTTTTTTTAATGCTCTTTAACGTTTTCTTATATTTTTAATAGCCCACAGCAGCAACAGTCAATGAGTGTAGCATGAAATGGTGAATGTGTGTGTGTGTGTACGGGGGTTTAACAAAAGTTCACTAAATTTTTACGAAAAAAAAATCCTTGACCTGTTGTATAAAGTCTTGGTTTCGTTATTTTATTTATTTTTTAATGAGATTGTTATATTTTGGTGTAGTAAATTTGTTGTTGAAATTCTTAATTCTTAAAAATATCTGAAATCGAATTGGTTATTTTTTCTCAATTTTCATAAAAATAAAAAAAAACATGGGACCATAACGGGTTAAGATTTTTTTAATTTGACGAAAAAGCATGCCTACAGAAGAGAGTTAACTGTCAGCCGCGCTTTTTAATATTTGTAGTTAAATACACAATTGGAAAATTTTATAAAAATTAAAAAATTTTGGAAAATGAAAAATTAAAATTAAAAAATAAATTTATGTGTATGAAAACTTTTAAAACAATAAAATTCGTAGTAAAATATTGTTAAACTTAAAGCTTTGATTTCCCGTCACTTTTATTTCAGCGAACTTTTGTTGGCGCCCACCCATGTTACATACAAAGTTATACAAAATTATAACTGCTGTGACAGTCATTTAGAGATTTTTTCTGGCTGATAAAAATTTGTATTCTTGTTCTTTTATTTCTTACTTGTCTTTTTATTGCTGGAAAACGATTTATTAAAAAAAATTATATCTAACAAAAAAAATACTTAAATTTGGGAATAAGCTGATTTTGTAGCTGTTTTTTTTTTTTGTGGAGGAGAGCTTTACGGTAGTAAAAATAGTAAAACGAAGTGAACAATGTCAAGTGCAAAGAAAAGCTTGATCATAAAAATTTACGAAGACTTTCAAAGCTAGACATTTTTTCAAAATTATTTTAGGTGCTTAATTTTTGTATAGAAATTTATGCAACAAAAAGTTTAATAGCCTTTAAAGCTACCTAAAAAACTTAACCATAAAATCCTAACGACTATCTCTTAATCTCCATTCAAACCACTACCACGTGTAAGTTTTTCGTTTCCCCCTTTTCAAGTTCCTCTAATCCGCTTTAAAATAATTCAATTCTCGCAATGAACTTCAACTTGCCTCATACATGACAAGTAGTCGATAAATAGGCACTTTCATGTTTTGCTTCACTTTTATTGCTTGGCTTTGGTAAGGCGTGAAGCCATTCAAAGTCACCTTTCATTTTTTATTTCCGTTTCATTTTGTTTAATGTTCTTTTCTCTTCACTTTTATGTATGTTTTGGTATGCTTTGTTGGTATGCTAAAACAGTTTATGTGTGTTAAAAAAAAGGCGAAATTGGCACATTTTTGCTCACACTTTGTATGCCAATTTGTGGAGTTCACATGAATGTTTAAATTAGGCTGGATCAAGCTATTTTTAGTATCCTAGGAAACAAAAGAAGTTTCGGGCAACTATCTTCGAAAGGTCACCAATCTCTCATTGTTGTTCCTCATCGATGCCTAGAAAGGCGTAGAGAGGCAAATTCAAGGAATGTAGGGTGATATCACCCCCTTTGGGGGTGGATATAGGGCTTATATTGTACCCGCAGTTAAGAATGCCTATCATAAGAGCAGGAAAAATTTTATGGTCCAAAAGTTTGATAGGATAAAAAATCGCTCCAGCAGTACCAGATGTGTTAGTACTATGCATATTCGACAAATGGCTGATCAAATCAGTCATATTTGCCATCGGGGGTAATGATTTCCGAGGATATTCGGCAATTCTGTACAATTCAATGAATTTTTTCTCCGGAATGCTCAAAACTCAATAGTCAAGACTATAGATAATACCTTACTAGGAACTTGTAAGAAGTAGGTTATGCGATTTTTTCATCAATTTCTGTAAAATTTTGAAAACAATGTGGACCACCCTAATGCATGAATCTACTACGTGTGAATACTTTGGTAGGGTTGTTTCCAAAAGGTCAGGTGGGGGTTGGATAAGTAAGAGTGTATGAATGGTTTTTTTTTTTTTTGAAATAAGTTTTGAAGTTTCTCTTATGTTTAGTAAATATATTTTAACTCATTAATTAGTCAAAAATCTCGTCAAAGACTTTGGTGATTCGAGAGCATGGACATGAAGTGCTTTGGACCTTTAACAAACAGGGTCCTCTTCAGTGTAAAAGTTGACAGAAATGCGACGATTGGGGCAAGGGATAAAGACTGTCCGGCGTCTCAACATCAAGCGGAATAAAAAAGGGTTGCCAAGTACGTCTGTTTGTTATTGTTTTAAAATCTTGAGTCAAGGATCGGAAAATTCATCGTCCCTAAAGTAATATACAATAATAAGAAGCAAACCTTAGATTTCAGCATAAACATAACTTTTCAGCGGAACCGAATTGAAGAGACATTGCACTTTTCGGGGGTGCCAACTATTCGATGAAATCGAGCCTGATCTTCATTCTGGGATAGCCGAGATGCACAGATTCCTCCATGCAGCAGAAAAACTGATCACCCAACAGAGTCCTACGCTCCCTAACCTCTGTCCAATGTATGTTATGCAAATAGTTGAAACGTTCCGATCTGGTAGTCATTCCCACCGAGGAAAGCAGCGAATGTGCCTCGTGTGCAAAGAATATTAGTTTCGATATCTAAATCGATACTTTTCTACTCGTTTCATTCCAAATATACATTAAGTTTTCCATTCATTAATTTAGTCACCATAAAGTCGCGCATTCAGAATGACTAACGGGAATATAAACGGCTGTGAATGTGGGGTGTTTGTGGCGAACATGGGATGGGTGCAAATCGTGTCTCCCAAAATACAAAAACATAAAACGAACTAAAATTTCAAACCCACACAAAGACCACTGACTATGAGGTTGTAAAAAGGAGCCAGAAGACTCCCATTCACTAAAGAGAATGTAAAATAAAATAGCAAACAAAAAGTCCAACAACGAGCAAACAAAGAGAAATTAAACAAACAGAAACAAATACTAAAAGCAAAGAAGAGAAGTACACAAAAAAAAAAAACTAAAAATATAAAAATATGCAAAAACAACAGCAAATAGGTAGTAGGTAGATAAGTAAGGGCATCATTGCTGGAAAGAAGGCAAACGCAGTGAGTTGAGGGAAAATTTTAATGAAAAATGGAAGTTGATGGCGAAAACAAACGAACGTACGAACACACGCACATTTTGTTGAAATTTGATACGTTGTTCAATTCAGCCCCGCCGGCAGCCGTCAGCAACACCAACAACAACAAATGATATAGAAAAAAAACACCAACAATAATAACGAACAGCATCAACTCGCTGTGTGTACTGCGACGGCAAGCACCATAAAACCAAAAACAACATTACTACATGAATAGCTGGCGAATGCTCATACAAATGAAACGAACCAAAACGACGCTCAGTCGAGCGTTACCAGAACATACAGAGGCGCTAATGTGCGGAGGGTCATCAGAAAAGAACTTGGATTACCCAATTAGCCATAGGAGGAATTGAATGACTACGAATGGAAATTCATTTGACTTGGTTAAATTCAAAATTTAAGCCGGGGCTTAAAATCCAAGCACACTTCGGCGCAACGAAAAAATAACTGGCGAGCTATGTATGTTGGACGATCAAAATCGCTGATCGGTCTCTCAGATGACCATTTAAAGAAGATGATGAAGGTCTCTTGAATTCGTCTCCACATCATCCCGTAAAAAATAAGTCGTTTTCCCGTCGGCGAAGTGAAAAGCATTTTCGATAACTTTGATGTATGGGGACGAACCTTGCACATGAACAACATCAGATGAGACGATTTAATGATTTTTTAGATGCTCCCGCACAGGAGGTATTCTTAGCGGCACCTAATTCTGGACGCAGAGGAAGAGGGATACCATGAATCGCAGAATAGAACGAAGTTGAAGCCGACTTATGATCACGTAGTGCTTTATATTTAACGCCAGTTGTCAGGATAGGAAACCACTGGCGAGCTTTGTTGAACGACCAAAACCGCTTAGGAGGTTAAGCGACTTTTAACGAAGCTAGAAGACGTTTGCAAGTTAGTCTTCGATAAGTTTGAACGATTCGTCATTTCGGGGACTAAGCAGAACGGATGGTTTTATTTATTTCCCGGGGGTTAGAGGTTTTTCCATCCATTCTACAACAGTTCGACAGACAGAAATAACAGCCCTTGGTCGGGAAAAACCCGAGCCATTCCGGTACGTAGAACCGCCTGTCGCGGGAATGATTAAAGACCTTCTAGGAGGGACAGCGTCGACTAGTGTATATAGCATCCCAGCCCATTGCTTTTTTAATACTCCGAAAAAATCACTCGATTCAACATTCATTCAGAATCATTTGGCAAATTGGGTTTAATCAAAACAAAAAACAAAAAAACAAAAACAGCAAAATAAAATGTCACTTAACTGATGAGGGGAACTCATTGAAGCACCACCACAAAGTACTTGCATACTCCATGAGCTGTTAAGGTGCGGCAAGGAAAGGTAGGCACGGCTGCGAAAAGACGAATTTGCTGCGCAGGGTCATTCTCAACAGGGATGTATGGCTGGACAAAAATATGACTTATTTGTCGTGTTGTTTTTGTACAGTTCAGTTGACAATACGACAATAACGGTGGCTGGCAATGACGAATCATCATAGCCATTTGGTGCAGCACATCGAACTCTTTTCGTATGTTTGTTTGTATGCTCAAGCCCTTGCGCATTGGACACACCAATGCTATTGGGTTGTTGACTGACTCATCCTTTTAGGTGGTCAAATGTACAAAGTTTGTATGTATGAATGGATGTGTAAATAAAATTGCAATGGCTGTTTGTAAAGAGGTGAGATCAATCTCACAACAACTGGTTCAAAGCACAGGAATGACTTGGTGCTAACTGAGCAAGGGCTATTATTTTACTACTAGAAAACCCGAGATCCGCTTACTCTCAGAACTTATGATACACAGAATTCGATTTAAATACATAATAATATCTCCCTAACCAGTTGAGATATAGAATGTAATTACATCGCGTATTGCAGCACTCATTAGCACCTTTCATTTGATACCCATATTGTACTAAGCAATTTTGGGTCACCCTGATCCACACTTTCGCCGATAACTCCAAAACCAGATGAGTTATCGCAATAAGGGATATCTTAAATTTTAAGTTGGACGTCGAGTAATGCAACAGTGAAGAGTGAATATGATTCTTATGAACAATTCTGAAGTGATGCACGTACAAACATACAGACAGACAGACAAAAATTCGAAAAAACTGTTGATTTGGATTCTATTGGCTCAATAATAATCCTCCCTATATTTTTTTGTTATCTGCAATATATAACCATCGAGTAGGGCAAGGTACAGCTACAACAACAACAACGTTGGTTCAATACCTTGATGAAAGAGAGAGCTTCCAAGCAGGGCCTTAGACAGAATTTTTTTCGGATGGTTTTATTCAAATTTTTTGCAAAGTTTTTGGAAACACTTATGATTCGTGAAGTGTTCCTAATGTTTGATTTAATTTTAACTTAAACTTCCTTACTTTTTTTTTTTGAAGTGAAAACTTCTTTGACTGAAAACTTCTTTGACTGATTTGAGATTTGTTTTGAAGAAAATGAAGAAAATAATATGTCTTTAATTTTTTTTGACTTTTGCCCCAAAAAACAACAAAAATTATTTTATTTTTGATGCAAAATTCAAAATATTCATGGCTGAAATAGATTCATTTTCCAAATATTTTGATATTTCCACTTTAAGCCAGGACTCCCGGCATGGCTTACCACGACCGCATCACGATGGTGGTTTGGTATTTAAAATTAAAAAATCGTGTGCGAATTTTATGAAGGTTTCACTTCTACCTAGTATGCAATGAACACATGTTTTTTTTTGTTTCTTTTTTTTTTTTTTTTGTAACCCGAGCACAAAGATCAGTGCTTCTGAAACCTCAAAAGACATGCACGATGTGGATATTATTGATTTCACTCACTTTTGAACATTTACCGCAAAATTTAATTCATTTATTTTATTGCAGTTGTTGCAATTATGAGGTTATTGCTAAAGCTATAGTAAAAAATTTATACGTGAAAATGTCCACAAGCGGACGGTGGCTGTGACACCGGACTAAAGTTGTAATAACATTTTGTGTTCATGAACGGTATAAAAATATAGGTCTTAAGCGGCTCGAAATCGGCTTCGTGAACCACGGTAAATAAAAAAATAGGCGGACGAACTTCCAGCTAGCTAACATTTGGTAGGATGAATTTGTATGACGCTGGAGAAAATTGAAGTAAATTAATTACATCATTAAACATCTAAATAAAATAAAAATTATAACTTTGTGTATAACATATGAATGTATGTATATTCCTTAGTAAGTACATGTACTTATATGTGTACATATGTACATATATATGTATATATGTATTTCTATATTGCAACAACCATTGTCATATGTATGGCACATCACCTCCGAAAACCCACCACAAACAACACTAACCACAGTCGAGACCACACGTTGTTGCTTTTGCCACCGATCTGGTCGCCATCATTATATTATATTATAATGGGCATAAAGCGAATGGTGCAGCGAGTGTGTCCAAAGGATCAAATTACCAAATGAAAATAATAAAAATAAAAATTAAACAAATGTAGGAGAGAAACAGAAAAAAAAAAAATTAAAAAAGGTAATAAAAACAAAATCAAATCGAGGAGGTGGATAAAAAAATGTATGCACATTAGAGTGTACCGAAAATTTAGTTTTTATAATTGGTTATGGTAATGGAGAAATTTTCAGCCAATTTTGTAAGTGTGCTAAAACTTTGGGTGAGCTTCACTTGGAAACATAATATTTTTATCAGTTTTAATTTAATACACCAGTTACTAGAACCTAGTCTTTCACGGATCGCGTTTGGCATTACTCGACTAGTTTTTTTTATTTTATTTTGTTTTAATTTATTCTATTTAATTTTTGTATTTTTTTTATTTTATTTTATTTTTTTATTTTTTCTTTTTGTATTTTTTTTATTTAATTTTATTTAATTTTATTTTTTTTTTTTGTTTTATTTCATTTCATCTTATTTTATTTTATTTTATTTTATTTCATTTTATTTTATTTTATCCTACTCCTGCACTTTATTTTTCCTGCTCTAATGCTAATCAACACCCCACCCACCTTTGAACTTCTAACAATAGCCTTTGGAATGTTGTTGTTTGTTTTTATTCGCTGTGCGCCTCTTGCTTTGTCTTTCATTGACTGCATTTCAAATCGCATTAAACACCATTGCTGTTAACTAAATACATTCATAATTTTGTCTACGTAGAAACTGCAGGAGAGACTAAATAACTGTTGGACACTCAATGTATTTTTGTTGTATGTACATACATATATGTATGTTTGTAGCATTTCCTGTTAATCAACACAGTGTTAGTGGGTAGGGTGGCGTCAAAATTTATAAAAACAAAAATTAAGAAAGAGAAAAAAGAAATTAGCAGCACAAGAGCATTGAAAATATCATATTACATCCGTTATTTTAAAAATCTATTGTTGTTGTAGCGTTTTTGTATTTTAGTTAGATTTTTGTTTTATTCCTGTTGGCTTCTTTTGCGCTCCCCACTTCACTCAGTTTCATGTCTAATGTTGTGTTGTTGCTGTGCCACTTGCAAGTTTTTGTTGATTTTTCTATACGTTTATGTAGTTGGTGTAAGTGATTTCTTGGCCTCTTTTACAGTGTTTTACTTTTGGGGGGTGTTGCAGAGTTTTTACTGCTTTTGAACTTATCCATGAAAATTACTTTTAAGTGGAAATCAGTTTGTGGTTATTAATTTTTCTATGTCTCAATGACTTCCCTCCTTTGGCCTCTATATCCTTTTGAAATTCAAACCCTTACGCATAATTTCCTTTTATAATTCCGCAAAATACTTCTGCGCTTTTAATTTTTTTTTTTATAAATTTGTTTTGCATTATTGATCTTTTCTTATTATTATTTGTATTGTTCTTAAATTTCCTTTGTTCTTTCCTCAGTCTAAAATTTATTTACACTTCTCACTTGTTGCGATTGGTACTCGCCGCGCCATGTTGGTGGCATTCAAGCGAAATGAAAACCAAAGAATAATAAACAATTTATAAATTCGCCAGCAAAAACAATAAAAAATAATTATTGAAAAAAAAAATAAAAACGCAAAGCCAAACAATAATAAACAAAATTCATGGCTACCACATTGAATGGGCGTCTACCCGGCTATCCCCACTACGTATGTAGGTGGTGCGTTGTGTGAGCAAAATTTGTCGAACGCTAAGGACAAAAGCAAGTGTCAAAAAGTGGTGACGCGATACGATTACGTTTTATATTGCGTTAAGCAGAATTTGATTTAGCAAAGCAATAAGCAAAACTTGTGGGTGGTCTAAAAGTACTGGGATGGATTGATTCTCGTGCTTTTAAAAAATTTTAGTTTGATAGAACAAAATGGAAGATATGCTTTGGCCTTAAGATTGGATGTAAGATAGGTTTGGTGTACTTTAAATATAAAAAAAATTAGTACAAAAAAAATTTTACTCAACATTTTGTATTGATCTACTCCATTTTTAAATAAATTAATAATATTTCGAACGGAAAAAGTTTTTTGTTTTGTACCAAAATTGTAAAAAAAAGTATTCAGTCCTATATGGATTTCCTTAAAATTTTGTCCTTATTGACCTTTAGCATTCCACTACGTTCTGCAGCTACTGAGTTATGGGACTAATTATTAATTGATATAATTAACTTTCAGCTGTTTCTTGTTTGTCCTAATAAAATCCCAAGAGCATTCACAAATATTTTCACACTTCTATGAAGAAATTTGTAAGTGAAATGTCAAGCATAGCTACATATCAACAACAGTCATCGTTGACAGATGACAACAACGATAAAAACTAAATGCATTTGACTAATTCTATTGACGCGCTTGTGCCCGACAGCCCAATTCCCCAAATGGAAATTCCCTATAACATTTATTCTACTCACACACGTACTCACCACACTTCGTCATAAATATCAAGCATATGCTCATATCAATTCCAGGCACAAAACACAAAAACAATCATAAAATAAAAGTCAAATTTGACACTCTCAAGTTAACAGGCTTCTTCTCCCCTCAAACATACAACCATCAAATCATACTAGCAATTGCCACATTGCAATCCAACACCTAAAGTGCATCCAACGCAAGTACTCAGTTTACCTACTCAACAAAGGCTTGTGTTGTAGTATACACGTACCGTTAATGCGATATAGTCGTACACCCTCTCAACAAGCAGACTCAGTCAGCCACTCATGCCATTTAACTCTCTGAGGGATTTTTAATTTGAAACGCCTTAATGTAATTTAGATGCCTCGTGCCATAATCTTTTTATGTTTATGTTTTTTTTTTGTTGTTGTAACAAATTGTATTTAGTATTTTTTATTGTATAGCAATGTGTATTAGTACTTTTAGCATATTCAGTTGATTTAGCATATTTTTGTTTTTGTAAATGTTTTTTTTTTCATTCAGTTCCTTCCGGTTTATATTTGCATTTTCATCGCCATTTCCCGTTTTACAGTAATTGCTCTTCACATTAATCCTAGGTAAATTACTTATGCTCCTTCTTCCTCTCGCTCACTCATTCTCGCTTACTCTTCCTTTTTTCCCTCTCTCTCCCTGATTTACTGCTTTGTTGCGTTCTGCATATTCAACTCTCCCCTACCAGCTCCGTCTTGTTCACCTCTAGGCATCTATCCACTTCCAAGTTAATTTTTTCCTAAAAAAGGATATAATCTCTCTAATGAAAGCGCGAAAACATTTGTTCCAAAGTTCTATGTAGAAACAAAGGACGTTTCACAATGCTTTGGGAAGAGAATCTTTAAGCACCATCTTAAATCGTTTGACCCTCTCTCTCCAACATTCCGAATTGTTTCAGTGTTCTATCTAGGAGTTTAGCTTCCTTTACCTCTATGAGTTTAACAAAAAACTAACAGAATATCAGAAGAATGTCGAGAAGTGACCTTGATTTCGAGCTCCAAATTGTGTCAATACCAAGCGCATGAGTGACAAAATAGTCATGGACACAAGTCTCAAGCTGCTTAAACCGCCAGCTATATAGTATGTACCGTCCTGATTTACGGCTGAAACGTAGGCACAGGTGAAAGAAATTCTGGGTAACCTCATTTGGTTGTAAATTGAAGCTAATAAAACTAAAAAGAAATGTAGTTCAAACTCCACAATCAATCGGGTGTCGACCTAATCAGAGAATACGTTAATTTAGGTCGCAAATAATACTAGAAGGTAAAGTTTCGTGGAGAATATTAAAACTACTACAAAAACAGGAGAAACGTATCCTCCCCGCAAAGTATGAATACATCCCCTTAAGCACTATGTTGAAATCTGCAGACTGAACTCCGACTGCTGAATGTTTTCCTGGCATGTGGTGTGTCCAACCCTATAGAAACCGCTAGGTTCCAGGGACTTTCGTTAAAAAATGTTGATGAAAGGTAAGGAGAGTGACGTCTAGGCAAGGTATGACCATTTCGGATTTCGACTCCATGCGAGTATGTACAAATGAAATGCCATAATGTCTGGTATGAAATTCTAACTCAAACCAAGTTTTTGTTTTAATTCGAAAATCGCTTAAATTTTTCGGATGCTCCTTGCATGTCCGATCAACTGTTGTTTGTATTAGTTGGCATTGTCCTGGATACGTTGAATCATCTTTTCAGAGCCATCATAACAATTAACAACCGCCCAAATTCCGTCTTTTGCCAAATCTTTGAAATTCCAATTCAAAATACCTCTGGAATCGCAGACAAACCTGTACAAAGGTATGTATACCATGGCATGTGCTTGTAACTACAACTTCACGTCAGTACTTTGGTTAATGACCCAGATCTAGTTGTTTATCCGCTGACAGCTTTGTTGTAGATATTTGTCGTTCATCACTGATCATCACGAACTGATGATCAGCCAGCTTGTCGTTGATTTTGTGCGAGAGACGAGATAGGCAATCACAATTGAAAAGTATTTAAAAAAAAAACAATAAAGAAACTGGTATTATCTACAGCACGTTAGCACGCATATTTGAATATGAAGTACTTCTGTAAAACACATCTCTGCCTTTGGAACTTCGCATAACATCTAGATGCCCAACAACACCATTATCACTATGTAGTACACACTACAGTAGCTCAGTAAGCAAAAACAACAAGCGTTGCGCTAACAGCAATAAACGAATGATTGTCGTTCGCTCGTTTGTATGCTATCAGTCAGTAATGCTTCATATCAGGCATAACCGTAGTCAATGTCGTTGCGAAGAAAGGCGTTCGACAGGCTGTTATAATCGAAAGCATATCGATTCGAATACACATCGGTATTCTGTAGTTCGTTTGAACAAATTTCTTTCAAATAGAACTTCAGAGGGGGGAATATTTAAACGTGAAAACTTAGGGGTATAATTGGTGGAAAACTTTTTAATACTCGTACCACTTCCTTGACTGTGTTTAACACTTTTGAAATACGAGACAAGTTATTCGACAAATTCGATAATGTGATGACTCTGATTCTCTTGCAACTATCCTTAGTTTTATAAAAAATTAAGAAAAAATTGAAATTGAAAGATTTTGTGGTACATGTGGTAGCTCGTGCAGCTGAATCGATTTTTATAAAATTTTTAGTAAACGTAGTCTTCAGTCACGATCACGAAGTGGCCCTTGAAGTAGTCAAGATAAAAGTTCTCAGAAGATTTTTATAATTCCCGTGTTGCCTATTTTCATCCAGAGCTTTTTAATATAAACAAGTGAACATCCAATTAATTTCGTTTCTGCCGTTACAATCACTGTAAGGCGAACAAAGTAGACTGTTAAAAAAAATACGCACATACTCTGAGGTGAGTATATTCATCGCACTCCCCCTGACTACACCACTGCCATAGTTGTTGCCGCAGCAAAGTAGTTGCCATTGTTGTTCTGCTTGGTGAATGTTGGCTGCCACTGCTGCTGTTGTTGGTTTTATATATATTTTTTTTTCATAGACGAGTGTAATTTGATATCCTGAAAAGAACAGCAGCAACGGCAACGGCAACAGCAGCATTAACTACAAAAGCCAACAACAACTGATGAATACAAAACCATTAATGGCAACAACAAATACTGTGGGGATAGGTGTACTGTGTATGTGTGTATTTGTGTGTATATCTACGAAGAAACGATTTTGATGACTGAGGCGCAATAAATGGGTTGCATTATCAGCTAAGCCACACATACTAGCGGTGCGCATATCCGAGTAACCGGTTCAGTACTCTTCCTGTTGTAAAGGAAATAGGGTTGCGCTACTCCTATTATAAGGCAAATTTTCGACCCGAAACACTATAAAACGGCAAACACCCTACGAACGATAACAGAGAGCCAAAAAAAACAATCAAATTAATCAAAAGCCGTTGAAAAGAACCGAAAAATGGTCACAGCAAAATTGGGAAATACGACGAAAGCAGTGAAAACTGAATATAAAGGAACAGAAGTTAAAACCCTAAGACTTTTGAAATTTATTGTCCGCTTCTCGGTGCGTCAGTTTGAAAGTTTGTCTGTACTTAGGCGACCGAGGGCGATCGAAACAATAAAAACACTGTCACTAGGTAAATTCGATATTCACACTCAGCCGACATCGAAACACACTGTCACCTCACTCAACAGAACCGATTATTTAAATACTCGGCAGCTTACATCACTATTATGCCTGCACAAAGAAACATTTTGAAGAGGGGTCAGCTAAGGGGCGTACGACGGTGATATTCACTGTTAATTCGGATATATGTACATACATAGATACATAGATATACCTTCTTTTTTTTGCACGACTGCTGATGTTAGATATGATAATTTCTATGGATTTTATCAGAGCGTTACCATCAGTAATTTTCATTTCAAATGGCAACAATTTGATTGGTATTAACAGCGACGTAATTATTTAATGTTATATGAGGAAATTGTTTCTTTATTTTTTGTTTTTGTAAGAGTCTAAAAAGATCTTAGTGTCACAAGAATAGCAGGAGATTGTTGGAAAGTTGTAAGTTAGAGGACAACGACGACTTAATGTGGAAGCTCAAAGAGGCATACAGATGTGAGCAAAACTAGCTCTGCATGACGCTCACTACAATCTGAAACTACTGCAGCAATATCCATGAAGAAAAGAGCTCATGTAGAGCGATAGCTCTCCATTGACTTTCATTTTCTTTCATTCCCAGTATAGTTATTCAATTCGTTTAATTTACAAATTTATTTCTAGCGCAGTAAAACACAGACCTCTCTAAAATAATCTAACAAATTTTTGTTTTCCTTTTATTCTAATTACAGCGGCGCATCAGACAAGCAACACTTGGACTCATCTAGCGACTCAGAGATGGAAAGTTCTTTATTGCAACAAACGCACAATTCGGTTAGCAGCAATCATCACCACCACCAGCAACAACAACAACAACAACAACAAACACATCAACATCAATCACCACATCATCAACACCCCAATGCGCATGCGCAATCACATCAACAACAAGCGCAACAACTATCACCCACAACAACACTCAGTAATCACCATCAACATCATCATCAGCATCACCATTCTGTCGCTGCTGCTGCGTCGAGTATGGAACAAGCGCATCATCACCCGCATAGCTTGAATGCTTCACAAATGGTTGGACTCTCACCAACATCGGGTGGCGCTGGTGGTAGTGGCGGCTCTGGCAGCAATAACGCACTCACTTCAGCTGCTGTTGCAGCTGCTGCTGCTGCTGCTGCCGCGGCATCGACAAGCAGTAAAAATGGCAATAGCGCTGCTGCTGTAGCAGCGGCTGCGGCGGCTGGACAAATGGCGCCACTCACAGTCGCCTATCCGCACCTGCACGGCGTTATGGGATCAATACCTATTTATGATATGAGCGAATATCAGCATTTATGATTTTAGTTGGAAACCTCGGCTGAGTGGATGAGCAATGCGGCTGCGGTAGCGGCGGCAGCTGCGGTATGCATGGAGCGTACAGGCACGGCAAAGGAAAACTCTGATGTAGCGACAGTGACGACTGTAATGGGGCAAGAAATGCAGCAAACGGCTAATTTTTACTATTAAATTAGTAACGAGGATAAATGAAATAGTGAGAATGAGAATACCAGTGAAGTTGGAAGCATATGCCACAGTTGTTCACCTTGCGTGGTAACAGTAATTTTGCAGTAACTAAATCTGGTTACTGTTTACGAGTAAAATTTGCATGTGCATTACAAATTAATTACCAGCAAAGGTATGCGAATAATGCAATTGCAAATGCATTACTAATGAAATTTTATTGCCAACCGATTGCTACAATTTGAGCGTAACTTACATTTTTTTAATAGCGTAATGGCATAAGCAATAAAATAAAAGTAATGGAAACAAAATTGCATTACCAATCAACAAAAAATCTATTTTTTTTTCAAATATTTCATAACTTCAAAGCAGCTGACTGAAATTTTTTTAAATGTTCAGCAAAAAAAGTTTAGTAAGAGTGCAACTGTCTCTGCATTGGCACACAAATTACGTTAGTAATGGAAATGTAATTATGTAATCAAAATAATTTTACAGATTCTTAATAACTTGTCGGGTAATGCTTATCGACTGAATGAATTTGCAGTAAAAAATTTAATTCTTGCTAATAGTAGTTCAATTGCATTTGCATTAGCAGTAACATTCTAAAGGTAATGCAAACGAATTTGCATTATCAGCATAAAATCTTGTTGGACTCGGTAGATTTTTGGTTGTGCAAGTATTAAGTTAGCGTTTTTAAAAATTTATCGTTGATTGGCACGGGTCATCATACATTAGATTGTTTTCAAAAATAATTTTTTTCAAAGTTAATTTGAATTTTTTTTAAATTTAAAAAGATTGAATTTCTTCAATTCCTAAAAAAAAAAGTTATCTGATAATCGATAGTTTTTACTTTCAGACTAGCAATATGTTAAAGCAATTCGAAAAAAAATTGAAATGCTCGTTTGAGCTTTAAAACAGTCTAATGTAAATATGTCATTGAAATAGGTGCTCTCTGACATGCACAGCAAACAAACATAAAGGCCGAAACACACTACTAACGAAAAATATGTACAGTGGCTCACAGTGAAAATTTTCCAGAAATTAAAAAAAAAAATTTCAAAATGGGTTATTTGTTTGAAAAACTGTGCCTTATTATTATTTCAAAATGAAATTTGAATTTCTTTAGCAAAATTTACTATTCAATCTAACCTATAATTATAGAAAGCATACAGTATTTAAAAATCAGAGAAACAAAGGCAAAAATAAAACTAAAGCGAATTTGGTAAACATTTTTTTAATTATTCATTGAACGACTATTGTTCCACAATCAAAACATAGGGGATTACCATTTCCCAGATTATCGCTCTGCTAGACGATATTCGTGTATCATCGGCATGTGTTTCGGCCTTAAGTTATCATTCATTCAAACATACCCAGATATTCAGAAAACTGATTCAAACTACTTTAAATAAATGCAAGAAATATATAAAAAAATCATAAATTGTGTTGGCAATATGTAAAATAAAATTTAAAGAATATCATGCATATTACAATATTATATAGTGAAACAGGTTTTAAAATGAAAATTTATGTATAGCATGTAAAATATTTAAATAAAGAAATGATATTATTTAGTTGAGAAAAAAAAGTAACTAACTTGACTCGAAAATGTAGATTTGCTAAAAAATATATAAACGAAAGTGAAGTTATGCGTTTTCAAATTATGTAAATAAATATACATATAAGGTACTTTTTATAATTATAGCACCAGGGAATTTGGACACATTTTGAATCAATAGTCTTTAAATATTTATTTAAAAAAAACTTAATTTTGTTACAATCATCTTAGTTCACATTCAAGTACTTAAGAAAATTTAACGAAAAAAAAAATTTGAAGCAAAAAATTTTCAAAAAAATATTTCTTACACTTTTTTTTATTAAGCGAGAAATATAAAATTAAAAAAATTTTTTTTTTGTTTGCTTAAAATATGTTTTTTTTTTTTGTTCATTTTATAAAATTTTTGATGTAAAGTTATTTCTTGCTTAAAACCAAAAAAATTATACAATTTAAAAAATATTTTTTTTTATTTTATAAAATGTGTAAATTTGAAACTTTTTGAGCTCAAGGCCTTTTTATCAGAATAAAATAAAATACAATTTTCATTTGTTTTTATTTTTATTTTAATATAAAACGATATTTCGATCACAGTCTGTGATCATCATCAGGCACTGTAAACAGACAAAATAGTTAACACTTAAACATTTAAAACATCATACATACTACTTACTCAACTCAATGTATTTTATCGACTAACAATAACCCGCCAAATATTTTAGAGTTAGAGCAAAGAAACTAACTCTAAAATATTTGGCGGGTTATTGTTAGTCGATAAAATACATTGAGTTGAGTAAGTAGTATGTATGATGTTTTAAATGTTTAAGTGTTAACTATTTTGTCTGTTTACAGTGCCTGATGATGATCACAGACTGTGATCGAAATATCGTTTTATATTAAAATAAAAATAAAAACAAATGAAAATTGTATTTTATTTTATTCTGATAAAAAGGTCTTGAGCTCAAAAAGTTTCAAATTTACATATAATATCGAAGACCAATAAATAACCAAAAATTTTATAAAATGTTCAAAATTTTGATGTAAATTTTATAAAATAAAAAACAAAATTTTTAAGCAAAATTAAATTTGGTTGAAATGGATTTCTCGCTTAAAAACAAATAAAAATGTATAAAATTTAAAAATATATATTTTTTTTTGCTTAAATTTTTTTTTTTATAAAATTTTTATGTATCCTGGTTCGGTACGAGCTTGAGACCTATTAGTAATTTTTTCTGCAGCGAAAAATTATTGTTGTTTTTAGGTTTTTTAATAGTTTTTTATTAATTATTAAAAGTTTTTGTTGAATTGAACAGGAAAAATTTAGAGACAACCGCCATAGCTTTTCTTATAGATTCATTTCGGAAGTTGCTAACTTCACTCATCAGAGAAATTTTGGCACGCATTGCTAAATATTGAGCTAACAATGCGCTGGGTTTTTTGCCTTCTAAACACCCTGTTCAATTAACTTTAATAGGTAGCAATGCGTGCCAAAATTTCTCTGATGAGTGAAGTTAGCAACTTCCGAAATGGATCTATAAGAAAAGCTATATATATAATTTTTCGCTGCAGAAAAAATTATTAATAGGTGTCAAGCTCGTACCGAACCAGGATACTTCAAATATAAAGGCCGGAAACACAAGCTTGTTGTTTGTGTAAAATCTCAATAATAAAATTTTTATGTAAATTGATTTCTTGCTTAAAAACAAAAAACAGAGTGGTAACGATACCTACTCTCATTTGAGATTCTGTTAAATTAAATTTATTGAATGTACATAATAACTCGATATGTATTATAATTCTCTGGTGCTGTAACTATGTATACTTAGCACTATATCTCTGTACATATTACATACATGCATATATTATTATAGATGCAACAAAATTTTTTATATGTAAATAGAGGCAATTTAATTTAGTAGTAGCAAAATAATCTAAAATCGAATATGTGCAAATTAAAATCATACATATATTTTCTTGTAGTTTTAAATTTTTGTTAAATTATAAAATATATTATAAATTATTTAAATATTATGCAATTTAAAATGTTTTCAAAAATCAATAAAAAAAAAACAAATCAATTGTAAATTATGCAAATGAAATAATTTTCTCCTTTTTATTATTTGGAAAGTTTTATTTGATAAGCTCCAATGCTAATAAATCTGCTATCGTTTCGCAGCTATATTTAGATACTATCGAGTATAATCTTTTGATCCGGTCTAGCACTTGAGAAGAAATATCGAATTGTGTTACAATGACAAGGTATCGAATTATAGCTTGACAGATCTCTTTGCTACGTCAAAAATGTGTATTAATTGATAACCGCATGTCCAAAATGGAACATTCGCCGCAACCCTAATACATAAACGGATCGCACATCACCATATGTATGCACTTTGGTAGTGTGAAGGGGTCAGCCCTCTTACTCTTTGCCTTTTCTCTTTGAATGTTAAATTGCACTAAGCGGATTTTCTTCCACTTAACACCTACTTTTGCATTGTTTTGTTTTGTATTTTTTGTTCTTTTTTTGCGGTCTCTTATAAATTTGTGCGCGTGCATTTTGCAATTAAGTAATTGCTATTTTCGATTTTTCAATGAATGAAAATGTCGCTTTGTTGCCATTCACTAGAAAACTATTGTTGGGCACATATGGGATTTGAGCAGCATTTTGACTAAGAGTTAACTCATTAAAATTTTCTAATCCGCTTTTTGTGTGGTATGAGTGGGTTTTTTTAGAACTATGTACAACTGTGTGCGAAATAATAGTAGTGTACTAGGGAAATTTAAATTAGCCTTGTTCGCGTACAAAAATTGCAAACAAATGTAAGTAAAGAGGGAATGACGTAAAACTCTCTCGAAACGCAAAAAGTAAAAAGTTTTAACCAAACAGGAGTCAGTAAAAACTTGCAGCAAAAACAGCTGTTGCCATTTTGATTGGTTAATAGTTCAAATTTTTAAATATTTGCTGTTACTTTGCCTTGTCACGATCAGCTGTTTTACTCTTACAATTTTTACAGAGTGAAATTTCCACAGTAAAAACTTGTAGTTCTCTCTGTCAATGAAATGTCAAAATGCGCTCTCTCGCTTCATGTATTTTGTGTAAGCGAACACTTTCTCAGTAAAATTTTTTTTAACAATTTTATAAAATTCTTAAAAGTTTTAATTTACACAAAAAAAGCTATTAGAATTTAATAATAATTGTCATTTGTCATTTAAATTTGTATATACCACCCTGTACTTAAATTGACTTTTTCCTCACATTTGAACATTTTTTATGCCCGATACTTTTAGCGTTGTTCCGCTACCATCCTGTGCTCGATGCCTGTACTAATTTTAAAACGTGTAAATTTTGACCAATCTTCCAATTTTTTATTTTTTTGAATTAATAAAGAAAAAAATCGATGCCTTAGAATTCGATACTGTAGTTACTTACTCGATACTGATATGAGGTAATGGACTGCAAAAAAAAATTAGTACTCGAGCGGAGTACTCGACTTTGTACTCGTAGTTACTCGTATCGGAACAACACCAAGTACGTTTTATGCCATATCATTTTTGCCAGCTCTACATTGAACGGTCAAAATTCGTTTAAACTATGCCACTGCTATTATTTCGCACACAGTTGTAGCTGAGAGAAGTGGTATTGATTCATCTTTGGGTATTGATAAAGGAACTAGCTCTTATTATATTATGAGAGAGCAAACATGGCTTGAACAAAGAGATTTTTCTTTGAATTTAAAGAGCATAGTTAACTACCCAAACGTCATCTTTGAGCCAAACGCGCTTTAAACAGTAATCTTGGTAGGGTGTAGAGATCATTCACTTTATGAAATCACATTTTGTATTTCTAACCAATGGAAACAGTAATGTGAATGAACAGTTATTGTTATTCGAATGAGTTTGGCGTATTTTTTTGCACTAAACATAGCAACGCCCTTCCACTTTAAACGCTAAGCAACTAAAAACCGGCGCATCATTCGCATCAACACGTGGCTGGCGCATTGCCAGTCCTAATGGGCAGTCGGTATTAAATAACAGAATATGAAATTATATACCGTTGATATGCATAATTATGAAACAAAGAATGTAATTATAGTAGCCTGTGTTCATAATAGGTAAGGTCGTATAGACGTGGTATGAGTTTTATGGATATGTAACTGAAGCTCCGGCACCTACTCTTCAAAAGAAGCTGAGCCGCATAATTCAGTAGAATTTTCATTTGTGTCGACAATTGGTGCAGTGAAATAACTCCCAAATGAAATAACTCCCATGAAATAACTCCCAATGAAATAAGTCCCAATAAAAATGAAATAATTCCCAACTTTAATAAATGAAATAACTCCCAAAGAAGGAAATGAAATAACTCCCAATATTTGGCAGTTATTTCACAATGAAACCACAAGTCCCCAAAAAAATGAAATAACTCCCAAATGAAATAAGTCCCAACAAAATGAAATAAATCCCAAATCAAAATTTGGAATGGTATATTTTTACAATATAATCAGTTACAATGAAATTTGAAAAATACAGGACAGCTTTGGACATGCGAATTAATGTCATTGAGGCATTTGGGTTTGAGATTCAACGACGTAGTGCCGCAGGCGAAAATTTTACTTAGGTCAGATCCCCAATTCGGGGCGTGATCCATGGTATTTATGTGCAGAACTCCTTTGCGCATTGGCGGCCTTCGGCCGCGCTTCAAAAAATAACCCTGGGCTACGCCATTCCAACTCCGGGTGTGTGCCATAGCCGTGGCTACCGCCACGGTGATGTCTTTCCGCGTGCCACGTTTCCCACTTTTTCACTTTTTGGGCTCAGCCTAATGTGCCATTACAACAACCACATGAAAATGACAGAAAATTGTGAACTTTAACTGCAAATAACTTTTGAACGGTTGAAAAAAATCTCATTTCAGATTCTAAATCTAGACGTGGTTAATCGTTTACGTGGGGTACCGAGCGCTAATACACAACCAAAAATGTTGAGACGCGCTTTGGTCCCAGGAGCATGAATATAACTCCGCTGAACCAATATTTTTAGTAGTTTCCGAGATATTTGCAGTTAAAGTTCAGAATTTTCTGTAATTTTCATGTGGTTGTTGTAAGCACATTACCCTGTGAGAAAAGAGTGGCACGCGGAAGGACATCACCGTGGCGGTAGCCACGGCTATGGCAACCACCCGGAGTTGGAATGGCGTAGCCCAGGGTTATTTTTTGAAGCGCGGCCGAAGGCCGCCAATGCGGAAAGGAGTTCTGCACATAAATACCATTGATCACGCCCCGAATCGGGGATCTGACCTAAGCCAATCTCAGATTCATGATCATAAGTCGAAGGTGATAATGAAAAATTAAAATTTGGAATATAAAAAAAATGTACTGACTTTAGTTCGCTTTCTTAATGCGAATTAATGTCAATGACGTTAGTTCGCTAAAAATATGCCCAACAAAAATGAAATAACTCCCATTAAAAATGAAATAACTTCCAATGACTGGATTACAAGCAATGAAGTAAGTCCCAAAAAATGAAATAACTCCCAATTTCCAAAAATTATGAAATAACTCCCAAAGATATTTTATTGGGGATTATTTCATTTGGGAGTTATTTCATTATGAAATAATTCCCAGTTAAAATTATGAAATAAGTCCCAATGAATTGGGAGCTATTTCATAATGAAATAAGTCCCAACTTGCATGGAAAATATTTGGGAGTTATTTCATTTTTTTGTTGGGAGTTATTTCATTTGGGAGTTATTTCACTGCACCTCGACAATTTGTAGCTACGCCAGCCAAAAAAAGGATATACCCTTCATTACGTTATTTCTCACCGCCACACATTTCCAGCTTTGTGGTTGATTATAATTTCGCTTTAATCATTATCGCGTTAACTGAAATGCCGCAAGCTGCACAGTACTGAAGTTTGACGACAGTACTGCCTCCCCTTGCGTTGCGTTGCCAACCATACAGCATCGGTGCTTATGTACTTTGCATTCTGTGCGCTCTGAGAGGGTTGGTTTTAAGCTTAATATCAAATGTTTGGTTGATCACATTTTTTTTCATGCAGCAAACATACGGCAAAATCTATAAGTACGCCTAATATCAGACACGTGTAAGCCCAACCCACAGCCGTTGTCACATACATCTCTTGCTCACTCTTCCCCCATCAACCTGTGACTTTCGTATTTGGTACTGTATTGTATCACATTTCATAATATTTTGACTTTAGCTGGCTGATGATGGATTAATTAACACATAACAGACGCTTTGAATTGATGAATGAGCGAATGAGTGGCGTTATGTAGACAGCGCATGTTTTAAATATTCAATTGGGACAATGAAGTTCTGTTTAGCTAAGCTAAACGCTAAAATACGTATCACTGCCGCCAATAGATGGCTTAAAACGTTGAATCTAACACCCCGATTCCTAAAGATGGAAAAAAAGTTATACCATTCGACAATGAAGAGGTGAGAATTGCTTAATCCGGGTTTAAAATTGAAGAAGGTAGTGCCGGGAAATGACGGAATATACCCGAGATGTCCAAATACGGAAACGCGCACACAAGAGCTCTTGCAAATTTCTTCAACAAAATCCCTTTAATATGCCGTATGACAATAAAATTGCATTGCATTCATACAGAGCATAGTCTGAGTATGATGTGATATCCAAATATGATGTGATATTAAAGTGTGATGTTACTACGATGCGATATCAATTCAGCAATACGTTATGATATTGATGTTGATTCAGTTTAATACTCAAGTAGGTCTAATTATACGAACATAAACATAATATACATATATATACATATGTATATATAGATCAGATATACATATATAAAAATTTAAGATGTGATATGTTATTGGTAATGGCATCATGATATATTATCAGCTGACTTCCGTGAACTATTTCAAGCGTTGTCATATTCCAGCAATGGTTGAAGTGAAATAATATTTTGTCACATCTTGTTTATAAAAATATATATATGAAGTTTCTTTTATTTTTATTAATAATCTAAATGTAATTTCTAAACATTCAAATAATTAAAAAATAATTATCATACTAATAATCTAAAAATCTAGCGAGTTTTATTCGTGAATGGCGCTAGCCTTTTCGTATGACTTACCTACTTTCATAGAAAAAACAAATGTTTGCCTCTACCTTATTTTCGATTGCCGCGCCCTCGTTTTCGCTGCGGATGTTGTTCTTCGCCATCCTCTGAACTAGCTGATTCTTCAATGACTTTCGTGCGCTGTACAGAGCGTGATTTACTTATAGCAGAAGCATTCGATTTCGTGGTCGCTTTACGTGCACTGCGTGCGGATTCTTCTTCCTCAGAGGAAGATGACGTGTCAACAATTGCAAGGCGACCTCTATGTTGTTGCTGAGTAGAACGCGCTGTCGGTTTATTACGTTGCTGTTGCTTTTGTGTTCTTGGTTGTTCCTCATCTTCGCTACTACTGCTTGCTTCGCTACTTGTCGATTTAGCACGACGACCACGACGTGCGCTGCCGCCGCGTTGAGTGCCACCTTTTTTCTTATCTTTTGTGCGTTTACTACGTGCCTCGGTACGACCTGTGCTAGAATCTCTATTACCACCATCACCGCCGCCACTTTCTCTATCTTCATGCTGTTGACCATCGTACACTTCGAGACACTCGTTGATGCGCGTCTCCAATTCCGTAACTGCTAGCTTCAACTCGGGTTTAGCGAGTTTGGATGTATTGCTTATGATTAGCTTGAATGATTGATATACCTCATCGATTTGTACTTTATCCTTGTAATGTTGTATGTTATCGGCGAGCTTTTTAATTGTGCGCTCATTATAGGAAAGTAGACTAAGGCAGTAGGCAATATCGCGCCATTGACGTTCTTCGCGCGTCACTGGGAAACGCAAACATAACTTCTCCACTAATGTCTCCACTTGTCTATCCTTTTGTATGAGTCCGAGTATATAACGCATGATGGTGCGATATTTCTCTTCTTCCAAATTCAAATTTGTATCACTCAATTTCGAAATGATATCTGGTAGCACATTGTACAGGATATTTGATTTGTTAGCTATCTCTTTGAAGAATTGTTGTGTGATATTTTTTATTTCGGCATCAGGATCCACAATGCACATGGCCAAGTCAGCGATTTGCCCCTTCACTCGTATCATTTCGTGCAAAATTAGATGTGAGAGCATTTTTACTGCAGTCAGCCTTAGTTCGGTGTTCTTTTCATGTAAGGTCGAATAGAAGTGACCCGTCCAAGGCTCGATTATGTTGGGAAAACGGAATGTTAAATCGGATAAACCAATTACTATATTACATTTAATCTTTATATTCTTGGTGTGACTTAAAATGTTCATGAGAAAAGGCATATTTGCATCACAAAACGAAGACGAGACGGACATAAATCGTATAAGTGTGAGCGTTGCTGCCTGTTGTAAGGACTGGTCGCGATATTTTACTGGATATTTGCAAATCTCCATAACGTAGGGAAATATTTTTGAGAGCAGTGAGTTTTCCGCATACAAGAGCACATCTTCACAAATATGGTTGATTAATTCGGCTATATTATCTTCAGCAGTGGCCCCAACAAGATCTTCATCGGGCTGAAATTTCCAAAGAACAAAATTTCAATTTTATTGATAAAAACTAACAAAAGGAGTTCGCAAAAAAAATCTGGAATTTGATATATCACTCACCTCCTGCTGCGGTTCAGCAGCCGTGCCAGATAACCGCTTCAATGACTCCGTCGCCGACATATTTAAATTACCCGTCTTTCGTCTAGTCGTATTGAATGCATTCTTCTTTTTCTTCTCTTCACATTCAGTCAATTCTTGCCTAAACTTCATATTGTTATATACATCAATATCCAGGAAAATCATTTCCTTCAATGTCATATAACCAATAGTAAAAAGGAAGCGTGTCAAAAGAAATACAGGCAAACGCTGTTGTGCTTGTTGTGGTGTATCCGAACTACGCACCGTCGCTTGACTCTCAGGTATTTGCTGCGAAAAGGGCGTTTCGAGAGCTTGCGCCTGCTGTGAAGGTGTAATATCTGTAGTGGTCACGACAAAATCACGAAATTTTTTTAACAAGCCAACAATGATTTGTTGACAAATTATATCTGGTGTCTGACATAGATGATAGAAGAATTCCAGAGTGCGCATTGTTAACTTATCGAAGTCTGGTACACCAGGATGAAAGAACAAACGCTGAAAGAGTTCCATAACTTTCTGTGCCAGTGGCGAATCGGGTTCATAACGTTTATAAAATTTCGAAAGTATGCTCGAATCGATTGAGTTCAACATAAATTCCAAGCAACCAGTGAAAATTCGTGGATCAGCTTTGGCACGTTCACCCAAACCAATTGTTTCAATAACATTAATATTAGCAGAAGCAATTGAGGACTTCGCATTCGAGGCCATAATTAAAAGTTGTAGCGCAAGGCGTGATTCGTTATCGGAAGTGCCTTCCAATTTCAATGTAAAACGTTCGAACAGGACTTGTATAATAGCAGCATCAATATCATCTGTAGAAACCCATTCACGCATTAAACATTCCATGGCAGTGTAGTGGCCATATTCGAGTTCCTCAAGAAAACGCATGAGGTTCTGTATAACTTTGATGGCATGGGGTCTAGAATGTAGGTAAATAATATGAAAATAATGCATTATTCCAAATCTTTTCCTTAATTCTCTACTTACCTTCCTGCTTGATCTGTGGTGAATAGCACTTTCTTATATGCATTTGATACTGAATCACGTTTTTCCTTATCGGATGACCAAACCAAATACAACATCTGTCGCATGCCTCCTTCCGTGCCTTTTATACCAAACATATAACCGGTTGTGAATAGATCTACTGCTTCAAATACATCTGAATTAGTTTTAGAGAGCAGTAGTTCTTGTATCTTTGGTACTGCTTTTGTGATTACTTTAGAGAACTCAATTGAGTCTTGCAGAAACTGTACGGTTTTTATTTGCGTGCCAAGTTCTTCATTCTAAAATATAAAACAATTGTTGAGTTATAAGATGGAATTATATCGTTCAGCTAATTTATTACTTACGCTATCTTTGCAGCCGTTTGCCAAAAAGATATAAGACTTCAGTAACGCCATATAATAAGCACACTGTTCTTCTAGTTTTAAAGTGTGTCTGTAAGTTAAATGACAAGGTGTGAATAGAATAAAATTTTGGAAACTAATAAAAACCTGATGTTATTCGCTTACCTTAGTTCTGCATTTCCAGCTACTTGATCCGCTTTGCGCACTAAAATCATTGCTTCACGGTATTTCTTTTCCAAAAGTAGTGTAGAAGTGCGCTGTATCATGTCTTCATATTCCTCTTGTGTATTCTCTGGTAAATCTTCAGTGCCTAGAACAAAGAATGTAGAAAATAATTAAAGAGATATCATATTTATTATTTAAAGCAAAAACATACATTCTTTCAAATGCTCCTCTACAATAGGCAATATTTCCGGTATGAGCTCATTCCATTCTTCATCCAGCTTTTCAGCTTTTTTACGCTCCTCTGCTAGCACCTCACTCAATTTTTCCATCTTTTCACACTCTTCTTCATGCTTTTTTATTAGCTCTTCCAGTGTTAGTTTAGCCGCAAAAGGATTGCGTTCGAGAAATGACTTAATCAACTGTACAGCTTGCTTACGCACAGATGAGGTTTTATCTTCCAAACGTTCCACTGCTTCACATAATACTTTCAATTGGAATGATAATGGCACTGCGTTTTCTTCTTTCATATTATTCCATATTTGCAAAACTTTCGCACGTACGTGTGCCGACACGTCATTAATGTGCGCTAACAGGTTCTCCAAAAATTCATTACGAGCTTCTTTTAATTCTTCGGACAGGTCTTCTGATGTCAATTCGCCAACAATAGCATCACCCATAATTTGTAATATACAATTACGAAGCGTATGTGACTCGCAATTGAGTAGTTCATCGCAAAGCGTAGACAAATGTGGTATCATTAGCTTGGGTGCTATGGTAGCAAGTTCCATTAGAAAATTTGAAAAGTTTCGCGACACTGCAGTATCAGCAGAATCCACGGTCAAAGTTTCAACAATATCCTTGATAAGCATTGAGAAAACGCTAGATATTCCATACTCTTCATGCAAGACATTTATGCCACTCGCAATAGATACGGCTGCATGTTCGGCGGTACGCAAAATCTGTAGTATACGCACGGGAAATGTTAGTGCGTGATTATAGCGTTTTATGGCTGTGCCGAAGATTTGAAATACGGTGTCAGTAATATGCCGATTGTCTGAGCGTGGATGTATTATTTCCAATGTACGATAACAAATGTCACATACTAAGTTTACAAAGTTCTCCTCAGCCACGGGTGGACTCCAAAGTTTCTCCAATGGAAATTGTAAAATATTATAAAGCTGCACTAGAAAGCCTCCACGCTTCGAATCCCATTCGGGATATTGCTCGAGTGCTTCAGTTTGTTTGGATCTTTTTTTCTGTTGTAACTGTTGTTGTTGTTGTTGCGTTTGCGTACATACGCTATCAATGCGTCGTACTATATTAATTTGTAAAAATAGCGCCATTTTTGTAAGATTTAAATAACTTGGACGATCCGGCAGGCTCTGTGACACATCGCTACACGAAAGTATAGGTGCTAAACGTTGTCCCAATTTATCAACTGTGATGTAGATCAAGTCGAAACTTCGCATAAGATTTGTAATAGTAGCAGCATCACAACCGCGACCCTCGATCACAGTAAAAAATGTATCAAAGTGATCGAAAAGATAGAAAGGATCACCTTGGTGTACCATCTGCTTACACGCTATATCATTGTCCGCATAAATTTTAAGTTAGTTTCACTGTTTTATTTATATTAAACATATTTACCCCGTAAGCGTTCTCCAAGCTCATTTGGCGCATATACTTGCTTCACATAATAGCTATCGCCGCTAGAGTTAAGCAGTTCAGCATTTGTTGTTGGTAGCACAAATTGGAAATCCATAGCACAATTTCCCTTATCAATTAATAAAATTTGGCTGTAATTCGCAGTAAGCTTCTTTACTAATATTTAAGTTTTGTAAATTTTAAGAAAGGAAAGGAAATTAAAATAAATTAGGCAAAACCAAACAAAATACGGCGGCGGTGGGAAAATTATTTCTTAAAGCAACGCCAGCTGCTGTCAAAATTGAATTAACGCCAAACAAAAACAAATGATGCTAAAAACACAGGGTTGACTGGTATGCGACAGTACGATTAAAAAGCAATAGGGTTGTTCATATTCCAAAGAGCACAGGATAAGAGGAACCAACTCAAAACCTTGCATACTATACACCAAGCTGAAAAAATGTTCATCTATAGCAATTCCTATGAAAATCTAAAGATATACTGAGAACATCGTAACTGTGGGAATTCACTGGATTCCAATCAAAAAAGAATTACGCCCTTCAAACCGCACAGGAGTTTTGTAAAATGCCCAAAGGTAATGATGTGCCCCAAAATCTTTAGGAAGTGTTTTTGTCTTAAAAACAACAACAGCCAGACAAACAAACTTTATGTGCTAACATATTTGGATAATTTTTCTGGGTTAATCCAGCTTTATTATGTATGTAATTAGTAACAATTCAGATTTTATAGTTTATTTTCCTTTCTTCCGTCTTGCACCCTTACTATCACCTGCTCCACTCCCACCAGCACCACCCTTCCCACCTTTCAGAACAATATCAGGTCCTCCGCTCACTTTTTGCATGCGTCCAACTTGCATATCTTTCAATTTTGATTGTAATTTCTTTTTTGCTTGAGCCAAATCAGCTTCCGCACGCACTGTCTTTGCTGGTTTGGGATGTAAGAATTTGACGCGTTCTTCTCGTTTCACTGCTTCGCCACATCCATGTACTTCAGGCAGTCCATGTTTAAAACAAAATCGCTTATTACACAGCTGGCAGTCCTGTCCCATCAGTTTTGTATTGGTTTTACACCGTGGATGGTCGCACAAATTGTCTACGTCCTTTACTGCGGCTAAAACATCATCCAATTTTAAATTCACCAACTCATTAGGAATACGTTCAAGTAGCTCCACGGTATTGTTGGTGCCGTAGTCGGGTCGAGATTTGCCTGGCGCTATTGGAAAAAGGGGTTCGTTTTTGTCTTCCCTGAGGGAGTCAGAATTTTGCATTTTCTGCTTGGCCGAAAGGGTTTTCTTTGGATTTTCTGAAAATTTTAATAGACTAATAACTAAAATATATACAATTTCTGTATTTTGTTTTTATTTACCTTTATTGTCCATTTGTTTTCACTTTTGTTTATAGACGAAATAAATTTGAAGCACAGCTGATTTTTGACATATCAAAAGCTAGTGCCGTGCAAAATATGCTAATAGCCGGAGCCCGAAAGAAAGGTAGTGCCTATTGCCGACTGTAATCAAATCCGAAATAAGCATGGTTTTCGTAGGGGTCTTCTTATATCTTAAGAAATCAACCTCCACGGAACGGGCTGTACATTGAGTACTGCGAACTACTACAACGAAATCTCGGCCCCTGCGGGTTGGGGCTTAGAATAAGGTAATGATGTGCAACTCGATGGTGGATCTACGGATATGATGCCTCCCACCTCTCATTACCCATCTCTTCTTTCCTTTCGGAAGGAGGGATGACATGACCTAGAAGGTTGCACTGGTCATACCAAATCGCTCCCACGACAGTCGGGCAGTACCGCAAGGGAGTACCGGAGCGTACCGGATTCATATCCGGCCAAGGACTGTTATTTCGACAACACTCCCCAAAAATTTTTGTTGTTAAAACAACAACAACAACAACAACGAAATCTCGCTTTTATCGACTTCATCCTTAGAAATTAAAGCCCCATACAATTTTTTAAGACAGTTTTACTTTTTATTCAAAAATTAATTAATAATATCCTTAAATAACTTATCCACCTTTTGTTCTTTGTTCACATTCAAGCTAGCCTTCCACTGTGTTGCCGAAAGTCTATAAGTCTCCACGCGAAGTTTATTACACAATAATCTGCCAAATGGTGAACCCTTCAGCATATTAACCTTATCCGCCAACTCTTTAACAATACGTGATTTTAATGATTCAGGCGCCAATTTATAGCAGCTATCGACTACACGTGATCCAAACTTAGTAATGGCCAAATCCACATAGAAACCCTCCATATACCGTATAAGCTTTTCACGCGATTTCTCACCAATATATTTACTTTGAAGGAATGCATCAGCTATATGCGAACCATTTGGTGTATTAAATATGGAAGCTAATTGGTCGGCAGGAGTTTCCAACATACAATTAACCAAAAATATGGGTTTATTAAAACTTAAAATGTGTTGTATTATTAACGAGCCATGTAGATGTACAAAACCGCTATTATCAGTTTGTAGTACTTCATACGGTTTCAGTTTTGTAAGACAGTGGAAGAAACTTTTAGATTTTTGTTTGTCGCTCGCAGGTGTGTGTAGTGCAGTTTGTAAGGATACTATGCATTGCGCTTGTTTGGTGCCGAGGCGCAAACAGGATGCAGTAAGTGCTTCTACTATACCGGTGTGACCTATTTTTAACAGGTCCTCTATGTAGTTTACCAATTCGCCGAACACGATTTCGAAATCGTCCTTTTCTTTAATATTTTGTAAAACTTTTTGTACTGCGAAATTTGTTAGCTGTTCGCGTGCAAGTAGCGCTAGACGTCCAGTAAAGAGCATAGCATATAGTTGTGTGAATAGTTTTGGCCTAGCTACTGTTAGTAGTGTTTCAAGCAAGATAACAGCGGACTGATATTCAAATACCATTGGTAATTTAATATTGGTTGGCGGAGTTTCTTCTGTGCCCGCTTCCTCTATTCCTTCCTCCTCAGTGACGCCATTTTCTGCTGTTTTATCATCATCGTCTAATATTTCAATCTTCTTTTCTTTCTCATCTTCACCTTGCTCTACTTTGAGAAATGCATCCATTAGAATTTTCTTACCAAAATGTTTTAACAGTTGTTTGTCCGTTGAACGTAGGGCAATACATATCACGCCCAGCAATGCTGAGGAGTGTTCTTGATAGGGAAAGTCCGCAAATTGTGGCCACATTTCTAAACGTTGCGGAAAATCTTTCAACACTTCCATCCATTCTTCGGGCACTGTATATAGTTTTCGATGTTTTACTATATCAGCGACTCTTTTTTCGAATGCTATTTTTGGCACATGCACGCCGGCCAAACTTAGTATACTTGTGCGCATTATATGATTAGCACACGAGTCCCAAACAAAATCCTCCAAATTATTGAGTAAAAATTTACTCACGCGCAATACAAATTGACTACAATTGTAACGATGTTCCTCACTAAACTCAGTCTCAAGATTGTACGTTTCTTCGTTTATTACTGCAGCATCGGTTTTGGCTCGTTTTGCTAAAGGCGCATCTGTTTTTCCACCTTCATTGTCCTCGTCGTCGTCAGCGTTTCTTATTTTTTCTTTTCCCAATGCGCGCAAAAATGCGATCTCTATCATCTTTTGTAAAACGTGTGAGGCAAAACGATCCGAGCAGATAGGTCGGAAGTTCTCAGCAAAGGCTATAAAGAAACGCTGCAAATTCTGGGCATCCACAAAGCCCATGAGTGTCTCAAGAACTTTACACACAATTTGATTTGACGCCAGATGCACTTCCTGTTCGTTGGTTTGCTCAAATACGTTATTAGCCATGTTAACTGAAAATGGCATGCTTAAGTTTTTTGTATTTAATTTACTAAAATGTGTTACCTTTTTCTTCTGTATCCTCAAAGCCATTCTTCATAGCGTCCAATATGTTGATGAAGTAATTGTATTGATCATCATCGATATGTGTGCCGCGTCCATATATGCCCTGCTTGGCAAAGCCCTTTGCATTTCTAAGAAATCTATTCTTCTTCTTTTTCTTTGGACGTCTTTTATGTTGAGCCACTGAAGTATCTATGGGTTCGGGATCCATTGTTAGATTCATTTAAAGTTTCCGTATTTGTGAGCTAATAAATCCTCTAGGCTCTAGACAGGAACGTGTTTTTACTTAAAAGAATTGTCAAAATCTGTAGCAAAACAAAGGCCAAAAACGTGCATGTCAGCAATGCTGCCAAGTTCGCTTTTAATAATCCTTTTTCATACGACATTCACAACAAATTTAATATTTTTAACAAGCTGGCAACGTTATACCCGGCATTTGTTTTGTTTCCCGTGAAAATTTTTTACAGCATCTGCAGTTGTTTGTTGGGGTAAGAATATTAAATATTTTCCTATTTAATCTTTCAAAAATTATTTTAAAATTATGTTTCCAGTATTGCTGAACAAACGCATATTTTGAGGCAAATGTTTTCACTTTGCAAGCAAGTGCATCCAGCCACTGGCGTGGAATTTGCAATATGCTGCCATTTCTTCAACAATTCTGAGGAGAATCTCATCGTTGCAGGAGCAAATATACTGAAAGTGTATCGTATTTTTCCACATCTGGATGCAGCACAACGACAAAAATTATTAAATATCAATGAATTGCGCCCGCCACCTAAAATGCGATTAGAATGTTTAGCCACCTACACACTCTATGGCAATGTAATGTCCTTACAAAGTGTATCGCTCGCGGGCTCATTACGTGATGCCCTACTGATAAGTTTCAAAGATGCCAAATTGTCGGTGTTGCAACATGATCCCGATACGTTTGCACTGAAAACGCTATCATTACATTTTTTTGAAGAGGAAGATGTGCGTGGTGGTTGGACTGGACGCTATTTTGTCCCCATGGTACGCGTGGATCCAGATTCACGGTGTGCTGTTATGTTAGTTTATGGTAAACAATTGGTAGTGCTGCCATTTCGCAAGGACAACAGTTTAGATGAAATCGAATTGCCTGATGTGAAGCCAATTAAGAAGACACCCACTGCATTGGTGGCTCGCACACCAATACTTGCTTCATATTTAATAGCTTTGCGTGAACTGGATGAGAAAATCGACAACGTATTGGATTTACAATTTCTGTATGGTTATTATGAACCAACACTGCTAATACTCTACGAACCAGTGCGCACATTTGCTGGTCGTGTTTGTGTGCGCTCCGACACTTGTGTACTTGTGGCAATATCTTTGAATATACAACAACGTGTGCATCCAGTAATTTGGACTGTACAAGGTTTGCCTTTCGATTGTCTACAAGTATTTCCAATACAAAAACCAATTGGTGGTTGCTTAGTTACAACTGTAAATTCCATAATTTATCTGAACCAGAGTGTTCCGCCATATGGCGTGAGTCTAAATAGTTCAGCGGATCATAGTACAAGTTTTCCACTTAAGCCACAGGATGGTGTGCGCATATCACTGGATGCGGCTACACTTACTTTTATTGATCTTGACAAATTGGTTATATCACTGAAAGGTGGCGAACTTTATGTACTAACACTATGCGTTGATTCTATGCGCACAGTGCGCAATTTTCATTTTCATAAGGCAGCGGCTAGTGTGCTCACCAGTTGCATGTGTGTTTGTCAAGCCGAATATCTATTTCTTGGTTCACGTTTGGGTAACTCGTTATTGCTACATTTCACCGAAGAGGATCACAGCACTGTTATAACTTTGGATGAGGTGGAAACAAATGAAATGGCTTCAGCTAACGATGAATCAATGCCCAGAGCACGAAGAATTGAGGATGAGGAGTTGGAGGTGAGAAATACTATTAGGCAATAGTCATTCCTATTACTATATTTGATTCTTTTTTCATGTTTTAGGTATATGGCACCGGAGCTAAAACATCCGTCCAATTACGTAAGTACATCTTCGAAGTATGCGATAGTTTGTTGAATGTGGGTCCAATTAATTTTATGTGCGCTGGTGAACGCGTTGAGTTTGAAGAAGATGGCGTTACTTTACGTCCGCATGTAGAAAATCTTAGTAAGCTCAAAATTGAAGTTGTAGCTTCTAGTGGTCACAGCAAAAATGGTGCTCTATGCGTTTTCGTCAATTGCGTTACACCACAAGTGATAACCAGTTTCGAGCTCGATGGTTGTTTGGATGTATGGACTGTATATGATGATGCTAGTAAGAAGTTGACACGACATGATCATCACGATTTTATGATACTCTCGCAACGTTCAACCTCTTTAGTATTACAAACTGGGGATGAGATCAATGAAATTGAGCATACAGGCTTCAGTTGTCAACAACCAACTATTTTTGTGGGTAATCTCGGACAAAATCGTTTTATAATCCAAGCAACAACCCGCAATGTACGTCTGCTCCAAGGTATACGCCTTATACAAAATGTACCCATTGATGTGGGCTCCCCGGTGGTGCAAGTCTCAATTGCCGATCCTTATGTTTGCTTGCGTGTGCTAAATGGGCAAGTCATAACCTTGGCATTGCGTGAAACTAAAGGTACACCACGGCTAGCTATCAATAAGAATACCATAAGTAGTATGCCATCAGTGATTGCTATTTCGGCTTATAAAGATTTGTCGGGACTATTTACGGCGAAATCGGATGATGTGCTTAATTTGACAGGTAGCAGTGGTAATACATTGTATTCTGGTTTGGGTTATATGAAAGCGGAACCTCATATGAAAATTGAAGATGAGGAAGATTTGCTCTACGGTGATGCAGGTAATGCTTTCAAAATGAACAGCTTGGCCGAATTGGCTAAACAATCGAAACAGCGCAATACCGATTGGTGGCGTCGCTTGTTGCCACAAGTAAAACCCACATATTGGCTCATAACTGCTCGCGAATCAGGCACTTTAGAGATTTATTCAATGCCTGATATGAAGCTTATGTATTTAGTGAATGATGTTGGGAATGGCGGTATGGTGTTAAGCGACTCAATGGAGTTTGTACCTGTGCCACTTAGCAATCAGGAGAATAGCAAAGCTGGTATTCTCTTAAATTGTATGCCGCAACATGCCAATTCACCATTGGCTTTGGAAATCAACATGGTGGGTTTGGGTAATCAAGGCATGCGTCCACTACTGCTAATACGCACGCGCTTGGAGTTACTCATCTATCAAGTATTTCGCTATCCTAAGGGGCATTTGAAATTGCGTTTTCGGAAGCTGGATGCCCTCAATATGCTGGATGTGCTACCCACGAAAATGGAAGTAGATGATTTGGAAAATGAATTAGAATCGTATAATTTGCAGGAGCGTTATGTTTCAAAACTGCGTTATTTTGCTAATATCAGTGGCCACAATGGCGTAATGGTTTGTGGCGTTAATCCACATTTTCTCTTCCTCACCACTAAAGGTGAATTACGTATACATAAGTTTTATGGGCATGGCATCGTTCGCAGCTTTGCGGCATTCAATAATGTAAACTGCCCTTATGGATTTTTATATTTTGACCATACCGCCGAATTGAAAATCTCAATATTGCCTGCTTATCTCACTTATGATTCAATATGGCCTGTGCGCAAGGTGCCGCTTCGTTGTACGCCACGTCAAATAGTATATCATCGTGAGAATCGTGTTTACTGTTTGATAACGCAAACGGAAGAAGCTAGCAATAAATATTATCGGTTCAATGGTGAGGATAAAGAGCTGACAGAGGAAAATAAGGGTGAACGTTTTATTTATCCGAGTATTTCGAAATTTTCAATGGTGCTCGTGAGTCCGGAAACATGGGAAATAGTGCCAGATGCTTCAATAGAATTTGAAGAGTGGGAGCATGTAACCGCTTTTCAAATCGTCAAACTCTCATATGAAGGTACACGTTCTGGACTCAAGGAATATCTTTGCATCGGTACAAATTTCAATTATAGTGAAGATATAACATCACGCGGTAATATACACTTGTATGATATCATAGAAGTTGTGCCGGAACCGGGTAAACCATTAACAAAATTCAAATTAAAAGAACTTCTCAAAAAAGAACAAAAGGGTCCCGTCTCCGCAATTTCCGATGTTCTCGGGTTTCTTGTCACAGCGCTGGGCCAAAAGATCTATCTATGGCAGCTGCAGGATGATGATCTCTCTGGCGTTGCCTTTATCGACACAAACATTTATGTACATCAAATAATATCAGTCAAATCTCTCATACTCATTGCTGATGTATACAAATCTGTTAGTTTGCTACGCTTTCAAGAGGAATTCCGCACACTGTCGCTTGCCTCGCGCGACTTCAGTCACCTTCAAGTCTACAACATTGAATTTATGGTGGATAATAACAATTTGGGTTTCCTAGTCACAGATGCGGATAAAAATTTGATAGTTTATATGTATCAACCCGAGTCACGTGAGTCAATTGGCGGTCAAAAATTAATACGCAAAGCCGACTATCATCTCGGACAAGCTGTGAATACAATGTTTCGTGTACAATGCCATCAACGTGGTCTATTTCAGCGTCAAACATTTCTTTATGAAAATAAACATCTCGTCTTCTTTGGTACATTAGACGGCGCACTTGGCTATTGTCTACCATTGCCTGAAAAAGTTTATCGTCGCTTTTTGATGCTACAAAATGTTTTATTTTCCTATCAAGAACATTTGGGTGGTTTGAATCCGAAGGAATTTCGTACAGTGAAATGCTCTAAGAAGCTGTCGTTAAACCCTTCCCGTTGTATACTTGATGGTGATTTGATTTGGTCATACACTATGATGTCTACTGCAGAGAAAAATGAAGTAGCGAAAAAGATTGGTACACGTACAGAGGAAATATTAGCCGACCTACTAGAGATTGAGCATATTACGGCAGTATTTTAAGGTTTTTGTAATAAAATAAACTATTTCTACTTCAAAATATATGTTATACATAATATAATTTAACAAGTAAGAACTTCAGCAGACAAGTTTTATGATCGTAAGACACTAAATGATCTAGTTTAATAAATTTACTTTACAAAAACGAAATAAACTTTGGCATTTTCATTTCGAGCTGTTACTTTACGAGTATTGTAAATCACAATTAGTGTTCTTTAGTCTCTTCCTAGCACATGCTCAAAAAAATGGATAATTTGAACCCATACAAAGAGATCAAAACGGCATTGGTCGCATACTCTTTTTGTGACTCCGCCTATTTTTCATCCTAGACTAATAGCATTTTTTGCTGGGTTGCTATGGCAACACACACATACGCTATCTGCCAATCAGAAATTGCGCCAATAATGATGACGAAATGCCGTTACTACAACAACAATTTAGAAAAGTTCATCACAATAACTGGCTCTCTTGGTCTAACAAACACAAATTAAGTTTAATACTTCTGTTTATTTAAATATACATAAAACAAAATATAAAAACTATCGAAATCTGCCCAAAAGTGAGTTTAGCGCCTAGAAGTATAAAAAGGCATATCGTAAAACTGCCACACCTTCTGACGACTTTCATCAATCTCATATCGGATGCACCGTTGTCGGAATGTACCATTTTGATGCTTCTTACATCTGACAATCGGATAACCAAATTCGAAACATTTTCCACGAGTGCCAAAGTAGATGCGCCCCAATAGATTTCCCATCACATCGTTTAAAGCTTGTAAACAATTCAGGAATGTTTGTTCGCAGGTGCATTTCAAACTGGAAGTGTTCATTATAAGTATTAATGCTCCTTTTATCCTAAATTATATTCTACTTACATAGGAAATAAACCATTGTTATTGAGACCATGTAAGGTTTGAAGCGGTTCCAAGATCTTTTCACAGTGATCGTGCGCTCGGCAACACATATCCATTCCGCGTTGTGTTCCTAAATCATCGTAATTGGCTGCCGTATTGCCAGGACCACACCATTTTGTACCTGGTGCAGTAATTCCGGAGTAAGGAACTGGTGGTAATGCTTGATTGTAGATATCTTCATCATCGAATATTGAGTCATCTTGAAAGGATCGCACTGTGGTAAGGAGCAATAGTTGGATGATAAGCAACGATATAAACTTCATACTAGGTGCTTTGTGAATTGTTAATACACTAAATTTAATTGCTAAAAAGTTGAATACCTCAGCAGCTGTACGAAGCGTCGTTTCCGTGAAAGCTTAAACGCAATCAGGCTGATAAGCCCTGATGACGTTGACCTTATACCGAAATTTCAATGTAAAATATTTAATTACAGTTAAGCTGCTGTTCATATGTACATACATACATACCTTCATATTTCTTTGTTTATTTATAACCATTAATGCGAGCCCTGTATTTATTCTTACATAAAGTTCTAAATATGTATGTCTTGACCCGCTTCCCCTAATTTTTCTTGTCCCTGTCTCCAATAACTCTTTCGCCTTCCATATCAACTTTCCCGAAAATAAGCTGGTGTTATAGTTGTTGTAGTAGCACTTCACCCTGCTCAGTTTATTTAACCTTTGCTCATCCTGAGGGCCTTCATGTCTCTTTTCCCTTTTACTTTCTCCCCTCGTCTTTTCCTTTCCCCCTACCACTCTGTTTCTACTTTTTTCCTTGCCTTCCTATTTTTTTGTATCCCTTTTCGCTCTCTTTCCCTATCCCTAACCATTCACATACTTCCTCGCTCAGACATACAACCTCCAAAGCAAATTGGAGCCATATCACCATTCCCTATATCATAGCTTGGACCATAAGTTCTCCGGAAAACTAACAATAAAAGGACCATCTCATCTCCTCTCGACACTGTTCATCGACTGGCATTTTTTTCAGAAAGCACTAAAGGCCTTAGTCGGCACATCCATTCCTGGAATGGCACGTGACGGACCGATCAATATTATATTAATGATGATAGTTCTTTGCCATATGTGGATCAGCCCGACTGCGGCAGTAGCGATTTCGTTGATCCCGAAAACGGGGTCGATATGGACTTTTCTCACGCTCTGCAGCAGGGTTGGCGTTAACCGAAGATCGTGATAACGTTCCTAAGCAGTAATTATGAAGACATTTTGTAAATTATAAAGAGACAGTTAAAACATCGATATATTTGTTGATTTTCCGACAGGGTAGAAGGTTGATGTACATATATTGGAGCGATTTTCCGTCATCCCTTATCAAGTTTCGATTTTTAACAAACCCGTTTCGGCGTTTCGCCTTCTCATTTCGTTCTGAATTCAAACTTTGTTGCAAATCCAAACTTTCAAACATCCCTAATGTCAAACAGCGCCAAATGCGAATGCTTGCCGCTGGCTGCAAAAACAGCTGATTTTTGTTTTGATTTGATAAGATTAAGTTATTGCGCTTTTTGAATTTACAGTAGTGCAACTTTGGAAAAAGTGAATTTATTTTATTCAATTTAATTGATTTATTTTTTGTATTATGTTGCTTAAGCATTTGGTAAATTGTAGTAGAAGTAAAGTTAATCAAACTAACTTGAAAAGTGTGCTGAGTTGGAGCAATTCCATGCGCAGCATTAGCTATGTGCAGGGCCAAGAACCAGAACCAAAAATACGTGAATATTTCTATTTTATAGATCACGAAGGAATGGTAAGATATTGGATGTTGTACCTTTTTATAAAAAATGTATATCTTATATGTACTACACACAACAAATGATGCCTAACAGCTATTTTTAGATGATGCTAGAATGAAGAACTTCACATCATGCTTTAAGGAAAAGAAGTTCCTTAAATTTTTCTTCAGTCGTGTAAAACTAAACGATACAAATCGTTATAGGGAACATTTTCCATACATCTCACTGTGTGGCCGTGAACGAAATTTTATACGTTGTGATGATACGCCAGTTGTGTTTACCCATGTCTTACAAGATGAGAAGGGTAAATATCTGGAGTTATGCTAATGTCTAGATAATAATAAATCTATATAATAATAGGACATGATCGTTTGTCATATGCACACGCTGGCGATCAGCTTACCACCGATTTTCTACCACATAAAATATATATGAACCCTGAAACAGGGCGGGTTTATCATCCCGCCTGGTCAAAAGTGGGTGGCATCGCTTTGATACGTTCGAAATTAGCCATAGAATTGAGTCGTCATTTTGAATTTGTCAATAGTGAGGACAAACCACCCACACATTTCACATGGCGTGAACAACGCATGGAATTGGATAATGAATGGGTAGCGCATACAAAGCGCCTTGGAACCTTTGAACAAGAAGTAGTTAATTAAATTGCTTTATAACTTACTATTGTTATAATCAAACAAACAAAAATAATTTTATTCCATACCATTTACCAACCATACATAGGAGCTTTACTACAACCCTTACCCGAGGTTTTAAAATTTTTTCTTAATGTTCAGGATAGGTAAAATTTTCAACTATAAAATAATTTAAGCAAAAACCATGAACTAACTAACTTTCGTCCTGCAGGCTTCCTTAGAAATTTATTGTCTTTGTTTTTATGGAAACAATTTATATTTTAACTAAGTAGCAATACTAATATGTTGAATAAATGTAAAGTGTATATAATAGCTCTCTTTCTAATAACTATATAAATACGTCAATTGGTTAGCAATATCAAATAACGAATCAATCAACGCTTAACGGTTTAAATTCGCCCTCCTTTACCCACGAAAGTCCATTCGATGGCATGCTTGGACTTTCTGGCAACTCCTTGCCTGAGAAAATACGTTCTCTCACAGGTCCATGTACATCATCAACGAATTTCTCAAATACAATGTAATGTGGATCCTCCGTCGGTGGTTCATCATAAATACGTTCCTTACTAGCTGTTGCACAATCCTTAACACGTGCTATAAATTCTGCACGATTTTGCGTAAGCAACTCTGCTGCCTCAGCATTATTGTATTTTACACCTGTTGTTGTTGCTAGGCGTGTACATTCAATTGGATCTACAAATATAGCTTGTATATATTTAAGTAATTGCCATATATGATCCTCGCCACTACGCCAATATGGAAATGCGCATGAAATATCCAAAGAGCCGGTGTAAGGACAAATTAGTGGATGTACAATTTCGTTTTGGAAAATTACGGTCTAGGGATATAGAGAAATTAAGCGCAGTTTATTAATATTTTACATTTGTAAATATATATTTCCTTACTGGAAGCGTTTTGTCTTCGGGAAATTTATCTGGTAAAAGTATAGTAAAACGGAATACTGCGTCAACATAGAATCCCTGTCGTACAAAGATGACGCCAAACCACACTGCAATTGTGGATTAGTTTCATTATATACATATATATTTAGGCATGTTCACTTGAACCTTTCACTACTTACATAGCGAGTTTCCATATGAGGGTATCACGTATACACCGCCAATTTTTTCGGATTCAATCATTTTGCTGTAAATATACTTGTCATTGGAAATGCATCCTCTTTTGCGTTAATTGAAGTCTTGTACTTACTACTCTGCTAAAATTTTATATTCCTGTTGTATGGTAGTGAGTAGTTTATCCTCTCCTTTATGTGCGTCCAGCGTCATTTTTGAGTATTATGTTTAAATAATTAATAATTTCTTTTAAATTTACTCTAATAGTAACCAAAACAATTAACAATAAAATCAGCTGTTATGTCAAGTTGTGTTTCATAACCACAGTAAACTGCGTTACGTTAGGGGTGTTCGGCGACAAAAATTGCAAAAATGATCAGTAAAGTAAAGTAAATCCCTGCCATAGGAGCAAAACACTGGATGGTTTTTGGATAACTTTCGGGACTTTTTCGAGGTCCTTTGGCACTGTTTTTGGGACTTGAAATAGTCAAAAAAAATATCCCGAAATTATCTTGAGAAAGTCCCAAAAACAAAACTGGGTAATTCAATACGGCCATACGTAAATTGTTGTACAAATATTGGTGACGGTATCTAATAATCCCAAAATCGATTTTATTTAGTTGTTGTAATCACAGTAAAAGATTTATTTTGCGATTGTAAGATCGTTTAGAAATACCCAAGGCTGCAATAGTCATTTGTTCTGAGATCTTCGACCTTTTATACTTAATACCGTGATCTAATCGGAAACATTTCACTCTGAAAAATTAGGGGGGAACATTTCCAATTTTTCAAATGAAACTTTCAACTTTTACAAACACGTCTCGTCATAAAATAAAAATTTGGGTGCATTTCTTGTAAATCATACAACCAAACTAACAGACCTATTCGCTAATTGTCAACACGTTCATGAAACATAGCTCGTCCATATGTTTATCACAATAGCAAATAAGAAAATAGAAAATAATTGAAGGTGTTATATTTTGTGCATAAAAAAGTTGTTTGCAAAGGTGTTCGCTGAAGGTATTATTTGTTTCATACCAAGCGCTTTTAATTGAATTAGTAAGACAAATTCAACAAATGCTCTTATTCAAGTAAAGTGTATGTATCATAGGTTTTCTGGGATCTGCAGATAGTACAATAAACTTCTGGATGAGGAAACTCGAATTGAAGGCCAACAAAATTCCTAGTAAAACACTTGATAGCCATACAACTGCGATTACGTAGCATAAGCAGTAACAAATTAAGTATACGCGAATTTATGGATGATTAGTTGACAAGCAAGCTAAGATTGCATATGAGTAATACACATACAGTAGCTGGCAGTAGTGAATAAAAAACGTTGTACAAAGATGAGTGCATCAATAATTGCTAATTTGTGTGTATACATTCTTACGTGGAATGTAGGCACACATCATCCCGACGACATATCTATGACGGGGGCTCTATCGCTAAATGGAACTTCATCATGCCCCAATGGACAGTTGCCGGATATTTATGTTGTTGGACTACAAGAAGTTAGTACACATGCTAAAAATCAATTATTCAACATATTCCACGATGATCCATGGACATTTAAAGTGAGTGAATATCTCATACCATATGATTATATAAAAGTGACCACTGAGCAGCTACAAGGGATACTCGTTATGATGTTTGCCCTACCTAAACATGAGCCACACATAAAAGACTTAGAAGTGCAAAACACCCGAACAGGTTTGGGTGGCCTATGGGGCAATAAGGGTGCGGTAAGCATTCGAATGAGTCTCTATGGTACAGGCGTAACTTTTGTTGGCTCACATTTAGCAGCGCACGACAACAAGTTGACTGAGCGTATTGAAGATTACAATCAAATCGTGAACAATCATCATTATAAAACACCAAAATATCGCAGCATATTTGATCATGATTACGTTTTCTGGTTTGGTGATCTAAATTTCCGTTTAACAGGCACAGACTCCGCATGGGATGTGCGCTCATTGGTGGAGTTGGGTAAATTAGAAGAATTGATTGAACGTGATCAACTTTTATTGGTCCGTACAACAGGCAATGCATTCGCCTTACTCAGCGAGCAATTACCGACTTTTCCGCCCACATTCAAGTTCATTGAAGGCACGTCAGAATATGATTTAAAACGACGTCCAGCATGGTGCGATCGAATTTTGCATCGCGTGCAGGAGTTACGTTATCCCGATATCATATTAAATATAACGCAATTATCATATAAATCACATCCGGACTATATACTCTCTGATCATAAGCCAGTTTCTGCAGAGTTTCTATATAAAATTGAAGCTCAAACGCAAACCGATGACGAGTTGTATGAATTGACGCATGGCGGTGGCATAACTGAAGCGCCTTTAGCTAGTGTAACTATCTTATTTGTTATAGGTTTATTTTTGTTATACTAAATTGACACAATGCAAATTTTTTGCTGTTTTTATTTTTCTTGTGTTTTTTGTCTATCTGCAGCTTGAAAGCGAAAATGCTCGGCTCGCACCAATTTATTAAATATCTAACGCAAAAATCGTTAAACTTCATGCTTACTTAAAACAAGAAATTAAATATAAACAAAAGGTCTGATAAGAACCTGTGAGGGAGACGAACAGCGTGATAAGTGCCCAGCAAACAAAATATAAGCCAGCATAAGTGTTATTTTTCTTTATATTTTTACGCAATTAATTTTTTTTGTCCCAAATTTGGTTGTATTCTAAATATATCTGTGTACAAAAATATTTGAGAATGTACTGCACTAAGCATAATTGTAAATTAGTACTGATTCTTTAGTATGAATCTCATAAGTCAATTGTCAATTTTTTAATTACTATTTAATGTCTTTCAATTTAGAATACTATCATCGGTTGTGTGAAATAACGTCTGTTTCTAATCCAGATACTTACTTTAGAACTTTGCTGAAAATTACTTATTTTAAACTTAACTACGGAGATATTCGATTCACCTTTTAATAGGTGCTACATACTTTTTAAGTAAGCCTATTTTATCTCTTTCAACTAAAAATAATACTTGCAATTATTAATTAATTAAAAATAAAACTATCTACTATAAATATGTTTATAAACTACTTTCAGTTTTAAGTAACTACTCGAATCAAATTATAATCTATAAAACAACACGGGACGCCTCCCAGTATAAACAAATTCTGTAGTGAAATTCACTAACTTATCTAAATATTCACCACTTGAACCACTGAAAACACTACTTTTTTTCTGCTTTTTCTTTAAAACTAAACTTTCCTACACCAAATTGTTTTGGGGGATATATGGCGCTTCTGGAATATCAACACACCTTATTAATCGTACACATAAATGCTACATATATTTATTCTTAGTCAAGACTAGTTACGTTTCTAACATCTTCTAATGCTCAGTTTCTTAAAATGTTCAAATATACGCGGATTTTAACTAAGTAGGTATTCAAATGTAATCAAAATAGTTGCCTTTATACACTAAAATATAACTGTTAACATATCAAATGTCGGTTAAATATAACTTCTTAAAATATTTTATGTACAGATCGTAATAATATAAATAGAGCGACATAGCGCTGTGTTTTTTGATATACAGATCTTCCATATATAGTGTTAAAAATATATATATGAACATACTGAGTATATGTAAATAAAAATTACAACTAATTAACAATATAAATTGTATATACTTTTTTACTATGCTACATGCCCCTGCGTGTTAGCGGTCGAGAATATGACCGTCACAGTCGGGCATGTGCCTCAGGGAGTAACGGAGCGTACCAGTTTTATATACAGCAAGGGACCTTCATGGAATGTATTTGTTTTAACAAAGCAAATAAAACAAAAACTACCGTGCTATTGTGTGTATGCAACAATAATAGCCCGAATAATTTGGGAATACCCTCGTTTTCTGTTAATTTCTGACATTGAGGATACAAATATCAGTTAGTTGTTTCAATTTTTGAGTGCATGCGTTCCACTTGACTATCTGGGCTACTTATTAACTTAAGGGCAATAAAATCGATTAGTGTGTACGTGGGGATCTACCGCAGTTATTAAATTTTTGACAGGCTGCATTAAAAATGTAAGCTTGACAAATTATCACGCATGTAGGAAACCAGCTAATTTTTTAAGTGGATGATTCCATTTTTAAATGACAATGACTTTGTTGCACCCTTAACTAAAATTATAATGTTTTGCTTTCGCAATAGGTACCCCCCCAAAAAGTAAACGAAAATCTTGATAAAAGGAGTTAGCTACTACTATTTAACTAGGATTGTCAGCAAGTGCACTTAACTTTAGCATTTGACGGCGCGAAGTAACATTCACACCAATTTGAATTAATTTCTTAGAAATCCTCAGCTGTGAACAAATGTCAAGAACCCCCTGCTATGGCCTCGGCCGATATCAATAACATTTTATTATACTACCATAAATTTTACTCAAAGCGGATCAATATTCAATAAATTTAAGCACCCTAGTATGTTTGTACGTAGGTAATGTAAATATTATCGTCTAGTTTTGGGGGTTCACAAAGGTTGAACATCATGTCGTATGTGCCCGTACATATGTACAAGTATATATTTTTGTAGATATAGCATTTTCCATAGAACAAGGAATTTTTGAATCAAAACATCCGCCCATGTTTAACATTGTTTTGAAGATTTCTGTGGCAATCAGGCAAAAACTCCAACGTAATTTTTTAGAATTTTTTAACAGAGCAACAGAAAACAGGGGGCTACCATCTAAAAATTCTAGCGAAAAAGCATGAAAAATTATTTCCCATTTTTCCTTTTATAAAATAACATAACATAACATTAAAATAATACTATAAAAAATAACAAAAACCGATCGAAAACTTTACTGAATAATTTAACATTCACTGTGAATATATCTTTGAAACCGAGCTATGCAATCAGGCCTGTTTAGTATGAATTACGCCTAGTAATCCGTCATTCACCTAATCAGGGGCTATTTCAATAGTTTTCAGACACAATTGATTAAAGAAAAAACAAGAAAGGAGAAGGTCTGTCTTTTTTTTTTACCAAATATCTCTAAAACTGAGCGACTAGCTTGTGTTTTTGTATACAGGCAGATACAGCTAACTCGACTCAGCTCATAGTCCTGATCATTTCAGCATACTTATTGATCGGTGCATCTCTTAGTTTTCTCATGCTTGAAAACATGGGACCAAAGTTATACCGGTTCAAGTGCATAGAAATAAATTAAATCACTCACTTTGCTTTCAGTTTTCAAAAAGTATATGTATCTTTAAATTTTTTTTTTTTAGAAAAAAGTGGAAAAACAAAAGCATTCGAAATCCCCTACGAAACTATTTGATGCATTTATTTGAAATCTGGAGAGTCAGTCAACAATGTAAAAATGCAAGTATTTCTAGGTATGGTATAAATATCTATGTATGTGTATTTGCTTTTAAGTTTCTCCGAATACGGATGTCGTATGTATGTATGTACTCAGAACAATGAAATTGTATAAAGTTATAGAATTTGGGAATAACTAATAACGTCACTTGATAGAAATCTGCTATAATCCCTAAATGGCTAAATTTCACAAACGACATCCGTATTTTGAGGTAGCGCTGTGTAAATGCTAAATACATATGTAGACCAAAATGGCAATTACTGACTTTGCTAGGCTTTCGTGCTATTGAGAAATCACGAGATTTATTGAAATTTTACTTTGTCATTGGTTTCAAGCACGATCTTTAGTTTTATTGGTGTCATTTACCTATATAAAATAAACATACACATACTGCAAATATGTACATACATACAAATATGTATATTTATCAGTGGCGGATTCAGGATTTTGGGTGGGGTTGATATTTTTTTTAATGAAATTTCAAGGACGTCTTTTATGCACAGTTCCTGAAAAGTACGTCTTTTTGGATTTCGAGGGGCGATGGGTTTGAACCCGACCGTTTTGGAAAAACACACATGCCAAAATTAGATATTGCAAAGCTGCTGTTCTATAGTTTATTGTAAGTGCTATTCGTTGATCGAAACGGCAGATTACAAAATCTTCGCAGAGATTTTGCTTTATATTATATGACTCGTCAGCAACTAACGTGAATCATTTTAGTATGTAAATAACACGCGTACATATATATTTTCGATATGTTTAAACTTTAAAGCCTAACGATACATCACTATACAATCACTTACATACATATATACATATAATGCCTTTTACGGCGATTTCAGTGCAGATAATGTGGTCTTTTACAAATATGTATATGTACATATGTATGTATATTCGACTAGGCCATATAAAATTTCGCTGAAGGTCAAGAATCATTTTTTTTATTTTAAGAAAAACTATAGCGGTTATCTCTTCTCTATTATAATTAAAACTATTAATAATTATTATTTAAAAAAAATTTGTTGATATTTATTTTTTTTTATTAAAGATATATTCAATTATTTTTATTAAAAGTTACAACAATAATTGTTTTTTATATACCAATTGAATTGTTGTTTTTACTTTCAAAACAATAATAATTTTTATTACATAATTATTTTTTAAAAATGTTTTTTTTTTTTTATTTAAAATATATCTATTAAATTATTTTAACTAAAAATAAAACTTTTGTTGTTGGTTTTTACGGTCTGTTCATTTTCATATTTTTGTAAGATTTATGAGCTCAAGACCAGTTAACAATAATTCGTATTGTATTGTTATTGTCAAATAGTAATTATTTTTTGGTATACCAATAATTCAATTGAATTGTGGCTTTTATTTAAAAAAAAACATAACAGTTTTCATAATCTTGCGTATTTTATAAATGTACAGGCTCTAAAAATAACAATTCAATTGAATTTTGGTCATTTAAATTATATTAAAGTAGGTTTTCAGACCTTAGTAGCTATTAAGGGTTACTCCATTGCCATTTTATATTTTTCAGCACTGATATCATTTTTTTTTTTAAAGGAACTGAAAAAGTAATATCAATATCAATTTAAATAAAAAAAACTTTCTAGGCTCAGTCTAATGTATAGAAACTATATTAATAAATATGTTTATATTAAATAACTCGAATTCGTTGTTCAATATTTTTTCGCTTTGTAAAAAAGAACTCTAGCAAGAATGAATGAATTGAATGAAAGGGTATCCCCAACCCAATAATTTACAAAGCAATTAAAGTTCATAGTAAATAAATAGGACATAATAAATGCATTTATAATGAAAGTAGCCTTCAAAGTACATAGAATGATAATTCCGTTTGCTAAAATTACTATGCTAGAGTAGGTATAGCAGTTTTATTATGACGTTTGCTCTGTACTTCGAATAAAAAAAGAATACAACTCGAAAATCGAATACTTTGTAGTACGACTGCTCAGTGAACACCCTATCACAAAATTTGTTTGAAGAACGCTAAATCTCAGATTTTTTTCCAATCACACCCTATTTCAAAATTCGTTTGAAGAACGCTCTATCTCGAAATAAGTTTCAAAAACTCGCTATCTGAATAAAAATTTAATACATTTTTGAATCGACAAATTTTTGAATTGAAAAGGAGGCGTCCTCCAACCACATTCTGAAATGGAGCGTTTTTGAAAAAAATTCTGAAAAAGGGCCTTTTTTTTAAATATTTTGAAATAGGGTAATCTTCCACTGGTCTTGAGCTCATAAAATTTGCAGGAATATTTATTAAAAAGTAAGAGTGAACGTCTGGTGAGTTTGCTTATTGTTATTGCTCCAGAAAATATTAATTGTCTGTAACAGTCGATGTCCATACATACATATATCTATGTATCTCTGTCAATGGCGAAATTAAAAAAAAAATGATGTAGTTACTAATATCAGTTCATTCTAAATTAGCATACTTACTTTTCTGGCCACGTTCAACACGTGTTCCTAATCTCTCACCTCGCTGCACTCGAAATCAGCGGAGATGATTTCAATATTTTTAATCAATGAATATCGTACTAAGGTGAATCCCACAGAAAACTGGATTAATTAGTTGTTTTATCTATACATACATACATATTTATTTTATGCGTATTTTGATTTTAGCATAGTTGTTGTTTATCTAAGTCTGTAAGAATACGAGAACTTTAATGAGGAAATGAAACTATTTATATTTAAGTTATTGGTTCTATTTGGAACCGGTTTTGAAAAACGTCAATGACTCGCAGTTTGCATTGTAGCCATACATATTTATGTATGTGATATACAACGTTTTTTAGGTGCGAAATATGTGATTGATTAGCAGCCGATTTCACCAAAAAAAAAATGCAAAGAAAAAAGTACTTAAAATTAATTTTTGCTTAAATTTTTTGTTGCAAACGGCTGTAAAGTTATAAAATTTTGGTTTCAAAATCGTTTAACCCTGCACATTAAGCTTTTTCTAAAAGCTTTCATTTGAAGGTACAAAAAAAAATTTAATAAAGCTAATAGGTAGCCGTGTGCCTTCTTATAAGTTATTCGCGAAAAAAGTAATAACGTCAAGTTGCCTTATTTTTATTTTTCGTACATTGAAACGTTTTTGGTAATTTGATAATTTCTGTCTATGTTGGGTGATTTTTTCGTTGTCTTGAAGTCAATTATAGAGTTAGGTATATTATCCTGACATTTCAGAAAATGTAGTTTAAGTAGCTGATAGCAGAAAAATAAATAGTTTTTTCTTAAAAAATGTATAGTGGCTTAAGAAAACGTAAAACTTTGGAAAACGTATGTATATTTGGTTAAAGAGTTCCAAAGAGTTGTTATTGATTTTTTTTTTCACAATTTCGTCTGAGATGCCATATTTTTATATTATTTTATTTACGTATGTACGTGTTTGTAATTTCAAAAAAATCTGTATGTGCTCGTTTTTATAAAATATTAGTTTAGTAGTTTTTCGTAATTTATTTTTGAATTTCTGGTTACTTTTTTTTATTGCTCTGGCTGTAAATTCATGAAAAGTACTTAGCCTTCGCCACAGCGTTTTCACTGCAGAATTTTGTAGATATGTCGGCAGCCGCACTCTGGTGTATTTTCAATATTTAAGCAAATTTATTTACAAATATGTACAAACTTTTAAAATTACAAACCAAAACAATGCTACACTCCCTTTAAAATCAACGCAAAGACAGAGAACGAGAGTCTCTTCGCGTGTTGCTCTCGTGCATATCATCCTCAAACGGTAAACCAAAACACTTGTAAACACTTGTACACATCTGTAATATAAACAATATTATTACTATAGTACATATAATTATTTACAACGGCAATCAAGTATTACACGATTGCAAAAACAATTCTCATCATTGATAATATTAGTCATTATGGCTTATGGCACACGTGTGGGTAGTTTACCGTAGATAAACTTTCGTTTTTTTTTTTTTTGCTGTGCAATTGTTTCATGTTGCAGATTTTGAAAGAAAAGTTCTTAATTGATTTTTGTTTTATCAACGAATAATTTAGTCAAGAAAAAAGCTTGAAAATTTAATGAAGGTGATAAAAAGTTCAGGGGAATTTTTACCTAGGCATTCAGCGTAAATTAAATTCCTTATTCACTCAGATAGGCTTTCTCTCAGGGTGCAAGTCTGAAGCCTAATACTCAAACGATGTGATTCAAAGGCTTATCTCTCAACAGTGGTGTGTGGTGTGCTGAATAATCGTGTTTTACATATTCAAACATATCGTGTTGAGCGCTATGTTAACTTAATCCTACGTCATTTGACAAATTTCGGGATCCCGGTTGTGCTATTTAGTCATACCAAAAAGCATTCACATTTAATATTAGAACCGCGAGATGTATTGATTATCTTAGCTCTTAGCTGATTTGCGGTCCTGAAAATTGAAATCTACTAAACTTGAAGCTGATCGCGACATAAGAAAAGCAACAACAACAATTTTAAAATTCCAACTACTAAACAATCAAAAAAGGAACATCTGTTTTATGTCATTCTAACTTTACTGATACTTCTTTGCAAGTTTTGTCACCGAATACAACTAATATCTCATACTTACACGAGTTCATTAATTTTTTTTGAAATGGAAAGTTTGTCAAAATTGTTCCTCAAGTTAAGAAAACTGATATCTAAGTGTTTGTAGAAATGATTTTTAAGATATTCGCAAACTTTGAGGAATACTTTTTATTGCTTCTTGGGTAGTCATAAGCTCATAAACCTAATGAATTTCGGTGATTTACATTCACTTTCTTTATCGATTTAATAACTCTAATTAAATGTGATCACAAAAAATTAAGTCACCTGCAGGTGTTGAAAACTAAAACATTGCAAACGGTTAATTGTTATTTGCGACTGATATGTACATATTTAATAAATATCATCATTATTCTCCGTTTAATTAAGCTTTTTATATCCCCTTTTTTTTAAAGGAAGTACAGCGTCGCAAAATTACGAATATTTTGCTTCGGAGCAAAGTCCCTATAACTAAGTTGCCCACCAGAATGGGTCCTTTCTTGGAACGAATTATTATAACATTAATTTGAGGAGAATTTTACTCAGGCTTGAACTTCTTCCATTTTTTACTTGTAGTTGTTGTATGGTCACACCAAAGAGCATCTGCCAGAGCAGATTATTTTAACAGAGGGACTTTTCCTGGCAAACGTACACTTAAAAGTTATACCCATGCAAAATGAAGTGCTTTGAAGCTTTTAGATAAAATCTAAATGCGTGTAGATTTTATTTTGTAATTTCCAATATAAAGCCCTCGAAAATTTTATTATCTATCGGTAATCTATAAATTATGTATTACTAACTTTTCCAGATAGGCTAAATGCGTCGCTTAATTAGCACTACAACCTAAAAACATAGAAAGGGGTTCCTATATCAAAAGTCGGTAGGGTGATAAGAAAATGGTGAATATGTGGTGTATCGCCGAACAAACTCAATGATCGGGGGGACATTTTTCGGAGAATTATTAGCTACTGAGCTACTTCTCTACCAATTTTATCTACTAATTCGCAGGATTGGCCAATGTAGAGAAATTTTTTCTAATAAGCAAAAATACACGCAGAGGGTCGCCGGTTGATAGAAAGTTTTCTCTCCTCTTCAGCTATTTCAGGTTGTTGAATATTATATTGGGGCTCATGGGCCGAGATCTTCGGTTGGCCTCTGTGGAGGTTTTTTAAAGACCACCTCTGGTTTTGTGGATCAAACGGCTGGGATCTCATGATAGTGCTTAAGTTCCTGGGCTGCAAATCTTCTTCCATTAGATGTCTAGGTTTATGGTAGAGGATGAGCCTCAGATGGCATAAGAAGATATCCCTTTGCAGTCCTTAGGGCGCTATTTTTGAAGACTTCCAACTTCCTCCAGCTGTTGTTGGCAAGGTTAGGCAATGATCGGCCAATATAAGTATATGTACATATGTATCTTGTTTGCAACTTTTTTTTTTCATCCTCAAGTGTTGCAGGCTAGAATTCGGATTTTGAAAGGAGAACCTTCTCCTCCAGAGCTTCCTCGCTCACCTCATACACAATATTAGTTAATACATTTTAGAGGGACCTTTTAAAAAACATTTACTAATAATTTTTTATATCGATTTTTATCAAATAATACTCACCTTCGGCAAAGAGATTACATTTTGTTAGTACAACGGTACGCATACATGCGAAAATTCCAACCACATACATATGTACATAAGTGATCAAGTGCTCAGTGAGGGCTTTAACAGATAGAAATTCAAAAAACTCCCTCCACTAAAGCTGTTCACTGTTCGGTAAACAACACAAATTGTTATTGTTATGTGAGCCCCATATAAAAGCAATAGCGTATGATGAGCGAGAATTCATTATTAAATGAACGATCGGTGTGTAAAGAAGGCAATAGACATTACGACAAATTCGGCAACAAAAAAAAAAGCTAGGAAATGTTTTAACAAAGGAATTTGTGTGAAAAAAAATTATACATACATATTTGTATGCTGCCGAAGTCGTGCGGGTGAATCGTTAAATATATGCATCATTTGTTTTGGCTCTCGAAGGTGATTCCCCAAAGTGACGACAAAAGTAAATAGCATTATAAAATCATATGTACACTTGAATGAAAAGAAGAAAAAGCTGTCAGTTGATAGCAAGTTCAATGAGTGTTAACAAATTATTAATGTAAACAATCACTAATTTTTTATTATTTAAAAAAAAATAAAAAATTTCATTCAACTTAAACTAAAAATAAATTTAAATCCCACTAAGTTTACAAGTGTAACCAAGATCAAGTGCCAAAGTTAATGTAAATGAATTAAGCAAGTTTGAGAAAAATCACAGTAAACACAGTTAGCAACTACAACAAAATGGGTATACGAGTAATTGATGCCGAACATCCTGCAGGTTACGATTGCACCTCTACACAACACAGCAAAACCGCCAACTTACCTACATGTCGTTGCATGTGTTGTGGGTGTAGTAGCAGCGGCAGCAGCAGAGGTTGTGCCAATAGTAGCCTCAGTAGTGAGAGTAGCACCAGTAACACTACCAGCAACACCTTCACTTGTACCTGTAAAAATGCAAACTGTTGCATTCACTGTCATGCACCTGCTAACTGTACACTCACACTTACATTTGCAAACAACAACAATAACTGCTGCAGTAACACAAACTCGAATCATTATCATGACTGTAAAACGGAAATGCTACAAGTCCCATTTAGCAATGCAGCAACACAAACACTCACACAATCAACTAAAGACCTAGTTGGCAACTACAAAGAATATCGCATTGAGAATAATAAATGTGATTTACGTATAATTGGTAATGGCAACCGGATACGTATTGGTTGTAATCAAGCTAATTTACAAATTATCGGAAATAGTACAAGACTGAAAATAACAAATAATACTGGTAATATACGTTATACGGGCAACGAAGGACGTATTTGCTTGGGTAGCGATTCAATACAACAAGCAATCGATTATATCGGCAACAATGGCAGATTGAAGGTGGTCAAAGCAGCTGAATTGTTAAGTGAAAAATGTAAAAGTCACAAACAAAAAATCCCCAAAGAAGAAACGACTGCTACAATGAATACTAGCACAACAGCGCCGATGGCGTCGGCGGCTTGTACCGAGAAACTGTATGCAACATCAGTGCAAACAGAAAAAACTATATATCCGTTAACGTGTTTAACGCCAAAAAAGTTGAAGGTGAAGTCAGCTTCTTTTGCTGGCGATTACAGCGGCACAAAATGGCAGCAATTTAATGAGTTATTTGACAGCAGTGCGTCAATGCCGAATTTGAAAGTTTTTGGTGAGCATGAGTTTATTGGTGGTGCTGATGAAAAGTCTGAAAAAACTACTAAAAAGGGAATTGGTAGCAAAAATAATATGAATAATTGTTGTAGAATCGATAACAACATTAATATAACTAAAATTTATGGTAACATTTCTATTAAAAATTCTGTTAATGTTAGTATGTAAGTGAGATAAGGCTTAGCATAAATTAATTTAAAAATTCGAAAATGCCTTTATGATCGATTTTCTTGACTTCCAATATCCGCCTAGAAGAATACTCGTCATAAACATTTAAATATGCAAAAATTATAAATTGATGTTCCTTTTTAGTAATACTTTAAACATACACCCATACATATGTATAGTCGAAATAATGAATTTAAGACTTAAGAAAAGTATAAAAGTAGTTTAGAAAGAAATAAAAGACATTGAAAGAAAAAGATAAAACATGACCATCATTCAAGTATTAAAAACGAGCTCTCTAATAAACTTAAAATACTGCATATTCAAAATAAATTTAGCATTAAGCAATAAAATCAAAAAACATTTTATTTTTGGCCAGTTAGGGTCTTCATTATGAGCTTGACAAAATGATTAAAATACAAAAAAGAAAAGAATTTCAATAGTTATTTCTTTCATTTTTGAAACCAAGAAAATAGTTAAAATTGAGACATTTTTCGAAGCTAAAATATTCATTTTTAGATTTTCGCAGTAAAAACTAGCATATATTTTTGTTCAAATCTCGTTAAAAATGTATATAAATAACAAAAATTAGTTTTAAATTCGATCCCTTGTTTTGGGTGTATGTAAATCTTGCCTATTATTTAAGAATTTGTTTTTATTAGAAAAATGTTTGATTGTAAACAACTACTAAATATTAAGAGTATTCACAAAAAATTGTATTGGTTTCAACAGAAAATATTTTTGATTGTAAAGCATCACTAACTCTCTTAACTTTGTATTACTTACTTACATATTTACTACAATTTTGTTAAATTATCACTGAAAAAATAGACACGACTACCTCAAACATTTCAATTTCTAAACAAAAAAAAAAAAGCTAATATTTTTTCTCACCAACTGTTCCTAAATATCTTAGTCATCCACCCAAAGTTAAAGCTAAATGTAGATTCTTTATGAAATATTGCGTTTTATAAAAAAGTATCTTCGGATTAGAATGTGTGTAATTAAAACTCAAGACCAATCAAGTATTATTAATGAAATATTATTTGAGAAAACATTAACTTACTATAATTATATAATTTATATTATTTATTTATAATAAAAAAATATAAGAAAACAAAATGTAAAAAATTTAGTCACTTTTGTAAAAATATTAAATTTGTCATTCTATGAATGGTATGTAATAAACACTTTTAATTATATATCGCTTAACATTTAATTACTTGTCTTCACTGAATGCTGATAGATTTGGTTTGAGTATCATAACCTAAATATTTCCGCTCAGCTGAGCTTAGTATATTATACAATTTCGCTGCTCCGCTGGGAATATGTATATGTAATTAGCGGTGTTTCATATTTTATTGCATTTATACATTTTTGCAACTGCTCATCTAATACTTAAATAAATGTTTCGTCTTTTTGAATTCCACGAATTTTGATTAGCTATGAATGAATGTATAGATACCTACTTTTGTTTTTTTGTGAAAACAAATTAATCATTCAAAGTGATGTGCCAGCCCTTACAATAACATTCCTGACCTACATACATACATACTACAAACATAAAATATTTTCTTTTTCGTCATACACATAGTAAAACCGCCTTTAGCCAACTTGTCTGTAAAAAGTACCAAATTATTGGAAGGTCAAGCAAGTCCAACCTCTTTTTTCTCGCTAATTCGATGAACGTGTGAGTGTGTATGTTCGTATGGAGTAAAAGATGGGGATTTATTTTTCTGTTAACGCTTTTATCGAAAATGACCACATAAGCGTGACTTAGCTCAGTATTTGTATGCGCATAGCAACAACAAAAAATTGGTTGGCAAAATTTCGGTGTTAAATTTTCTCTGCATATCGCACAGTGGGATGTCATGATGGTTGGTCTAAATAAATATTCTTAGGCTTTAACGGACCAACAACTACATACTATATTTTTTATAGATAGGATGGACGTTAATCTTTTTTGCCATTTGTACTTGTTTGTTATTTGTGAAAGGACAAGAGAAAAGTGTACAGCCCAAAAGTATGCTATAAACCACGCATACATTTAAATGTCACTCATACGCCGTGCAGCACCTTTCATAGATTTACATTTACATATTTGATGGGCTCAGTGACTATTGAATATATGTATAAAAATATTTCATAAAACTGATAACTGAATACGAGAATTTGAGCAACGCCCACGGATCCAAACAATGTTAAGGTAGAACTCAGTGACTGAAAAGTTTTTCGTAGAATTTATGACTCTTCCAAGTGAATGAACACTCCGAAAGGCAACTGTTGGGCCAGATGAGTTGTTACTGAGCAGCTTTTCATTACACAACACACTTAAAGTTTTTGCCGACCAATGTCCAGAGCCAACCATATTTTGAGGAATTATTCTGACCCAGGCATACATCACTTTTACCCACTGTCTCTCGTCGTGGTTACAAACCTTTGCTTTCAATCAACTATTTGGGGATTTTTTTTAATTGGCTTAATTTATTTCTATTAGTTAGGTGTAAATATACCCTGCAAAAAGATGGTAGATATATATTAGATATTTTCGTATTTTCCTGTTCCATCGGCCGCTCATCTTGCATAGCATCACTATGTTAGCCTTCATCTTCAATATGCCATTGACCAGCCTGACAGGGTTGCCTACCCTGTTACGGCACCAAATATTCATAATTTAAATCATAAACAATAATAATTTAAATCAAAATAATAATAATTGACTACGAATTCTTATCAGCTAGCCTTGAGCTTGTAAAACTTACAAATCTTTTTAAAGTATATTTCTTACACCAAGATAAAACTTATTTTGTGTGGCAGAAAAGACATTTTTTTTAACAGTTCAAGTTATCTTCTGTTACGTTTTGTTTGCAAAATTTGATTTGAGAGCTTGGTGGCCTTGAAGAAAGATATTTGTTGTTATAATAATACAACTTCAGCGTGTCTGCGCAGGTATACAGGGACGTATTATCCAACAACAATAAAACTGGTATGTACATATATAGATCATCATAAACCTCTGAGACTGTTGCGCCAAGCCTCTCTTTTAATTTGTGGTGCGCTGCTTTGAATTTTTGCCTACAAAATGGTTGTGATCTGTCCCGAAACTCGAACCTTGGACCTTCGGTGCGGTGGACCAGCAACACTATAGCCACCAGGCCCGTGCGCACGGGGGGGGTTTTGGGGGTTAAAACCCCCCCCATGGCCAAATCTAAGTTGCAATGATTTCACAAAAATTTTCAAAATACAGTTTATAAATCTTGTATTGAATCTTGACTAATAATTTTTGACAAAATTAGTTAAAATAATTTTACGGAAGAAGAAATTGGTGAAAGTGGCAAAGAATAAGGTTGGCCAATACATAAGTCCGGCACTTTGAATTGCACTTGGAGCTTTCCGAAATTACAAAGTTGTGTAGCGTATGGGCATTTTTTGTTCTTAAATTTTACCGATGAAAACAGTGAGCAGTTTCAATTAACAGAGCGAATGAACTGCAAGGCTCAATTATATGAAAGATTTCGAGTGTTTTCTGACCCTTTTTGTTGTAGGCGTAAAGAGAATTGTGAGAAAATGAACGTTGGAGAGCAGATGAGCGACAACGTTCAAATATTTGAATGTTTTCAAACATTTTCTGAGGTTTTTTTTATTTTACCTAACAGAAGATAAAGATCGCATTTTTCATGGACGTTTATCAATAGTCTGTGGAAAATAAACATGGCATATTTCATATTTTCCGAATAGTGTCAATAATCCGTCTATCAAAGGCTTTGGTTTGTTAATCGTCGAGATCTGAAACTGCTCAGCTACAGAGAAAACCTCATCAGCCAAGTAAGGTAGATACAAAATAGATGACACAATTAATAAATAATTAGTTGACAGCGAATAGTTATTGTAAAGAATAAAGATAAGAATCAAAGGATATGAAAGCAAATTGTTGCTATGTATTGACTGTTTATGCTGCAGAGTGAGTCTGAAATATCAAACGTACCAGAATGAGAGTTATAATCTTGACACAAACAACGAAAAGGCTGATTTAATTCAAAATTAGTTCGGCACTGTTTCAAGATAAGTGGTTTAAAATGTCTTGATGGACGAGAAGGTACATTGAAGTTCACTTCGCTCAAAAGAAACGGGCTTATGATTGAACCATTTAGTAATTTAGTCATGAAAACAGTTCCAAGCAGTTCCCTCGAACTAGAAAGGCTGTGAAGATTAATTAGTTTTAAGCGACTCGTATACGATGGCAAATTATACAAGGGATCCCAGTGAAGATCGCTTAAGGCAAATAGTAAAAATTGTTTTTGAACTGATTCTAAGCGATCCACGTGGACCTGGCAACGTGGATTCCAAATTATAGAACCGTATTCAAGTATCAGTCTGACTAATGTAGTAAAGAGTTTTAGTTACATAAGGGTGGCTAAATTCTTTGGACCATCGTTTAACAAATGCTAGAACGCCTCCAGCTTTATTGACTGTTACCTTAATGTGGTAGTTGATACTGAGTTTGTAATCCATAGTAACCCCAAGGTCAAAAAAATAATACACTTTCTCAAGACTATAATTGTTAATTGTATAGAAAGCTGGCTGAGAAATTCCTCTCGAAAAACGCATGTATTTACATTTCTTTAGATTAAGCGGCATATAATTTAAATCGCACCAAGTAACTAGTATATTTAGATCTGATTGAAGCTTCTTCGAATGACATCAAAAGCTTTACATCGTCGGCATACATTAAAATTTTCGAAAATTAAATTACTGTAGAAATATCATTTATAAACAACAAGAACAGAATCGGGCCAAGATGGCTTCCTTGAGGTACTCCTGAGGAGACATAAATAACATCGGATTCACAATTTTTAAACACTACTTTTTGTGCTCTGTCGCTAAGGTAAGAAGAGATCTAGCGATTGAGACCCGGCTGGAAACCCAACTGATCCAGTTTATGAATAAGTAAAGAGTGACACACTTTATCGAAAGCTTTGCTGAAATCAAAGTAAATTCAAGTAAGTTTGTAACGGTGGACTTTCCCTTACAGAACCCGTGTTGACAGTCGGAAATCAAGGTAGAGATAGGATTTGTAAGCTGATTGGTAACAATATCTTCACACACTTTTGGGATGGCAGAAAGCTTTGCTATGCCACTGGTCTTTCCATGCTTTTGGAAAAACACCACACTTTAGTGACAGATTGAACAAATTGGTAAGGGGTTGGTAAATATTGTTAGCACACTTCTTCAAGAAGCATGTAGGAATCCTATCAGGTCCGCATTTAAAAGGTTCCTTCAAGGTTTTCAGATAAATAGGAACATCATTGGCGCATATAGTTGGACAATTAATTAAATCGTTTAGAAAGTCAGAGTTGGTGACGGCAGAATATTTAGGAGTCAAAAATTGCGCAAAGAAATTATGACCCAAAAGAAATAAAAAACGACCCCAAATAAGCTTCAGAAAAACACCAATAAAAGGCTCCGAAAAGTGTCCAAAAACCCTCTGAATGGATGAATGAAAGAAAAGCACCAATTAAAGGGCTCCGAAAGGCGTCTGAGAAGGCTCCAGAAACCCTCAGAATGGAGGAATAAAAGGCTCCGAAAAAGGTTCAGAAAAGCACCAATAAAAGGCTCCGCAGTTTATTTAGAAAGAGTCAAAAAACGCTTCAAATTCATCGAAATCGGACTCATTTCGGACTCTTTTTTATGACTTCGTTGGAGTGCCCGCGTAGAGCGATTTTTCGCTCCATTTGGGCTCCGAAAGAAGCTCATTTTGGAGAGTAAAGTTCTGAGAAATGAGCGTTTTATGGCTCCGAAAGGAGTCTTTTTTTGCACTTTTAGTTAGCTGGGATATGCCATCATATCACCAATTCTCTATCAAATACAGAAAAATGTGTACAACCAAAAAAATAGTAGTTTTAGGCATGAGAGTATGCAGTTTCAGGAAAGTTAAAGAACATTTAAATTTGTGATATATGGGTCTAGGTATCTGTTTCAGCAAGTATGTTTAACATAGTGAAAAATGTATGCGAATGCAAATCTAAATTAAAACCCCCCCCAAGGCCAATTCCTGCGCACGGCCCTGATAGCCACACCACGCCGATTGCCGTTTTACTAAAAATAATATTGACTAATTTGTGCGGCAAACTTCAAACGCCTTTTTGATTTTGACGTACATAATCCGGCACTGTGTTCTAAATATGTACAAAACATTATCAAACATTCGCAAGTTTTTATTTTATTTTGTTATAGGAGTAAAATCACCCCAGCGAGAAAAATTTAAAGTGTGTTTAGCAGCAAACTGTAGCTACAAAGTATACATTGCTTCTTGTATTCTTTTTTGCCTATTTGGGTCTGTCGCATTCGGTACTACCTAGGGTTGGCATGGTTGGACACCTAGCGGGTTATTAACTTAGTTAAATGGCGCTTAACCGTTCAAACGATTTTGACCATCCGGTTGTTTCTTCTTTCTGCCAACTAGCGCCATTTGGAATCACTCCAAATCGGTGTCTACTCTAGCCTTCCACCGGATTAGTGGGCTCCCTATACTCTTGTTACCTTCGGCAGAAGGTATTCTGGGACGAATAATTTTGGGTTAGCCATAGTCATTAAGATTTGCTGAGTTTTGTTTAAGGGTTGATAGAAACAGTCTTGAAAGATTTTGAGAATACTTAAGATGTCCGTCCTTTGCTAGATAAGAATGTAATATGCTCTGGTATAAGCAGATAGGGATACTAGCTCGAACATTGGACCACGTTGGATATGATGAAGTTATTGTTGTAACCTTATACTCAAGGATGAGTATTAAACATGGTTGTGTTGGAATGGTGTCACTTCCATGCTCGGTCCTAAATATGATGGTGCCGAAGCTTACTAACTCTGCGCTTTATCAAATGTGTAAAAAATAAAACGAATCCATTTAACAATACAACACATAAATTGTAATTTTATTACAATTCATAGTTCACTTTACCTTTATCTCATCTAATCGATTTCAATTTTTGGGAGTTTTACATTCTTACGCTGTTTACAAGTAATTTCATCACTACTACTCTCAATTATAGCTTCAGCGCTACGTAAATTCTTAACATTACCGCCAACATTAGTATTTGAAATTGTTTGATAAACACTTAATGCTTGCGTGACTAATGCAGTTACATCACCGGGATTCGATGGTAATATAAGCGTATTATTAGTTTTCGCTAAGTTTCTGAATGCATCAATATATTGCTCCGCTAACGTAAGTGAAGCAGCATTTTTGCCATCTAAATCCTGTAGTGCCTTTCCAACAGTTTGTAGACCACGTGCACGCGCATCCGCCACAGCCAACATTGCAGCCGCTTCACCACTCGCCTTATTAATCTGTTCTTGACGTTCGGCTTCTGAAGCAAGTATACGTGATTTTCTTTTACCTTCAGCTATATTAATTTCGGCTTCACGACTACCCTCAGATTCTAGAATGGCAGCACGTTTACGTCTTTCAGCTTCAACTTGCATTTGCATAGCTTCATGTACACGTGTTGGTAAGCGTATATCACGAATTTCGTAACGTAAACATGCAATACCCCACGCCTCACTCGCCTTATTGATCGACTCGACTATGCTTATGTTGAGCGATTCACGTTCGCGAAAAATTTTATCCAACGACATTTTGCCCAACTCTGAACGCATTGTGGTTTGTGCAAGTTGTGTTATAGCAAATTCGGGATCTTCCACACCATATGAAGCATGATATGGGTCAATTATACGCAAGTACAAAACGCCATCTATGCTAAGTGTTACATTGTCTGAAGTAATTGCACTCTGTTTGGGCACATCAATTGCAATTTCCTTCAAACTTTGGACATATTTGATTTTATCAATGAAAGGAACCAGTATATTGAGACCAGGTTCCATTATTCTGTGAAATCGTCCCATGCGTTCTGCAATCCACGCCTCCTGTTGTGGTACAAACATAATTATTGTATTCATAGGAGTGGAAGCTTTTGTACGTATCTGCTGTATTAGTCCTCGTCCATTTTTCAACAACAAGGGCTGTCGACACTGTTGTTGGGATAGGTGACGTCCAGTGCTGGTTACAATGGTACGCAACATCATCGCCAAACACACTATTTGCTCTTGGTTACGAAGTTAAAACGGCAAGGTACTGTAAGGTAAAAGGGGTGAGTCAAAGTTTGTATATCGAAGTTGAAATTATAAAGTAACTGTAAACAGTATAAAATACAGTTGGAATTTTTTATTTTTACCTTGTTACCGCTAATAATTGCTTTATTATTTAATTTTGAATGTTTTTCGTGAAAAATGCTCTGTTCGTAAAATGACATTTGACTCTTTTCTTTAGGTGCCGATTTTCGGAATGTCACATAAAAGGAATGGAAAAAAAAGTTGCCAGCTCAGCAAAATTTTAACTAAAGAGTATAGGCCGATCAAAAACCGTTGACTGGAGACGTTCCCACTGCAATCGATTGTTCTTGTCCGACACAGCTAACAATTTCGAGCATGTTCTATTTTGAAACTAAGCAGGGAGAAGAACTGCCGCAATAATAAGAATATTTAGGTTAAATTTCACTCTACATCGACAACATACCCATGTACAAATTGTCAAACTCAGCTGTATGGTCCAAACGTAAGAGTCAACTTACGCCATTGGTGAATTGAATGAGGAGATAGAAGAAGAGTAAAAGTACATAATTTCTTCCTTGTACGACGTTTTTTGTTTAAAAACTGCTCTCAAGAATGTAAACGCGCTAAGAAGACAAACAGATGAATTCAACAATTTCCTTGTGTTGCTGGTTTGGTTCGTATCACCAGCCGTGAGACAGTGGAAACTACAGCCTAAAGTTCTTCTAACCTAGACCAATGATTTTGAGATTTCCGTGTTGAGCTTGGCTTTTTACGTTTATTAAGGAAGAAGTGGTCATATTCAACTTTTTAACTTGAAACTAGGAAACTGGCCCTTAAAACTTCATATGAAATGTCCGATAACTCTAAAAAATTTGACAGCCGGCAGAGCACTGTGCGCTTTTTTGTTTAATTTCGAAACATTGGGCTAAAGTAAAAGGTTGGGAAAAGGTATAATAAATTAATTAAGCTGTAGTTATTAATGAATTAACACTAAAAAGAAAGCCGATTCTACCAATTGACTATATTCAGCAAAATATTGCAACTAGCAATTTCGTTGACCGCCGATTGAAGTTGTAAACACATAAAAGTAATGTTTGGGCAGCAAAATCTTGGAGCGGCCACGGCCACACCATCCACAAATCGTATGAATGATTTTGAAGTAACAATGCCACCGGATGATTCTATAACTGCAATGGAATTCAGTCCAAGTACCATACCGCAAAATTTCCTTATCGCCGGCAGTTGGGATAGCAGCGTACGCTGCTGGGAGGTTGAACAGACGGGTAAAACAGTGCCAAAATCAATGAAAACTATGGGTGGACCAGTTTTAGATGTATGTTGGTCTGATGATGGCACAAAAGTTTACATGGCAGCCTGTGATAAGCAAGTAAAAATGTGGGATTTAGCTTCCGATCAAGTAGTACAAGTGGCGGCACATGACGCACCCGTAATGACATGCCATTGGATTAAGGGTTCGAATTATAGCTGCTTGATGACTGGCTCATGGGATAAGACTTTAAAGGTCTGCATAACCCTGTAACTGAGTTAATATGATTTTATATCACTAAACACTTATCTTTCCAGTTTTGGGATACCCGATCACCAAATCCTCTTATGGCAATTAACTTGCCAGAACGTTGTTATTGTGCTGATGTTGATTATCCAATGGCTGTAGTAGGCACTGCGAATCGTGGTTTAATTGTTTATTCACTAGAGAACACACCAACTGAATTTAAGCGTCAAGACAGTCCGTTAAAATATCAACATCGTACTATAGCAATTTTTAAAGATAAGAAAAAAGCACCAACGGGTATGCCGAACATTTTTTAATTGTTACACTAACTATAAATCTTAATTATGTAGGTTATGCACTTGGCAGCATTGAAGGTCGTGTGGCGATCCAGTACGTAAATCCAGTGAATCCAAAAGACAACTTTACATTTAAATGTCATCGCACGACTGGTACTGCTGGTTATCAGGACATATATGCCGTAAATGATATAGCTTTTCATCCAGTACATGGCACATTGGTGACGGTAGGCTCGGATGGCACTTTCAGTTTCTGGGATAAAGATGCGCGTACTAAACTCAAATCTTCAGAGACCATGGATCAAGCTATTACGAAGTGTGCATTCAATCAAAATGGGCAAATATTCGCTTATGCGGTGGGCTATGATTGGTCCAAGGTAAGTTTGGTATTTCGTTAACCAAGTGGAAGAATAGAGAGATAAATAGAAAATTTTGTTGCCAAGTCGTAAATGCAGCTAACAGGAATATGCTGAAATGTCAGTCCTTGGTATTATACATCCCTCCTGCGGGTAGGGGTTTGGAATATGCCCGCGGTAGGCATATCGGTCGTAAGAGGCGACCAATATGCACAAAGGTAATGATGTGCAACTCGATGGTTGATCTACGGATATGATGCCTCCCACCTCTCATTACCCATCTTCTCTTTCCTTTCGGAAGGAGGGATGACATGACCTAGAAGGTTGCAGTGGTCATACCAAATCGCTCCCACGACAGTCGGGCAGTACCGCAAGGGAGTACTGCCGTGTAGAAATTTTTCGCTGGTAGAAACCTGGCATTGTCACCGAATAAGTCCTCGGCTACCTTATTTACGACGTGGACAACGCAAGTGAACATGGAATTAGACGTCTACGTTGATAGTGTCAAGCTACCAACTGTCTCACACCCCAAAATCTTAGGGGTGACGTTTGATAACATGTTTAAATACGGCTCTCATGTTACCGCAATTGTCAATAAAGTCCAAAGCCGTAACAAAATCTTCAAGTCGCTAGCTGTCAGCACTTGGGGCAAAGACAAAGAAACGTTACTAGCTACATACAAAGCAATTGGTCAGCCGGTACTGAGCTACCCGATGGTTGATCTACGGATATGATGCCTCTCACCTCTCATTACCCATCTCTTCTTTCGGAAGGAGGGATGACATGACCTAGAAGGTTCCAGTGGTCATACCAAATCGCTTCCACGACAGTCGGGCAGTACCGCAAGGGAGTACCGAAGCGTACCGGATTCATATCCGGCCAAGGACTGTTATTTCGACAACACTCCCCAAAACCTTCGGGGAGTCATTTTGTTGCTAAAACAACAACAACAACAACGCCTATATGGTCGTCGGGGCTAGCTGACACACACTGGACGAGGCTTCAGGTCTGCCAGAATACCGCCCTTCGAGCCACTGGGTGTCTTCTTATGTCTCCTGAGCACCACCTTCACAATGAAGCGAAAATGCTCGCCGTTAAAGAGCATAGCGAGATGCTGACCAGGCAATTCCTGTTCAACTGTTGCAAACCGCAGCACCCGAACGGACGCCTGGTCAACGAAAATCCGCCCCCCAGGAGAATAAGAAGCCACCTACGCAAACACTTCGATGAGATCCGGCACCTGATTTCCACGCCGTTTGATCCTAAGGTGCACCAACAGGCCCTCACCCTTATCCAGCTCTATCCCAGCGAACGCCGTTCTTCAGGCAACAACTCCACCCGTTGCCGAAGGGGAGCGCGGGCTGCCTAGGGAGACTAGAGTGATGCTGGCCCAACTCCGATCTGGATATTGTAATAGGTTAAACTCTTACCTATCCAGACTGAACCCCGACTTGCCTAATGTTTGTCCGGCATGTGGCTTGTCCCCCCATAATACTAACCACCTTTTCGTCTGTTCAGCTGAGCCTACTCTTCTAACACCCATATCCCTCTGGTCGCCCCTGTCGAAGCCGCTAGGTTTCTAGGACTTCCGTTATAAGAGTTTGATGATACTACTGGGTAGGATACTGACTCCCTAGGTAGGGCTAAGTAGCGCTACAACAACAACAACAGTACCGGAGCGTACCGGATTCATATCCGGCCAAGGACTGTTATTTCGACAACACTCCCCAAAACTTTCGGGGAGTGATTTTGTTGTTAAAACAACAACAACATTTTTAAATCGTTCTCTGAACAGCTCTATGTGTTTTAGAGAAGCACTATTTCCGTTGCAGCAATACAAACAGTTATTACAAAAATGGGACAATGCTTCACTCAGCTGATTATTTTCTAAAAATACATAGTTTTATGGTATGCAATATTTTGTCTATTTACAGGGTCACGAGTTCTTTAATCCAGGCAAAAAACCGCAAATCTTCCTGCGCTCTTGTTACGATGAACTGAAGCCACGTATTGCATAAACCATTTGGATAAAATACACCACACTAGTTAACAAGAGGACATGTGTAATATCAGCAATGTCTTTCTCAATATCAATACATAATTTCGATTTTGAAACCGATGCATTTCAGTAACCAGAGAAAATAAAAATCATCAATTTATCCTAAGCGGTTTGTTTATTACTTCACCCCACAAAGTAAAAGTACACTCATCTAAAACTTGCAAGGAGAATTTCGAAGATGCTAGCTGAGTTGAGCTCAATGATGTTCATTCTTGTCATGCTCACCATGTCCATGACCGTGTTCATCTTTCGAAGCAAAAGCATACTCGAGGCCAATATGTACAGCAGCAGCAATTGTACCCCACAACATACCACGAAGAAAGAAAGCGCGTGCACGACTTGCTTGTGTGCCCATTGTACTTGGTTCATAGCGCCACACTTCGTTCCTAAAAGTGAGAGAAAGGAAAAGGAATAGTAAGTTATCATGCAATTAGAATGCTTGATAAAACTCTAACCTTAGCCATGGGTCCTTCAATCCTTGTCGTGCTAACGCTTCTTTAACTTGAACCAGTTTGGGAATGTGATCCACTTTGTAGATTGATGGATGTGGTATCTTGTAAGGTTCACCGTGTCCGTGTCCGCCCATGTTTATTCAAGCTGTTTATGAAAATAAAAAGTATGAGTGACAACTATTCCAGGCTCCCATGTATGCACAGGCGTGATTATATAATTTGTGCTTATTTTTTTGGGTGGTATTTGTTAAATTTAAGCAACTCGCTTGATATTGCATTCTTTACCTTGTTTGCTTCCAAAATCGCGTAATTCGCTTGATAGTTTCTAAATTTGCCTCCGAAAAGCGTTCCTTCTTGTGCAACTTAAAAGGTTTTCGATGGCTCGCAGCAAAATTGCATTTACACCAGGCGAACAGAATACGAAACAGGCTGTCAAAAGTTTTCGATGGCTCGCAGCAAAATCTCATTTACACCAGGCGAACAGCATACTGCAATAGGCTGTCAAAATGTGGCAACAAAAAACAGCTGATGCATGAGGATGCCATATTGCTTTAAAATTGATCTGAGTCTTATGGCAAATGAAAACTGACCAAGTGACAGAATTAAGGTGCCATTATTGCGGCGCCATCTGTAACGTAACCTTACCGACCGATTGCATGTTGATTTTTCTCTTACGTTAAGGCTACGTCCAACTTACTCTACTTGATTAAAGCGCCCTTCTGCCCAAACCACACCGCAAAAGTCAAAAATAACAAAACACGAGAAATAAAAAAATTCTGTAATATATGTTTTTCTTTATTTATTTCAGTATTTTTAAAATCATTTATATCATTAGTTATTTAATATATATTTATTGCATTGGTAATATTTATCAATTATAGATTATGGTTTCTTAGCATATATATAGTATAGATGAAAATGTAACTTTTAAAAATATTTATAGTATAAGAAAATAAAGAGAAAACATTGGATAACATAAAATAGAATATAGTATATAATGGGTTAAAACGTTTGAAGTTAGGAAACGCTTCTCATATTTGGATAATTAAGGCTGCATTATAGTTTGGCATAATTAAAATGTATGACCTATGGCTATACAAACTTTATAACATAAAACATCATATTAACACTTTAGAATGTAGATAACCAGGGCAAAAGTTAATTATAAAATTACAAACTTTTAGTTCTATGAATCATAAAGTATGTATAGAAAAGAATTAAGAGAAAGTTAAGCAAAAGTCAATGGTTGTTAAAAAAGCAATAAAAACAGTTCATAAGTATAAAATATTAAATAGTAATCAGTAGTTTTTTCTTAGAGTGATTGAACATTATGCGGAAGTGTACAAAAAATAATAATCATTCGCCGTGTTCCAATGGGCAATGATGCAGAGCAGGATACAAATTGAATGAAGATACTGTGATAGCAGTCAGTTGGCGCTTGTTCTGCTTCGCTCTGCTTATTATTATTTCCTGATAATGATTAACATTTTTTTTCGACTCATACAACGTTCACTAAAAGCCTATAACTACTTGCTAAATATCAGATTAACTTTGTTTTATGAAACTTATTAACTTAACTTTTAACTTAAATATTTTACTTTGCAACAACAGTATCTAGTAGTGTTTATTTTTTATATTTTTTTTTTGTGTTATTTAAAAGTTTTTTATACAAATTACTGTAGTAAGAGTGTGGCATACTTTTTGTATTTTTTTTACATAAAAAGTTTTTGCAGATTTTTTTTATATTTTTTATTTATTTTTTGTTTTTTTTTTGTTTTTCTGAACTGCAATTTTTAATGAGCTCATATAATTATTAATCTGAGTATAGTATACAAATTTTATATATATTATTTTTTATAAAGATCTACTTTTATAAGGAAACTGTTAATTTAATGCATGTTTTTTTTAATTTTAACATATAATTTGTTTTTTTTTTAGGCAGACACTGCTGATGCACTAAAAGTTACGATTGAAGTTAAATGCTTAAATTGTAAAAAGATTTACTTTCACGTGGTTTGTTCAACATTCGGTCATAGAAGATTTGTTTAATGCGTCAACAATGTCTAATTTAATTTATTTTAATTTTTTTTGGGCACACTTACAAAAATATATTGAAAAAAATGAAACAAAAAATCACCTTACAATTTTATGAAGCGCTTAAGGCTTATTTTTAATTGTTTTTTGTTTTAAGCAAAAATACTGTGCTGTTTAGGAAGGTCAATACAATACAAACAATACATCATACCGCAATGTTACCAAGCATTTAGGGACGCTTTCACCGTCTTAAGTAAGCGCTGACAGTTGATTTGACAGATAGCCGAAGACGGTCTTTATTACAATTAACCACCAACATGATAGAAACGCAAAAATTAAAAATACATTGGACGTAAAATTAGTTCTAGAATTCTGACATCTGTCAAATAACTTTTAACTGAATTTAAGTGCCCACATACTTTCGAAGAAGACGCCACATTGGTAGTTCGTTGCCTAGCTTATAACATAGCAACGGCAATTTCTAAACATCAATTCATGGTTTTTTATATAAAAAAAAATTTAGCAGTTTTCACTTTTTTCATTTAAATTTTTTTTCCAGCTTGCATTAGCCATTTTGCTAATTTTATTTGTAAACATTTATGTACTAGTCAAGTTTATGTCATTGTATTTTTTATAAATTCTAGTTTTTTTTTTGTTTACAAATACATATATTAAGTGCAATTATTTTGATTATAGATTTGATGATTGAATATATTTGGACATTTTATTTAGGATTTTTTAATTTCATGTTTCTTGATGTATTTAGTTATTTGATTTATGGTTTAAATGTTTTATTACGATGAGCTTTAAAAGCTTGTGATACATTAAAAATGAGATTTTTTTAAAGTTAATGAAAAATATTGTATTTTAATAATTCTTTAATCTTTTCTGTATAGGTACTTGGAAACTGGAAACAGCCGACTACAGTAATGTATACGAGACTCTCAGCTTATACTCAGGTCTAAGGTAGTGAGACATTACAATTTTGATCAGATTTCTACGGCGCTGTTTGAAAAATGATCAACTCAATCAATCAAGCTATTGGCCATGTGAAATTATTCGATAGCTTAGAAAATCGGTTTGTGGTTTTCACAATATCTGCTGAATTCAGCTTTTTGTTCTTTGAAGTTTTATAAATATTTTCATACGAAGTCAGGTAATGTTAAGCGATTAAAACAAAACAAAAAAAAAAACATTTAAAAATATATCGACTTGTCCTGGTATCTTTAAGAAAAGAAAATTTCTATTATTATGTATTATAAACATGTTTAAGATTAAAAAAAAAACAGTAAATAATTGTACTACAATAATTTCGTTAAATTTTTAAAAAATATGAGTTCACTTGGAAAAGCTTATTTTAGATATTTGGAGCGATTTCCTTTAATATGGTTCATTGTAATAATACTGCCCCATTGTGAAGTCAAGAATAAGCTCACTCAAAAAAATAGGTAGTTAAACTTAACGGCTTAGTTTTTTTGACATATTAATTAAATTAAAAACAATGTGACATTAGAAGCGATTCGGAACCTAAACGAAGTTTCTATTTTCTATAAAAAATTTGTTATATTTCACGCCAATGGAATTTTCATTTTTCTTTTTGTTTTCATATTAGTATATTTGATTTTAATTTGTGTTGTTTTATTTTACTGTTTCGTAAATGTTTATGTTTAGCTTCATTGTTTTCATTTTTTAGTTTGTTTCATTGTTTACTTTTAACCTATGCTTATTTTCTTAATACATTTTCAAGTAATTATAACTTATATTTATTTAATTTCGTATATTTATTTAAGCTCGCACCGAATCCGGATACTATTTAATTTCTTTTGTTATTATGTTGTTTGCTAATATTTTTTTTTCATTTTATCTAAATTGTATTCAAATTATAGTTTCATATTAGTATTTTTTTTTTATTATATTCAGAATTCTTTTTGTTTATATAAACATTTAAAAAAAATACAGAAATCAGTTGTTTTCTCAGTTAAAATATGATATTTAAGTTTCATTGTACCATGCTATTTAATTATTTATATGAACATCCATACATTAGTTTATAACATGTAGCTTCACGGTAATTTTTTATACATTTTTTATTTCATGCTGTAGTTATGTAAATTGTTTATTTTATTGAATTAGCCAGCTTTTAAATCTTCAGTTTGTTACTGTTATAGGTAAAACAAAGGTTTGTTAAGGCTGCAATCAAAACAGCTGTGATGCACTCTGCAACGCATCAGCGAACAGCTGATATTTAAAATAGAGTCTAGGTTAACCGAACAAATTAGAATAGCAAAATCTTTACGGTTACGTTTACTTGTACTAATTTGCCTTGAACAAACCTTATTACATATTATTCATGTTATTAACGCACTTGACAATGGTTTTCACTGCTGGTTTTCAAGGCGAATTCAGTAGAAAGTAATGTACATATAAACACAGCTGCTTTGTTTGCTGAATGAGTGTTAATACGCTTTATAGTTAACTTATCTCGTTACGCTTTATGTATGATTTTGCTTATTTATTTATTTTCTTTGAAATATTTCTTGATACAATTTGGATTTAGCAAAGTTTCTTAAACAAATCGCCATGTTGGCAACGTTTTTTTTTTTTGTAATAATAGAAAATAATTTACACCACCATTTAAATATTTTAGTAGTCTTAATATTCATTAACGCGAGGAAGACAGTTGTTTTACCTTTAGATGGCTTTATACGTAATAATGATATATCTAAACAGTTAGCTGCAATTTTCATTTAGCAAAAAAGTAACGCTAAATTTAAGTAAAAATAATTTTTAAAAACTTTTTAATATACTTTTATGCCGTAATGTCAAGTTGTATGTTTGTTTTTGTCATGACAATTTTGAAAACGATGCTTGCATGGCAAATTAATGCAAGGCGAATTACAAACATACATTCATACAATTTCCATGCACTTTGTTTTTGTTATTCGTAGCATTAATAACAAAATTGCAAGGCGGCGCAATTTGTAGTGTCAAATTGTAGAAAAAGTAGCCATCAGCTGATTGGATAATGCCAGCTGGTACTTAATTCGCCTTGGCTGCTTGTTTGTACATACACATACATATACAATGTTACAATGTTTATAAACAAATAAGCTGTAACTATGTTGCAAAAAAATATGTTTATAAATATTTGTTGTTTATAAAATATACGTTTTCTAGTCAATTCGATTATAAATCTGTAACTTACATTTTTGCTTTTGTTCAGATATATTTTCTATATATTTATTAATTTTTTTTTTTAAATTTATTATTCAATTATTATTTAGTATATACTGCATGCCACTTTGTGCATATTGTAAAAATTTTGCTTCCTAAAAATTTTTCCTTTTTTACATTTAAGAATTTCCTTAACATTTTTGCTTAAAACAAAATGTATTTAGAATTTTTCTGTGTTACAATAATTTTTAGCTCTTTGTCCAATTTATGATTTTAAGAAATTCCATGTACTAGCAATTTGTACGTCTAATGATTTTTTTTTTATTTTCACGCTCATCACTCCTCTGCCCATACGCATACTTTTGCATCTACGTACTCACATTTGCACTTTAAAATATGTATTTACATAGTATTAGCGTGTTATTGAAAGCCGATTATGCCGCCAAACGTTATGCGCTTCGTTTCAGTTACGCTTCACGCTTCCTTTTCTCTCTCTCTCGGTTGCACGGATGTATGTACATTTCCAATTACTCATTTTTCTTTGTTTTTTTTTTACCAAATTATTTTGTAATTAATTTTAGTTTACTAAATTCTATTTGAGACTTAAATTTAATAGTTGTTCAAACGCTCCTACAGCCAGTCAGTCACACACGCTTTATAGTTCTTTGTATTCACAATAAAATAATACCATTTGCTTCATTCATGCTGCATACTCAGTCAATTGCAGTTTGTGTTTGGGTAGAGGAGTTGCTGATTGTAGTTGGCTAGGCGGAGAGCGGCGACGACGACGACGATGCTTCTTGAAAAATTTTCTTGCTTGTCCTCTCTGGTGGTATAAAATTGTAGCTTTTGTCGACTCATGCGACCTCATCATTATTAGTTTGCGCTGACAGCGCTTTTAAGCTTCCAGCGCTTTCTTGCACTTGCAGTAACTTCTTTGCACGTATGTATGTACGCTGCGTTGCTCTCAAAATGCACGTGTCTCGCGCATTGTCTCTTAACTTTGTTTAGCATGCTATTTAGCTGCTTACATGTTGACCTCTTCGGTTAAAATATCATTGAGTAAATGATGTAGGCTATCCAGTCCCCTCAGAAAGCCACCGTCTGGTCCATGATGTACCGGCGTACTCGTTGTGACTTGCTGCAACAGTCCACCACCATTACGCGGCACAAAAGCTGTATGCGCAAAATCAATTAGACGTACATCAACCATGCAGCGTGCATCTTCGTGTGAGGAGGACGCTTGACAAGCGGCTATATCCAATGACTTGGACGCATGTTGTAGCGTTAAGCGCGCCGCATTAGCTTTTCTTTTGCTAATGCCGCTGCTAAGATTATTCTTGTTGCTGGTATTACTGCTTGTGTTGTGTGTGTCTTGTATGCTGGCGAGCAATGTGCTTTTGAGCTTATCCGCCGCAATGCAGTCGGCGCCTAATGGTGCTGCGTTGGGTGTCATGGTGGGTGTCATGGTTGGTGTCTTGATGGGCGATGTATTGACCGATGTTGGTGTTGAGGATGCCGGTGCAGCGCTGCTACTACTACCACCGCCGCCGGCGGCAAGTACGCTGTTTAAACTCAACGTTGTGGTTGATTTTTTTGCTTGTGAGGATGTTAATATGGCATCCTTTTTATTATCGTTGGTGTCTGCCTCATATTCATCGTCGGCATCTTTGCAACGCAGCCGTTTAACTGCACCACGCACTGACTTGAGTGATGATGCTGTTGATGAGGTGGGCGAAGAATTGGCAACGGAGGCAGGTAATTTACCACCAACACTGTTTTGTGGTAGCGCAGGTGTTGAGCAATTGGATGATGCGAGCATGTGCGGTAAACGTGTGGCTGTTGTTGTTGTTGCAGTCAGCGGTGTATCGTTACTTTGCGCTAATGGTGATATATCAAAGGAGTCTTGTTGTGATTTGTAACGCTTTAACATAACTTCCGTTTGTCCAATTATGCTGCTATCATAATCCGAACTAGCCTCATCAGAGCTATTATCGCCCGTCTGCCGTCCGCTTGTGACCGCTTTGATTTGTTCCGATAGGCCGGAGAAATCATCGCTGCTATTGCTGCTATAATTCATCCATGAATCGCCAGAGTGCGGTGAAGATGTTGACACACTTGGCATTGGCGGTTCGGGATCGAGAAATACTGTTTCTTCAGAAATTGGAATGAATGGTGGATTATTGCTATGATTGCCACTTGACACAGTCACATTACTACTACTACTCTCCACACTAAGCGCTGTTGCTGCTGGTGGCGGTGGTGGCATTGTGAGTTTATCCACATCGGCATTGACTGCAGTTACTGTAGCAGCAGAGGAATTGTTAAAATTGCATGCTGGCGCAACAGCTTCTGCAAAGCCGCTTGAACGCTCCAATACCGAGTCCGCTAGACCACGTTTACGACGTGTGACGGGTTGATTTAAGCCAATCGTGTTTGTAGAATCATTGGAAGCATCGGCATCGTAACAGCATGGATCACCACCGGTGCTGCTATTCGTCGCCGAGGCATTACCGCTATCAGCTGCAACCATATGCAAATCATCATCGTTTTCATTCGGCTCTAACTCATCCCCACCATCATGTGCTGTATCATCATCTGCATCTACTACATCGTCGTCGTCATCGTCTTCATCGATGTCATCATCGTCTATACTGTTGTCGGGATGATAATCGAAAGTGGCGGATTTTGTAGCCGACTTGGGTGTGGTTGGTGTAAGCCACTCCTCAATATCCATAGGATGAGACTGCGGATTATCCTCATAGCCTTCGTAGACAATTAGCAATGAACTGTGAAGAGGTAGGTAAATATTATAGCTATGCAATAAAAATATCATTTTTAAAATAAAATAAAAATTAAATTAATATAAATTAAGAAATGCGTCTAAGACTATGTGCACACTGCAGCTGAAAGCATGTAGTTTCATATAAATCACATCATATAAAACAAGTGCGTTTACATGTGGCTCTCTTGTCAGCCATCTTGTTTTCGGTGACAGATTATTCCATGCCCACATTACTTGTTTTCGATATGATTTGCTTCGATGTGAAGAATTAGTTCCGTATTAAGATAACGTGCGCATAGTATAAGGATAATACCTTTGTTCGCGTACCAAATTTTTTACTGAGAAAGTGTTCGCTTACACAAAACACTTGCAGCGAGAGAACGCATTTTGACATTTCATTGACAGAGAGAGCTACAAGATTTTACTGTGGGATCGTGACAAGGGAAAGCAACAACAAAAATTTCAAAATTTGAACTTTCAACCAATCAAAATGGCAACAGCTGTTTTTGCCGCAAGTTTCTACTGACTCCTGTAGTGGAATTCACTAACTTATAGCGATTCGATTCGGTTCGATTTTTCGAGATTTTCAATAGCGATTCTGTCGCTCGCACTATCGAATATGCGATTCACTAACTTATCTATAACGATGCAGGCAAAGGATTTCTCATCTTGCTATAAAACATACTCTATGTTCTCAAATGCCATTTTTTAATAATAATAATATGGATATAGTATTATTATTTAAATTTTTAATAAAAAATTCAAATTATGTGCATTTTATTTAACGACATAGAAAACAGCTGCAAATTGTGTGTCGTTTACTTTGCGAAACAGCTGATGGCAAATACTCGAAAATCGAGAAAAAATAGTTAGTGAATACTAATATCGTGATAAATATCGGTTAGGACGAAATGTCGATTGCGAATGTGGTAATCGAAGTTAGTGTTACTGTTAATGTTCGGTTGAAACTTTTTACTTTTTTCGTTGTTCTCTCTTTACTTACACTTTTTGAAATACAAACATATACATATTTCTTATAACTCACCATGAATAAAAACGATAGCTGGATTGTTTTTCTATAACGCGTCGCAGTTGTGAAAGTCGCTGCACAATCTTTTTAATGACGCGTATACGCAAACGATAACCATTGTAGAAGAAATCGTGTAGTGCCTGCTTGAAGCCATTCTCATCCAATTCGCGTCCCCAGTATTTGTCACGCTTAGCGTATTGCTCGAGATGAGCCTGATAGGTTTGCATGCCACAAAGACGTACACCCAACGAACCAGATGTGCTGGCAGCACACTTGGCCATTTGTTTGGAACGTTTTTCTGCCGACGCATCATCCCCATGTTGACGTGTACCCATTTTTAAATCCAATATACATGGATTACGAAATTGCGATGTGATATTCTCTAGCATGAGGAAATCTGCAGAGATGAAGGAAAAAATATAAAATAAACAAAAAAAGATTAAATATTAATAAAATTGCCAGAGCTTTAATTTGTATGATTTCATAAAAGTAAATATGAAAAAATAAAAAAAAACATGTTCAGCATGAGAAATCGAAACACATGAAGGAAATGTAGAGCCGAAAGTTGATACTTTCAAGCACTGCTGCGTTGTGCTCACGTTTACGCGACCGATTACCGCAACTCAGGTGACAGAAAGGTACGCATTGGTTGAATTCAAACGTCAAATGTCAACTTGCATAAACCAAAGAACGTAGAACATAAAGGAGGTTCAAAGCAGGGACCGTAACTGTTATAAGTTTAATTATAGAACTCGACATTTGATCATTATTTTCTGTTTTTTTTTTTGAGAGGAAATAAAACTTACCCTTGAGTTTTATATTTTTGCTCGACAGTAATCGTTATTCCTTGAGTGATATTTTATCGTTCAAGGATAAAAATTAACTTCCGAGTTTTAAGTTTTTTCGTAGATCAAAAAACTCAAAAGGCCGCTTCGCCTTTATGGCAAGTATATGTATGTGGCTAAAACTATGTTTAAATAATTGAGGACATATGTTGACGAGATTATACCAACCAATATTTTTGACCAACAACTGTTCTTAAAGGCGCAGCGACCTTTTGAGTTATTTGATCCGCGAAAAAAACTTAAAGCTCGGAACTTAATTTTTATCCTTGAACGATAAAATATCACTCAAAGAATAACGCTTACTGTCGAGCAAAAATATAAAACTCAAGGGTAAGTTTTATTTCCTCTCAAAATAATAAAACTCAGGGAATAAGTTTTATGTGTGACCAAAAAAATTAAACTCAAAAGTAATGATTGAGATGTAATTTATATAGGATTTACTCAAACTTTTTTCAATCATTGTAGATTTCGGTTGAGCATGAAGAGACATGCTCATTCATGTACTTGAAACTGTTCTACGATAGGAGGAAGCCTTTGAGTTTTGACATTAAAAATACAAAATTAATCGTTATTGGGGGTCCCTGGTTCAAAGCGACGTATAGTGGAAAACGTTGAGTTTGGCTTTTTCCGCTTATTGCCAAATAGTATATGCTATTGCTTGTGAATAAAATTGTTGACACAGCGTGACCTTTTCAAACATAACAAAAATCCTTCTCACCACCAACAAACTTAATTTTTTTGTTCCATAAGCGTACGGTGGTACATTACATTTTAGCTAAAATCTTTGTTTAATATACATAACTCTGACTGGTCAACATTTTAAAACTTTTTTTAAATTAAATAAAGGTTTTAACTAAAATGCGTGTCAAGTAACGATTATGATTATGAGCCGGCGAATTTAAGCAATTTACGGGCGTGGTGAATTTTCTACCAGCGATTTGACAGCCGCCACTTACATACGCTGTTGGACTTTCTTATTGTTATACGTTCTTTGCTTAAACAGTTAATTTAATGCTTTTTTTTTTTTGTAAAAACGCAAACACATTTTCCTCGTTTTAACAGTTACACTTCAAACAACGTTCGCAGTAAATGGCATGAAATTGCACTTAGTTCAGCGAATATGTTTGTATGTATTAAGTACACGCACTCGTTTTACTGTTATTTTTTTTTCTAAGCACCTTTTACACGTGTCACTTGCTGTCTTCATGTGATTGAAAAACACGTTTCTATTACACTTTAAATCCGTATTTTTATTAGCGTGGACGACAGAAAGTTCTAGTGATTAATGTGTTTAAAAGAAACCCTTAATCCACCATGACCAAAGTACAACGTCTGATTATTCAAATGCAGAGTAAAGCGTGGTGGGCGATATATAACTAAAAGATACACCAATTAAATTTGTTTTTTTTTTTTTTTTTTTGTAAAATCCTGCATAATTCAATTGCATGCAAAGTATATTAAACAAAGTAGTAGCGAACTTGACAGTTCTCTCTTTGCTGTAGAAGTTTTAACGTCAAATGAAAAAAAAATGTTAGCCCGTTCGATTTAAAATTTCTCATTTTTATCAATTTGTTATTTTTATTTGTTCTTTGTGGTCAAGGTCTTTAAAGAGGTAGACTCCAAAGTAGCACTTGATGGCAAAAGTGAGCTTATTAGATAGTTTATGAATATCTATATTAATAATTTTTTGATATTTGCAAATGCGGTTTAACTTAATACAAAAATTGTATGGGGCCCAAATATTGTACGTGGGCCAGTAAGGGTAAATTCGTTGGTTTATACTTTTTTGAAGTGAGAATTCCTACAAAAACAAAATATTTCAGTTGTCAATTCTACCTTGTTTAATTTGCCTTGATTGCATGTTTCTTCTGAGTTGACGTTTAAAAATAAGGACTCCCTATTTCTTCTGACAGATACAAGTTTGGAGATAACTTCCACTTGTATGTGTTTTTGTATCAGCAAAGGACTTCGAATCACGTGATTCAAAAGCTAAACCATTACTAAAAAAAAAGATTATTGTATTTTTTTTTTTGAGTTCTGAAAATACACTTTTAGCCAAAAAGAGCCATATCAGCTAAGGGTGATCTTGAGGTAAAAGAAATGGTTTCAATATAATACCGATTCCTGCATAAAATTGGCAGGTATTGGCAAGAAGATTCATATTTCGAACGCATATTAAAAGTATTGAAAATGGTTTGGATGCACAATCCGGAAGTCTTAGGCGTGGCACTTCCCATACAAATGAGAGTGAGTTTTTACGCAGGACAGTGTTGCAAAATTTAGGTTGGGTTCGATATGTTGAAGAATTATAGCACGCGACTTAAGTAATGAATTGCGTGTCATGTGGACATCATAAATGGCTAAAGTGGTGTTTATGTACAGATATATCGATTCTGCAGCATGTATCGATTTTTTAAGCTACAGCATTCAGAAATATCTGCTACAGTAAAGCCTCGAAATTTAGAACCAAAATCTCTATAGCAAGATTAATGGTTTTTCACTTTTCACTAAAACGGGAGTCAGCATACGAATGACGTTTATGTAGACATTTTTTTTTTTTTTTTTGTGAATTGTTTGTGATAATGGCAACTTCATTGCTAAATTTGTGTGTGCTGTTGGCCACGACAACAACATTTTTGGATACTAACATTGCTTATTTGTGTTGTCTAATTGCGAAATACTTTTTATAACATCGGCAGCATTTCCATTCTTATGAACTTTCATTCTGTAAAAAAAAGAGAAGAAAAAGAAACTATGTAGGTATTTAGATATTTCATAAATAAATGCATTGTTGTTGTTTTTTTTTGGTAATTGCAAAATAGTTTATTTTTTAATTTTAACATTGCTTAATATCAATTCACATATACATATGCATGTACTACATATTAATTATGCTTATTATAAAAAAAAATAAAAAATCTAAAACTCTTTATTTCAACGCTTTGCTCAATATAAATACTATTATTAATTATTTTTTTTAAACATTGATAAACGCGATACAAATCACCTTAGGCTACTTTTGTATGTATGTATGTATATTCGTGCGCTTGGCTCCCCGCTCATCGTCGGCAGCAGCGCGCGGCCATGCTTTAACGGCTATTCGGTCGGCGTTTGGCTACTACTGGCTGGCAAAGGAGTCGAGTGCGTGGGTACGTCAAGAGGCGTCGTAAATGGCGCACGTATGTATGTACGAGTATGTTCATACTATACTTGTATAGTTTGAAAGGACGATTGCGTTGGTTTGGCGATGTTGGTCGTCGTTATTGGCGGCCTAAAAGTAAATACAGGGGCATGGGAAAAAAGTTTGTTGGACTTTGAATATGTTCATATGAAACTGTTATTAAATACAGTATTTCATATTTTGTTATGAATGAAACACAACAATTATTTTATGACATATTTTGTAGTTTAAAAATATGTATGTATGTAAAATAGCAAAAAATATAAAAATTTTGTTTTTCATTTCATACCCGCAAGTTAGCGTTAGTTCGTGGAGAGCTTGTATCACGTACACAATTCGTTTAATTTCTTAGTTTTGCAACGCACGCGCACACGCAAACATAAATTCAAATCATATTTTCTTTTTCTTTTTTTTTAGATCTAAAATAAAAGCAAAGATTCATTGCCATATTTGGTAGTTTTTCTTTGTAATAATTTGTATAAGTAGACTTCATTAATATAATAATGTAATTTTGTTGTGAACTAACTAAATATTTTATTTTTTTTTAATAGATATAAATCAAATGACTTTTTTTTTGTTTGTTACATACCTTAAAACATCATCACGCTTCCGTTTTGTAGTGCTCATCTTGCGTGCCGGTTCATCGCGAAAACTGGGCGAATAACGTTTTTCCAATTTGGCGCCTCCCATTGTGGTCGCTTGCATCACTCCTACAAAATAAATTTTAAATAGACATTCATGTTTAATAATGTAATTATGTATATGAATTTTAAAATTTTTTCTTAATTGTATAAAATAGTTTTATATGCTATCTTCCTTAAACTAAAACGATGCACTAGCTTTTTATGTATATATGTATGTATTTACTTAAATGATTTATATGTTTTTTTGCTATCTTCTATTAGTAGATATTAAGTTGAGCATTATGCTGAGATGTAGCAAAATCACTAATATGAAGGCATGAAGTCGAGTTGAAGTATTTATGCTATTAACACACACAATACACTGGAGTCGAGTTGATTTTTGAGAGAATTAAGAAAAAGAAAAAACAAATGTGTTTAAAATTAAGCTACTGTTTACATAAAAAAAAAATATATAATTGTCGAAAAAATGCATTCGGTATTTGAAAAAATAAGTTTATTTTCATTTATACGGAGTAGCTGGAGAGAGGTTAAAACTATATAGGCACTTCAAACATTTTTCTAAATCAGCATCGCTAAATAAATGGAAAATGGGAAAATCTAGAGATGCACCTTGGTTTTGTTATGTTAGTCCGATTTGGTTGATTTTCACTACAAACGTTACATATATAATAAGTACCAACTCTGCAAAATCTTACGTTCCTACCTTTTTAACTTCAAAATTTATAGCGCAAAACCCATTTATCGAGTATATCGATTATATCTCGATCGATCTGGTTGATTTTCACTACAAACGTTACATATATGTATAATATGTACTAAGCCCGCAAAATTTGACGTTCCTGGCTTTTTAATTTCAGGAGTTATAGGTCAAAACCCGTTTATCGGAACAATCGATGAGTATGGGAGCTATGCGATGTATTAGTCCGACCTTGCTGGTTCCGACAAATGATTAATCCTATGCAAAATGACGCTTGCTTGCAAAATTTCATCGAGATATCGCTAAAACTGAGGGACTAGTTTGCGTTCAAACAGACGGACGGACGGACAGACGGGCATGGCTAAATCTACTAAGCTCATCGTCCTGATCATTTCTGTATACTTAATAGTGGGTCTATCTCTTCTTCTTCTCATACTTACAAACATCGGACCAAAGTTATAGTAAAATTTCATCTTCATGAAAGGTATACAAATTTCTCGAAGTATCGCGGTGCAGACATGCTATTAAAAAAATTATATGTTGCCGTTTAAAATTATTGTATTTTGTGTTTAAACTAGATAATTTTATAAGCGGATCTGTCCTTTTAAATTTTCGAAATAATTTAAGAACAAAATAAACTAACCTGCAAATTGAAATAACTTATAAAATTAATTTTTCAAGAGTGTGAAATATAAACTATCCCAATACGCGCTAAAAGCTCAAATAATGCTAAAAACTTTGAACTGACTTTCATGTACATGGACCTCAACTAAGTAAAAGATTTTTTGACAATTGTGTGCTCAACATTATTTTTTCACGAAATTCTCTGTTGTATCGAACAAAAAATTATGTGCATATGTATACTTATTTATGCTTATAATAAAATATATTTAACTGTAATTAAACGATACACGTATTAATAAACGTTTTTAAAGATCGACATAAAATCTTTATACAAACCCTTCCATAATGATATCGTGATACCCGACGCCAACGTCTTCGTCTTAGTCGTCGATTTATTGCATAATAATAAGCAACAGAACGATTAGAGTCAGACTGTATAGTTTTTTTTTTGTTTGCAAAGGCAGAAGAGTTTCATGTTTTGTACATAAGAGAGAGATGGCGTTGTACATATATGTATGTATGTAGTTTAATAGTTTCATTTCGATTTTTTGGCGTTTACGTTCCTCATTATTATTACGAGTATTTTTGATTTTTTTTTTGGGATAAGTAATCTTGCAACAACAACACAAAGCGGCCGTCGGTCGACATGCTTTCACTGAATATATGATATATATATAAAAAAAGAAAAAACACAACAACTTTGGTTTGCTCTTTGATAAAAAAAGAAAAACAAGTTTGAGGATATTACGCTAACTGCGAGTTTTTCCATGGCCCCCAGAGTAGTGGTTCCAGTAGTTGCGCCCCAAATGCGCTCGTTCGTGCGCTCGCTCGTACATATGTATTCCGTTAGCATCATTGCTTGCACAAATCACTGTTTAAATTGTTCATTAGTAGCAGCGGCGCGCATTTTCAACGTATCTTCGAGCCATGCAACGAGGCTACACAGGTACGGGAAGTAAAAGCAGACCAAAAAAATCATTTCATCTTGGATCCAAGTGTGCTGCGCAAGTATAACACGCATTTTGTGTATATTTTTTCATATTAAATTATTTATTTATAATTGTTTATTTATTTTGTATAGATCGGGCGTGGATTTTGCAAGCACACAAGGATTTTATAATAGTAGAATAGGTAGATGTTTGTATGTGATAGAAGGCGATAATGTAATGTTAATAGAAATACAATAAACTACATACAAAAGTTAATAAGTTTTAAAAACTTATTTAAAAAGATAATTAAGTGGTTAAAAAATGGTTTTTTTTTTTTTTTCAGAAATTTATGACAAATACTTTTTTTTTTTCAATTTTAAATAAGTTTTTATACACTTATAATGGTTTGTAACTACGCTGAACTAAAATAATAACTAAAGCTTAAAACACTTGTTTTTCTATTTTTGTTATTTTTATTTGTAAATGTTCACTTACCCTTGAACCATTTTTGTCTTAAACTAATTACGTTTTACTAAGTACTCAGAATTGCATTAATTTGTACCAAATAAATTTTACAGACATTTTTTTTTAATTGTATTGTAAGTGTATACTTTTGATCTGCAAATAGAAATACAAAAACAATTCTATGCTAATTGTTAATAAAATTGTAGTTGTACGATTTACAGACTGTAAGCCTACACAGGGTTTATGGCTCTACTTTTATTGTAATTCTAATTTTAGAAAAATATTTTCAAATTTATTTAAACAATCGAGTTTGAGGTAACAAGAGTGCTGGTAATCGATTATCGATGACTAATTACAGCTCATGCATCTGAATCCGCTTGTCAATGATGTCGTACGTGAACACCTGCTATTGGAAAATAAGTGTAATCGATTCTTAATAGCGGTCCGTTCTGAAACGCTGTTTTTGGTTTAGTTGCAATCCCGGAATTCTTTTACAAAAACCAGTAAAGTTATCAAAAACTGAATAAAATTGAAAATTAATGAAAAGAAAAAATAACAGCTGTTCGTTTGACAGATTGACGAGAAGTAGTCATACAAAATTTCTCTGAGTAAAACTTACAAATTCTGATTGAAAGAGCACATTACTACATCTCTTGTTCGTCCCTCCAGTAGTCGTAGAATGTCTGGTTATTTCTTTATAACCTTGAACTATGCATACACTACAGCTGAAAACATACAATTTCAGATAAATCATGCCACATAAAACAGTTAGGGAAAGTCAAAAAATAAATAATTAATTCAAATAATTAATTTCGATTATAATCGAAAAGAGTGCCGCCACGTAACTGAATTAATTATTTATTTTTTGACTTTCCCTAACTGTTTTATGTGGCATGATTTATCTGAAATAATAATAATAATAATTATTATCGATCGATTCAACGTGGTTTGCTTGGAAAGTAAAAATGTGCCCGAAATTACGATAGTGTGTACATAGTATAAAAGGAATGGGAGTGAGTAACGCCGTAAAGTAACAATGTAGTTACACTTTAGAATAACTAAGTTTTTTCAAGAAAAATATTTTTTAAAATAGTTAGGTTAGTTAAACTTTGATTTCGCAAGCCTACTTAAACCCTGTGTATTTTTACAATTTTGCATAAAATGTCTCTAAAATATAGGTTATGAAGATTTAACCTCAAATTCATGAAAAAATAAAAAAAGCTTTTCAAAATAACATTTTTATAAAAATTTTCAATTATAAGCCAATTTTAAAATTATTTATTTATTATTTAAAACAATTTATAATTTTATGAATTTGAGAATTAGAATTGAACAGATGTGTCGTAAAACATTTTTATGAATAAAAGGAGCCTTTATACTATAGATCGAATAACGAGTAAAACTAGAAAAGTATTAAGTTTTACAATACAATTTATTTTCAATTCGATCTATTGGTAAGCGCCCGTATAACATAGCCTCTTATTTTCGAAAACTACACTTTTCTCAAATTTATTTTTTATTTTATTCTTCAGCAGATACATACATATGTAGCTTTATAAATAAATTTTTACATTTTCTAAACAAATATATATTTCGAATACATAAAAAGTTTGTATAAAATTATTTTAACTTAATAATTACTATTTAAAATTATCACAGCGCATATATGTAAGTTTAAATAATGATTAATAAGTTACTAAAATTATTTATAATACTTAAATATTCAACATAAAAACATCTAATATTTGAAATGCTCAATGAGGTAAACTAAAACAAACAGAAAACACGGAGATGTAAAAACGAGCGAAGAATTGTTATGTGAAAAATATTTTTTTTAATTCAATATTTTTTTTATTTTTCTTTTTGATAAGCGTTTTATGCACTTGATGTTGGAGACAGCATTTGATGGAATGTGCTGCAAGAAGTTTACACGAGCAAACAAACATATGTACGTGTTTATGCAAAACTACTTAATGACATATTTATCAATGAGATTTGAAGATAATCAAATAGATATTTATTGATATAAAATACGAAAACTGATAAGGGTATAACGTTTAAAAAATACACGCGTAAGGTAAGTAGACAAATGTTAGTTTACTATTTGTACAAAAATTATTTGCATATTTAACATTTTTTTTTTAATAAGTTAATGTTTCTTTTAACTTGCAGTAGCGTTTCTATTATATTACTTAAATTTTTTTTTGTACAAACAATTTTTTTTTGTTTAATTTTACCTATTTTTATTAGCAAATGATTTAAAAGTATGTAACTTTGAAATGTTGGGATAATATGCTTATGTACTTATATTTTTATTCTTAATTTTCCTAATTTGGTTTATTTTGCGTATATTCAACTAAATAAATGGCCGTCTGCTTACCTTTATATTTGGGCACAAACTTCTGTACATCGTGCGGAATGTTTTGATAAAAGTCCAATTCACGCAAATTTAATGGTTTTATGACAGTCGATTGATTCAGCAACAGAAGGCGGGTGTGACCTCCGACCTGTAAGTTAAAAAAAAAATGTGTTTAATTTATTGATTGTGTTGAATTTATTTTAGATGTTAGCTAGAAGACTCGATGAACAGTGTTCTGTGCTATCCCTATTTCTCTAAATCCTGCCCGCTCTGCCTCTTACGGAAATGACAGATCAAAAATGAAACACAAGAGGCTATATGAAATCCCTCCTTAACTCTTTTATAAATGACCAGTTTCATAAAAAAAACGACTCATATACGAACATTTTATGACGGCTTGTTATCGAAACAAATGTTAGCTTAAACTTTAAGTTAAACTTCTAGTAATGCAATGATTAACGTTCCATTTAATTTTATTTAATAGTTTGTGAGTGATGCGCGAACAAACATACAGACAGACACACAAAAATTCTAAAAACTCCTTATTTGGTTTCTGTTGGTTTCTTTCGAGCTCTTTTGATTTGCTGCGCAGAAATCAATGCAAATTGTAAATATTGTATTGTTATTGAAATATAAAATTTTCGAGTCACAAGTTGATTGTTGTTAAAAATTTGTATAAAAATATCACGTTCTGTATGACGTCGACTTGCGCTGAAAAACGTAAATATGCGCTATTTGCGTCGCAGCTGATAATATGAGCATTAATTGACATTTTCTTCAATGGTAAAATTAAATACTTTAAATTTAGACGCATATCCGACTTTTGCAAATGTGCTATTTTCGAACACATTTAATGTTGGTTCTCTATTTACTTATTGTTCTTGCAAGTTTTTCGCCTATGTGTGATGTGTCAACTGTCAAATTTGATTGACAAGCGCTTCAAATTGGAGTTTTACAAGAGTATACGGTTTGATATTAATGGGTTGCCTTTAATATAATGTATAATGTCTCTAAAAATTTCCTTTTCTATTTAATTAAAAACTATTAATACTTAATTAAATTATTAGATTCAAAAAAAAAAACATGCAACCAAAAAAAATTTCATAAAAATTATTATTCCTAGCCTTGAGCATGGTTATCGTCAGCAATCACTACATTTAATAGATATGTTCTTTTGTCAACCCGTGGTTACCCTCGGTCACTCAAAACTGCATTTTATGTTCCCATACACACACACAATATTATATTTGAGGGCGCCTTGATATTTTCATTTACCTGATTGGAGAGCGGTTGCAGTGCAACTTCGTCCTCACTTTCCAATAGATCCTTACTCAACTGAGGCTGCAGGAAATTTGCTGCTGTTGCCGCTGATACTCTGCTATTGTTATTAATGCCATGCTCCGTTGGGCTAGCTGCAACATTCGTACAACTACCAACATTACCTGCACACGAATCAGAACGTTGACGACCCAAATACTGATGTAGAGCAGCTGTTGCCGACGCAAGCGGATGTGCTTGGGCAATTTGTGTATTTTGTGATTGTTGATGGTGTAATTGATCTTGTAATGGCTGATAAGCGTTATTATCATTACTATCGATTGCTGCCGATTTAATGGGTGTCGTACATTGACTGCTGTTGTTGCTTACAGAAAGTTGTTGCAAATTTGCTGTAACCAATGAACTACTTGGTTGTTGTATGGCTGTTAGTAGGGTTGTAGCATCCGTAGTGGAGTTGCTAAATTGTCCTATAGTTGGTGTGATTTCTGTAAGAGTTTGTTGTTGTTGCTGCTGTTGCTGTAACTGCAGTTGCAATTCGAGTTGTTGCTGCTCATTTTGCTGTTGTTGTTGTTGTTGCTGCTGCTGCTGATGATGACTGTGTGCATGCAAACTTGTCTGTTGTATTGTTGGAACATGTTGATGATATGACGTACAGTCAGAATCTCCCATGCCCCAATCCCCCAAGAAATATACCATTCCCTTCGGCTTAAAACAGTTTTATAATGCAGCTACTCCGCCGGGTAATTGTGAAAAATTTGGATTTTATTTTATTTTTAAATTTTCAAAAGATGTTTACAGTTGTTTGTTAAATTTTCTTATGGGGAGGTTTTTCTTTGTATAACGAAATTGTAATTGTATCTGCAAAGAAGAGCAAAAAGGTATACAAAAATTATTATTAATGCTAAAATAAATTCAGTAATTAGTTTAATGGTTTAAAACTATGTGCACACTAGAGCTTAAAACACGTAATTTCGTTAGAAAACTTTCTGATAAAACAGGCGCGCTCATACCTACGATTTTTAAAATCACTTAACAGCTGATTCTTACATCTAAGCCTCGTATAAATGAAATAAATGCTTTAACATTTGAAATGAGTATCAAACTTAGATAGTGTGTACAGAGTATAAGAATAATAGTATGACCCTATACAATAGGCCGGTAAGGCCTTCAACACTTTTACTCTACACATTTTCTTAAATATTTAAATAGCATTGCATAGTATTGGCTGAGTCATAAATCTTTAATTCATCCGTTTGTTCGCTCATAGAGTTTGCGAGTTTGTCATTCTTCGTTAGCTCACATAAAATTCAAGCTCAATATTTTTAACACAACAAGCTCTTCAGAAATAGCGCCTGTAAATATGCATCAAATTCCCTATTCGTTTAAAAGTTTGTATTAAAAACAAGCATAAGGAGTTTAATGGAAATTCATGATGCAATCTCCACGCCTACAAGTATGCAACAACAATGACAGATGCCTACATTTAACAACAATTTCCCATTTGCTCAGTGCACGTGTACTTTAAATGAAATGACCTTGTCCACACATCATGCTTACATATATAATAAGCTGCCAATAAATGCAAGTGTATACAATGAAAGTTCGTCCTCGACCCCACATATGTATTCGTACACATGTATATTTAAAATATGTTTTTGTTAGACTCGTGGATATGTAAAATTCAGCACCCGAGAGCAGCAGCATTATGACATTCAGAGATAAGCGAATGTGATAAGTTTTCGACGTTAGTAAACTTTAATTACATTATATTAATGCAAAGTCCTTTTGGCAGTAAAAATGTAGAGTAAAACATTCATCGCAGACAAACAATACATATTAAGTATATTTGTGGTTAATGGAAAATCAGGCCAAGGTTAAAGGTACAGTGGTGGCCATAAATGTGCATACAGTCGTTTTTTGCTATTTTCAAAAAAATTTTTAACTTTATAAAATTATTTTAAAAAAGCCTATATAACTAAAAAATATTGTTAATATCTAATGCTAGACCCATAAAATTTCTATTAAAAATTTACCAAAAATTCGATGAAACTATATCAAAATTTGAAAATTTTTTACAGAATTTTTAAATTTTTTTTGGAGTACGCAGAATTGTAGGCCGCTAAATTTTATTATAGTCAGCTGTTCGTGTTTTAAGTTTGTGACACATTTTACTGATTTTTGCCAATTTTAGCAATAATTGGTTTATTGAAGCTTTTTAACAATACTGTATCTATCTGGCTTTAAATTTTTTTATTAAAACAGTTAAAAAAAAAAGTTTAAGAAAGTAACGCAAATGTTCAATAATATGCAAATTAGAACTAACATGAAAACTCCATCGAAAAACATTTTCTAAAAATTCAATCAAAATTTTTTGTTCACAAACTTGTGTTCGTATTTTTATTTTAGAACGGAAACCGAATTCAATGTTGAAGTTTGAACGAAATGTTATTTAAGTTTTTTATTAGTAAATCAGCTGTTGTCATTATGAACTGATAAAGCTTACTTTATTTCCCTTCTTTCGAACGTATATAGTCAATAGGCACATTCTTCCTTATCAATATGACAGTAAAATGAGTTTTCTGCTTTTATTAAATTAATTACGTCTATTCATATACAAATAAAGTTAATTGAAGATGTGTGTTTAAGCGTTTAACAATTGGGAATATTGATATAATTTAACGCTAATAATTAATGATGATAATTGCATTACAGTGAAAGTGGCACGAGCCTAGTAAATAGATTAAGTCTTAGATAATGCGCAGTTTCAATTTATATATTATAAATTTTTGGTGATATAGAGGAAAGTAAATTTAATTTAAGCCTTTTAGCTAGTGTTTCCTAGTTTCTGGAAAAATTAAAAAATATTTTTGAAACATGCAAATATGGGCTGAACATTTTTAAATTTAAGAAAAGGGTTTCCAAATGATTTTCGAGTATGCAGTTTGGTAGACTATTTAATTTTAGTCTCACGAAGTGAAAGTCTCAAGGCTCTTGAAAATTCGATTGATTTTTGGAGATTTTTTTTCTACCTGGTGTTTGATATTTTCCCACATAAGAACTTGTTATCGATAATACAAAAAAACGGCTACAAATCAATAAATACACCTGCTACCTAATTCAACACTATAAAAAAGAAAATTACATAAAAGCAATTAGTGAACATACAATAAAGTGTTAAGTGAAACCTTTTTAATTAAAAAGTCATCATAAACGCTTTTCGTGGAAAAGTACCTTATATCAATTTAAAAGCCTGAAAAGTACCTTAAATCATCATATTTAACTTTCTACAGCTAAAAAGCAGAAAATTACTACGAAATAGGAAAGTTAATCAAGTTTTAGGTGCGCCTATTTGTAAGTTGAGAAACAAAAACACTGAGTAAATCGCTTACAAAAGACACGCAAACTTTTGCGCTTCCGTCAGATGAAATGTCAACAAACAATTCAACTTTTCCATATTATTTAAATGAGTAAATGTATTTGGAAATATTTAGCGTTTAAACATATTGCAGTTGGCTCATTCAAAAATATCTCCAGACAACAGTTTATTACTTCGTCATTAAGGTTATCGCAAAGTGGCATGACATTAATGTGTATAAATATATATTAATTAGCATTTAAGTATGCGAATATTTTTTCCTTAAAAGCCTTTTGGTGTGAACATGCAATAATTAGAGCCAGTGCTTGTTAATCGATATGCATCGGTTTATCATAAATAGTTATCGATTTTCGATATTAATTCGTTGTGTATAATTCTTGGTTTGGACTTATCATATACATATATGTTCGTTAACTGAATTCAGTAATAACCGCTGTGACCGCTTTTCTAAACTATTTCCTACTTTTTTTAATGAATAATTTGCGTTTTTAATGTTATTTATTTAAGTTGAAACGTTAAAAAAATTAATTAAACCCAATGCATAGCAAAGTCCATTTGAAGCGCGTGCTTAACCTCTGCTACTTAAATGAATATAATTATTGCTTTTTATAGATAAGCTCAGTAAAGGTTTTATTTAAATAAGTAAATTTACTATGGTATGTAAGATTAATTGTTAAGTCACATTATCACATTATCATACGTTGATAACCTCAATAAAGTTTATCGATTACAATTATTTTGCGTTGCGTTACATCGCTTCATCACAAATTTTTAGATTTTTATTAAGTTTTTTCATTCCCAGATACAACCCTGTACTCGATACCTGTACTCATTTCAATTTTCAGTACAACGAATCGATTCCCAAAAAAAAAAATATCGAGAGAAAGTATTCGATAACTACTGGTATCGCTCTCATTGAAATACTTGTAATCACGATTCCTATTATTTTAAACGCATTTATTTCGAAGAGAGAATATTTTGGGTGAAGATAATGATAGAAAATACGAGCAAAGAAATGAATTTAAAAACGATTCTTAGTGATTTGTATAGGCGAACGCAATACGGGTAAATTTTGGCAAAATCTTACAACATTTTTTTTTGATGTAACAACGTAAAAAGGCCGTGAAGAGATAAATGGCTAACGTACTCGATATCTGTAGTTTTAGTGGTAGGAGGAATCTACTAGAAAAAAAATACTTGCTACTTAACCAGAGTACTCGACCGGTAGTTACTCGTATCGGAACAACACTAGAAGTGTGTCAAACTTGATTGACTGGCAGGCTGTACGATATTCTATCCTGATCTCATATTCATACGTCTCTTTCTATGCCCAGGTGGAAGAAGGTGGGCATTTTTTTTTGAGACAGTGCGCTGACAAATTGAGGTAGCTAAACTGTCAAACGCCATCTTGTCGGTCAGGTTTGACCGATGGCATAATACTTGTTATGATCCAATTAACCTAATGGAAATCTTTTACAAGGCATTAACAATTTTCTTGAAGATAAAGCAATGCAGCAAATCCATTATATTATAATAATTCTCAGCCTTATTAAAAAAAAATTTTAAATAATAGGCGTATTGAATCGCTTAATGCGTCGCAAAATAAAAAAAAAGGCAGTAAGTGCCACGTTTCTGTGGAAATCAGCTAGCTTAATGCAATAGAAAAACAAAACAAAAAAAAAAAACAATTTTTCGTAGAGATAATGTGATACTTGAGGGAATTCCTAAAAGTCAAATGGAATGCAGACAAACATTAATGAACGTGTATGGCTGAGACGTACATATGTATGAAATATCGAATGAACAGAGGAGAACAGCTGACAGTAAGTTCATTGGAAGTGTAACGTACATCTAATACACATATGCGAAGGTGTAAAAAAACATTTGCGAAATAAGAGATAAGAAAGTAAAATAAAACATAAAAAAAAATCAAAACAAAGAAAGTTAATAAAAATTATTTATGTATAAGAAGAAAGGCAAAGGCAAGGTAAGGTTAAAACCTAAGTAATTGCTTTTAAAATAAATTAACTTTTAAGCATTGTTCTGAAATGCATATGCAGAGGCACGTCGACAAGAATGCGAAATAAATTTGAAAAGCACAAGCAAGTAATGTTACAAACAAAAGAAAGTAAAAATTAACAGTTGAAAACTTGTTGAAAAGGTGGATGGAGTCATATACATATCTACCTACGAGTTCATTAACATACTAAGCCCGTCTACTTCGCAGGACAAACAACAACTACAAAAGGTAAGTATATCTTTTAAACTTATGTAAAGTTAATACATATATGCAATTGTAATGAATATAAGTAGATGTATAATATTTGTAAACCTGCTAATAACCAGGTCAACATAAGTAAACGTAGGTGCACTTCGCAACACTTGTTTAACTTGACTTTAGTGCAAACGATTTTTATTTTCTCTAACAGGCATGCACAAATTTTTTGTGTTAATATTTATTATTATTTATTTGATAATTTTCCAGTCTTATATGGAAAAGAAATCTGTGGTGTTCGGAACAGTTAAAAAAAAAAAGTTAATGCAAAAACAATGATTTCAGCCCGATATATCCATATAGATGACTGGTTTAATTTTTGAACAATGTAATTTTGCTTGTTTGTTATCTTTAGTTGGAAATTGAATTTTATTTTTGAGCTCAAAAAGAAAATGAAAAAAAAACATACCGAATGGGTTCCCACTATTTCATAACTACATCTGTCCCGTCTTTCACACATACATTTCCATACGCCAACCATCAAAATACGTTAATTTCCGGCACGTTTGTTTAATGGAAAACATTCAGATAATGTTAGTACGAGTAATCAAGTGACGCCAAGTGTATACATATCTAGATCTAAACTGGTTAGTTAGCTTGTAGGCTGATTGTTTGGTTTGTTTGCTTAACAACATAGACATAAAAAAGTTATAGCAAGTGACAGCGCGACGTGCCACTGCGACTCATTGGCCAGGTTTACAAAGTAGGTCAATAGAATAAGGTAGCTAAATACATTTACAAACACAAATATTAAATGACACCCCTCGTCATTACTCATACATGATAATCAAATTGTTGTAAAATGAGGTGAGGCAGGAATATGTTATAGACTAGAAAATGTGGCTGCTTTATCAGTGTGAACTAACAAATCGTTAGCAGCAGGAAAATGTATGCAGGTGCTTGTTTCATATATGTACATACAAAAAAAATATTCTGAAGAAGTCAGCTTCCGAAAATTTTCTTCGATAGTCAATTGAAAGCTTTTATTAATAGGTACATTTAAAAAAAAAGTTATGAAATAATTTTTTTAAGTAAGGAGCCACTTAGTCATGGAGCTAAAAAAAAACTATCGATAATAAAGTACACGTTTCTCATTTTTGAAAACAATTCGCTTAAAATTTATTGAAACTAATACAAAAATCAAGCTTTTATTGAAATAAATAAGAAAATAAGCTAACAAAGATACGAGTATAAAGTCAAATAAGCAAAAAAAACTGTTCTTGTTATAACATAAACATAACAAACGCAGAAGGTAGACAGAAAAAAACAATGCCTTTATTTATGCATGAAAAAAAAAAAACAATTGTGTATAGAGACTAGACTGGCATAAAAAAAAGTGTCAATAAATTAAAGATAAGCGTTTTGCAGTACAATTTATACAATTTGCAAATAAGGAAACAAAGTGCGAAAAAATAAGCAAAGAGTGCAAAAACCATGAAAAAAGATAAGGCAACAACGAGTGTCGTAGTTGCTTTGATTGTAAAATCAAATAAATTTATATAAATACGAGACAAGTAGACTAGACTAGACTAGACTGCAAAAAGAATAGAGACAGGAAGGAAAAGTGAGATGGAAAATTACATATGTCTGTATATATGTATGTAAAATAATACGATTAAATACGTGTGCGAAATAAAAATCAGCTGAAGGTTGTGTAAAGTGTAAAGCACTACGTACGAAATATACTATTTAAATAAATCAGAATATTGAGGAAAACCCCATATTGAGTAAACTTAATGTACTAGTTATAACAGATAATGTCAAAAAAAATTTAAAGAGGTATTTTGATAAGAAAATTACGGTTTGCCGGTGAAACTGAGATACAATTTAAAAGCTTAACTTTCAAATTATTAGAACCAAAAAAAAAATATTACAAAAAAATATAACAAAAAAAAAATATTTAAAAAAATATAAAAAAAAAATATTTGAAAAAAAAAAATAAAAGTGAAAAATAAAAAAAAAATATATAAAGCACACTCTTTGTACCAAAAAAATTTTTAAATATAAAATAAAATATTTACTATTTATTTGAAATATTGAAAAAATATACATACATATTATAAAAAAATTTAAAAAAAGTTATAAAAAAATTATAAATATTTATAACTGTTAGAAAGAAAGTAATAACAAAAGAAATAGAAAAAAAAATTAAAAAAATCACACTGTTTGTACCAAAAAAAATTTCAAAAAATATAAAACAAAATATACATACATACATATGTATTATAAAAAAAAAAATTAAAAAAAAATGTAAATAAAAAAAGAAATAAAAATAAAAAGATGGTAAAAAAGTGATAAAGAAAGTTATAAAAAAAGAAAAAAAATATTCTAAGTACACCGTTTGTACCAAAAAAGTTAGAAAAAATATAAAATAGATTAAAAATATACAAAAAATTTTTAAAAAAAAATATTAAAAAATTATATATATTATATAATTAGTACCAAAAAAATCTCGAGAAGAATCGAAATCTACAAAAAGAATTTGTCTTTCATTTGGCAATTTTTCAATTGAGCACGCTTCGAAAGAATGTACACTTTTGATAATTGCGTAAAACAAGTTATCGCATTCGAGAACATCTAAACGAGAAATGCAAAACAAAATTTAAAAAACTTGCAAAGAAACCGGAAAACAAAAGCAATGTCGATGCATTGTTAAAAAATCGCAAAACTTAAGAAACTGAAAAAAAATAATCACTTTAAGAGGCAGTGAAAGTATATAAACATATGGAGGACGATACAATAAAACACTTAAAAATTTAAATGCGTAAATAATAATAAATAATAAACACAAAAAAACAAAAACTCTAGCAAAGATTATTTAATTACGTCAATTGAAGAAAAAACAAGCGAAACTAGTCATATAGAGTCAAAATTTGTTAAAGGAATATGTCTCACAATTCATCTTTCTAGCTACTCTAGAAATTTGAGAACGCACAAAAACAAGTTTTAGAAACCGAACCGCAAAATATTTTTAACATTTTCTAGCACTCATCAATAGCATTAGAACCAAGACTGTTATTAAGCTAGCCATTGTCGTTTATTGTTTTGCTTAAATAAATATTATTTGTATATATTTTTTTCTGATAGATTATTGATTATCTATGCCTTTTTCTTTACTAAACTACTTTTTTATTTACTATTTTTTATTTACTATTTTTGACCAAACAAGTAAATTTGCAGAAATTATATTTGGGCATACAACTTTTTCTCAGCCTACATTTTAAGTATTTATGGCTATAAAGGAGCTCAAGGGTAAGAATAATATTTTAAATCTTAAAAACCTTTTTTTATTTTTATACTTAATTATTAAAAGTTTTCAACTGAATAGAATTGAATGAGATATTTTCTCTCATAGCTGTTTTTATAGATCCAACTTTCTTAATTTTACCATATTTACGAGCAAGCATTAGTCATCTGGCTATTCAATTAAGAACTGTTGATAATTAAAGTATTAAAAAAAAAAAAAAAAAAAAATATTGAAAAAAAATAAAAAATAAACTAATAACAATTTTATTCTTGCTTAATGTACGGTGTTATCTTTTTTTTTTATAAAAATTTTATCCATCATTAGACCAAAACATTCTTTTTTCATAAGATCCTAACTTCGAATAGAAACCCTAGAACAGTTTGCAATTACTTTCCAATAATTTAATACCAATAAAATATGTCCATTTAAAAATGTTTAAATTTTATTTTCCCCACTTAAATATTTACAAACAATTATTAAAGTCAATTAAAAAGTAACAACTTATTTTCTTTCAATTGCAACAACAAATTTATTTAAGTGAAACTAATTTCTTTTTATTGCATCTCTATTACAGCACAAAAACACATCATAGATACTTGAGGAAAACAGCTCACTTGACAACAAGCGACGTCATAGCAACGCCATAAAAACGATCTGCATTGCCGTATTATTGAAGTGGATCTATTACAACAATGGTTGCTAGTTGATAATTTACTATTTGTTTTCTGTTTTTTGTCACATTGCATTCGTTTTGAGTGGCTGACATACGAAACCAGCAAATTTCATATACAAGTGGCAATAAATACATATCTATGCATATTTCTCCAATGTACTTCTACAGAGACTTATGGAAAACATTGAAGATATCTAATAGCTTGGTTTGGGACGAATGTGGTGCCGCATTAAAAGCATTGACTTACAACAGTATGGCAATCAGTTCTGAAAAATAATATATCACACTTGTTCTGCTGCACAATTTTTTTAAGCTATCGCGTTCTTCTTGAATAGACGGGGCAGTTAGACAGCGGAATATACATTCCTGAAACTTTAAGTAAAGATATTTAGGTCAAATGAGTAAAAGTAAAATATAATTAAAAAGGTGGAATCACTTATTGAGATCAAAAAACCGAATGCCAGTTAGATCATCACACTTCCAACTAGGCAACTAGGTGCGTTATTCACGTGGTATTGTGCCGACAATGTTATTACAGGACAGGAAAGAAGCTATATTCCTCTATTTCTAGCATAAAGTAAATACATATCAAAATATTTCCCAAAAGTCTCGCCACGGAGAGAAGGTACGGAAACTCTGCTAGAACACAAAGTTGCAAACCATCGTTCTGATAGCATAATGGTTAACAGAACATGGGAAGTCTGGCAGATTTTGAACTGGATCTATGAGAAAAAATATGTTATGTGCATAGTTAGAAATTTTACTTTGCCATTCAAATAAAAATATTTAATGATTAAAAAATATTATTAATAAAATCGTATAAGATATACAAGTATTTCTGATTTAATCATTAACTTTCTCTTGTCTCCCTTAAATGATTCAGCTATTGGTATACTTTTCTACGCACTACTAAACTCGCTATTTGGTTATCTTAAAATGCGAGTTTTAAATACTTTTAGTATGACTAATGATCCATATCTAAGTTTGTATGTAGACGTGTACATATGTATATCAAAAGCTCCGCAAATCTAATACAAATAAATCGTTGATAGTTTTTTAGATAACATTACATTTTCTAGCCTTCCATGTGAGTCTTAAAAGTAAAAAAAAATACAACAACATGAGTCAAAATTTTGTTATTTGTTTCAATTGCATACTTCCTGTTGTAATTTTGATATTGTAAATGCCAAGACAACAAGTTGTTTTGAAGTTCATTAATTGATTTGATTGATTTGTTTACTTTTTGGATAAAAAAAAAAGAGAAAACCCAAATGAATTTCTAAACTTAAAAAATGCAACACTTCCAGAGAATATCAAAAAACAATCCAATTAAGCGTAAAACATCATCGAAGCAGTAGAACTGACAGATAAAAGAAAACATCAAAAAATTCATAACAAGTCACCAAGTATGGTCACGTACGTGCGAATGTGTGCTGAATATATAATTTATTAGTTTGAAAATATTCCACAGCATGAACATATGGATAATTACAAAGTGTTCGCCTTCTGCTGCTGCGACTCTAATACAAATATTTGACGAAAGAAGAACAAGAAAACCTAAACGTTTTTATGGATCCACGCCACAACAGCAAATATCAAAAGTTGAAGTAAAAAGAAAAAAATAGAATAAAAATACAGCATATAAATATCTTGAAAAATTGTATTCGATTGAAGTGTTGGCAAATGTTTTACAAATACAGCGAGCATCTCTCTCACATACGAAACGAGTAAGTGAACTTATGTACCAGGCAAGTTTTTGTTTCGTTTTTGCGATTGCCACACTTGAAGCAAAGACGAAAAATGTTTAATTATAGTAATAAAAACTAATGTTAACAAAGAATATATAGCACAACAAAAAAAGCAAAGAGAATAAAAAACCATGGGCCAAAAGATCATTAAACAGCTGGCACAGCAACAACTTATACTATGAAGAGGAGTGTGGCCAAATATATAGCAGTCAAGGGGTTGCCATATCGGTAATCCCTTTGAAATCATTCGGGGAATGTTTTGTCGTTACAAATACCAACAACTGCACGAAACCTACATATATCCAAATTAGAAATCATTCGATAGTACATAGAATGGATCTGTTGGTGAAATAGAATTTCGTTCAATTCAGAAGTGGAATAATTAGGAATTTTTGTCTGCTAGCTAAAAGGATGAGAAGAGCAATCTTAACCTAAATCGGAGAAAAATTAAAACAAAGCTCAGAGCTATTCGGTACTATTACGAGTAGTATCGGAAGCTTTGTTTTGCTTTCTACGAATTTACATTCAGCTGCCTTTTTTGCTGGAATGCATTTAGGGCCTTCCCTGTACATATTCAATTTTATTGAACTGTTAGTGGGAAATCATCGAGTTCAAGGAATCGGTAGAAAATACGGGAGTGGATTTTTCGTTCGAGTAAACAGTTGTTGGTGAGATACATCATTTTTTGAGTAACGTAGGAAAATCTGTATGGATTATTATAATAGCAAAAGGGATGTGGAGTTGAGAGGGATGGGCTAGAAAGGGGGAGTGAAGTCAAAGCGGAGGAAGAGAAAGAAAAGAGAGGCCGAGGGCTGAAGAGGATGGATCTAGCAATGAGAAGGGGAAGAAAATTGTGCGACTGATCTCAGTACTTTTCGTCTATAGTAGGCTATAATTGATCCCAAAATAACCGTTATAGGCATAGTAGGTATATGTCGACTTTAATTTTGCTAGCATACTTTTGGGTTTTGAAAATAAACTTGTGCGGCCATACCCGTTTAGGCATGAAAGGTCACAAAAAGTCTCTTCATAGGACATGCCCAAACAAAAGAGACCACTTCAACCCATACAAGGCGATCAAAACCGGCATTAGTCGCATGCTACTTTGAGACTCATCACGGATTCATTCTAAGCACCAAATTCGGGGTTCATTATTGTGACATCTCCATGTTAGTACCTGCCTTCTCTCACAAAATGCAGTATTGCCGACGGTGACGTGACACTGTCAGATAGTTGATTTGTTTTCATTTTTTTATTCGCTCTTTCTTGTGGTGTTTTATTATAGCTGAACCCACACACGCACACACACACATGAACATTCACTTGAAATCAAGAAGAAAAAAGGCAAATAAAGTCAAAGCAGCGCTGCTAACATCAAAGCCAACGTTTCACTACCGCGTTTTAAAAGGTTGAAAACTTGTTTTGGATCACAAAAAAAAAAATTGAAAAAATAAAAAAATTCATAACAATACGGTGACGTGTATTTGTGACGATGTTGAGCGCCATTTGTCGTACGCTGACTTTGTCTGCTGCTCGTTGCGTTTGTGTGTGAATGCCTGCCTGAACTGCTGTGTAAACTGGCCGGTTAGGTGGCTGTGCTGCCTGTTTGACTGGCAGTTTGCCTGACTGGTTGGCTGACTGGCTGGTGGTTGCCCCTGTGCAGTCTGGGCTGTTTGCAATGTTTGCTTTGCCTGCCTGTCTGCCTGCCTGCCTTGTATCGTGTTATGTACCTTCATAGTTTGTGTTTTTTATTGAGTTAGTGGTATGTTTTTTTCTATATACATACATATGTATCTATTTTTAGTTTTTTTTTTTTGTTTATTATTTTTTATCAATTTTTTGTTTGGCTTATTTTCTCACAGTGCTCCTTTACTTTAAGCATGCAATACCAGAAATACAAAATTTTCACACGCTTCTTGGGTTTGCATTGTGGTGAGATTTTTGGTATGTGCGCTGTTTTTTGACTTCTCACTTCATAGAGTGAAGTAGCAACACACGAACATGACGTTTGCAGCTCTTTATAATATACGGAAACTCTGCATGGCGTTGGAATTTTGTAATATACAAAATGAAATTTTGTTACTCGTTTAGATTTAAAATTATAATTTTTTCATGCTACATAATTTTTGCGTTAATTTTTACACTTTTAAATTTTTACTCTCTGTTTGTACATAAATTTTTACACTCTTAAAGTTTTATTTTTATTTCTTTTATAAATAAATATTTTTTTTGTTTAAAAAAAAAAGCTATACAAATGTTTTCAAAATTTTAGTACTTCACCTTTTTGCCACTTTTGCACTTCTATATGCTCCGTCGTTTCTGCCTTCTTCTTGTTGTTGTTGTTTAGCACGAACAATTTCAATTCTAAATTTTGCTGAATGTTCGCCTCGTCGTACAAAGACTCTGCTCAAGCATACGCGCGCTGCGTATGTGTTAGTACCTTTTTCAGATTTTGATTTTGTATGTATAATAATTTAGCGAAATTTCACTATTTTTGGTATATTTTGTAATAAACTTAATTTTTTTTCAGCTACTTTTATGCACGTAATTTGTTGTACACTTTTTTGCTTCGTTTTTAAAAATTAAAATTTTCACTCCACATTAATTATTTTATACCTGAACACTCGCACACACACACACTGATTTTGCTGTCCAGGTATATTAAATTTTGGCTACTTTATAATAGTAAGCCTCTTTGTAAACGCTGTAAATTATATTCACAAGCATAACACGATTTATTTTACTTTAGAAAAAACTAAATTTATATATATATACTTCTATATGTACAATGCATATACATATAAAGAGAAGAAAAAAAAAACACAATCACTTTTTGACTTTAACTTTCTTTAGTAAGATTTTACTGTTTTTTCCGTTGCTGACATCCGTTTCAAACGAGTTACGAAGCTAGACTGAGCGCTACACTAGCGCGCTGAGTTTTACTTGTACGTAGGTACTTGCTGTGTTGCGAGAGGCCACATTGTCAGCAATTTTATATGTATGTATGTGTCGAAATTGGGGAGCATTTAACATTGGCGAACCTCAAAGCGCAGCTGTGGGGAGCACAAGCGCCATGTGTGTGTGTGTGTTTATTAAATGAAGTTGGAGCACGCAAGTGGATGTCAGCGGTAAGGCGGTCTAATGCACACATTTTTAGCCCATTTGCTTTGAAAAGTGTGCTACACATACAATTTAGCGCTCGTGCTCTATGCTTTTTTGTATTTTGCTCTCTCCAAAGCGAATGGTGCGCTACATTTGATATTGTGGGATAATTTAGCTGACAAAACTTTCACCGTTGATTTTTGTTATTTAAAAAAAATAGCTTGGAAAAGCTGAAAAACTAAATTAATAATTAAACCGATCGGATTCATCCATTTATTAAAAAAAATTTTTTTTTTTAAATTAAAATTAAAAAAATTAAAGCAAAAAAATCAAAATACAAAAATTGTAAAAACTTTTTTTCCGAGTTTGCCCAGTACACATGGCTTAAATTTACCGTAAACCATATTTGCTTCACAATTTCTTTTATTTAGTTTTCGGGACAATGGCGGATATCCTAAAAATATGTATACATAACCGCAAATGGTAGCTTAACGTAAGTAACCTAAATTTTTTTTGTTGGTATCCGAAGTAGAATAGCATTTGTTTGTTACCTAGTGACATTGGCATATTTTTTTTATATTTTTTTTTTTTAATTTCAGGCAGGTGGCAACTCGTTAATAATAAAATATGTAAAATGCAATTAGATGGCAACCCTAGCGGATAAGCGTACTTGACAATATTTTTGTTGAAATGCGACGCTAAATACCTTTCGTTTAATGTGCATATCGGAATACATAACTAATTTTATTACACAACTTTAGGCAGGTGGCAACGGCATAAAAGCCTGAGTGGCAATACCTATCTACATATGTACGTAGGTAGGAATTCTTGGAATATAGACAGTATCTACAAATATACAAATTTTCATTTCAGACTACTTTGGCGGGTCAGTTCTAAGGTCTCACAAGAAAATCATCTGAAATCACACATTTCAACGTTTAAGTTTCATATAATATGTCTTGACTTAATTGTAGGAAGAGAACCTGAAAAGACTAAGGACCTATTGTAATGTTTAATCGTATGAGCACAAACAGAGAGAGGTAGCGGCCCTTAAAGGACATTTGGAGCAAAAATGTTGAAAGAGCGAAAATCTTGATTAAAAGTGTACCGATTGAAGCTTTTCAAAGCTTCTCTATGATCAGCTGTGAATCGACTGTCTAGTTGGAAACATACGTAAATTTTTAACAGTGTAGAGAGAGTTCCGCCCATGAGCTAGAAAATGAGTGTAATTACTTTGTGGTAGATTTGAATGTCGCTTGCTTAAATTTTCAACTTCCAATGGAACTTTAAATGCACTTTCCTTGTAGTGAAGAAGTCAGTCGATGGACTCATCCTTTTTTTATATAATTAGAATTGAATACATTGTATACTAAAAAAGGAAATTATAATTTAATTCAATTGTTTATATACCTAGTTGATGCATATAATGCAGGTTTGCAATTTGAGTATATAAAGTCTAATCAATCTCCCGGCTGATTAGGTTTGTTTCGGTATCACATACATACAGCATAACTACATACTTACATACATACATATATACCACCTGGTTATTTCTGTTATCAAAAATTGAAATGTATGTAAGAGGCATAAACAAAGAAATTTTTGTTTTACTCCAAACAAGTTCGAGAGGTCTCAAATAAAGGTAATCAACTTAAAAATTGTGGTAGATGACCTGAATGGTTCAAAAGCCGCTTTAAGAAAATCGGAATTTGGTCCAATACAGGTATGTTTTCTTATCGTGGAGTCGAAATTTTAATCATCCCAAATATAATATATATTATCTAAACTCCATACGGACCTTGAGTAAAAATCACAATATCTAAAATTAATTTTCAAATATTCCTTGTATCAGAATTTGGGTTTAAGAAATCGAAAATTCAATAGATCTTCTACTGAGACGAAATAGGAGATATATGAATAAAATGCTAAGAAGGGGTGTTGTTCAAAAATATTTTGAGTATGGGGGAAGAACGTTCTTCAATTTTTATAGAAATTGGTGGGTCTCATAAAAAATTAGGTTAGATTGAGCATTTCTAGTAGTTCAAACAATCCATTCATTCCAACTAATCGAATAAATATTTTGTTACGAAACTATTTGATGCTATTTTTGCTCGGCAACATCAATTTTATAGTTTTTCGACAAATAACTTAATCAAGAGTTGTTCTCTTTCTGTAGAGAATTTAATTCATTTTATAGTATGAAACTCAATAGAAGCGAATGTGACATTTTCCCCAAGTATGTATGTATGTATGTACAACTCACAAGAAAAGTGAGTGTCATGACGACGTTTTTACTCACCTAAAACAATATTTCTATAATTTGAGTCACTCACGCTGAATCTGATTGGCGGTTATCCAATCTGTCTAACTTAGTTAGTTCCTTCTATGTACATAGGTCTAATAACAATAATAACTAATAAAATATTTTCACAGCGAAAACAAACTCTTCAAGTTGAAAAATTGTTTTTCGAACCTGTCTGCTCTTCATACACATATTTGCTGTTGGTATCAGCTGATAAATGTGCCTAATAGCAAAAGAACAATATGCCAATGAACTGAAGAAACAAATAAAATGACGACATAAATATTTAATTAGGGTGGATTAAAATGTGAATGTGTGAATGATAGAATACAATTTTATGAAACAAAAGAAAATTTAAAAACCCAAAAATACATTTTAAAAAGGTAAATAAACAATTAGTTCCTAATTTAGAGTTTGCCCACTGGATTTTTAAATATTTAATTGATTAAATAATAAACCTTTTTTCACTTTTTTAATTTTCTTTTTAATATTTTTTTTCTAATTTTATTTTTCTTTTCCTATTCAATTCAAAACATTACACAACTAAATAAACTATTAAAAAAACAGAAAAACTATAAAAAATTTCAGTTTTCGTTATTAAAAAGCTATTATTATTTAGTATGTTTACGATGTTACGATTTTCTACCAAAATAAATTTTTTTTAAAGAACTGTTATTTTTTTAATCGAATAGGAAAGGGCAGTTTAAAAATATTTTTTAAACTTTTTTTTATCGATTCAGTTAAATACTTTAAATAACTTAATAAATTATTGAAAAATAATATTAATTCAATAAATTATTAAAAAAAAAATAAAAAATCAATAAAAATTTTCATTCAAAAAATTTTAATTCTAATTTTCATTATAAAAAATTATTATTAGTAGACTTGCGCGCATTCATGCGCACGTGTTCCTAATTTTTTTTTTATAAAAGGTACAAATTTGAGCGCTGCTAAGCAAAAATATTTGTCACCTCACCCTAATATACTTTTGTATAGTAATAGAAAAAAGCCTTTATAAAAAAATGTAATGAAAATTTACAGTAATCTAAAAACAAATGATAAAAGAAAAAAATCTAAAAAACGAATATGAATAAAGAAGTAGCGTACCCGGCGCCGATCGGGCTCGCCATATACCAATAAAATAAGTCTCTCGTAAACTTTATCACACAATCCCTCTCCCGCGCTACTCTTCGAACCCTACTATTACTCCAAACAACACTAAATTTTTTCTTTTCTTCTTTCATTACTCTCTTCCGTTTAACTTATGAATTTCACTTTCGGTGTATCTTTACTCTGGTTCTATATCTATTCTTCATCATTTGAATGATGAAAAAAGTGATTTGTAAAAATATTTATATTTGTTTCAAAAGACTGCTAATAATTTCATGATTCTCTTAAACGATTGAAATGAGAAACATGTTTTCGAAAATACATACCAAAATCTAAAAAGCAATGCCACGCGTAAAGTTCCGAAACATACATTCCATATAATTTGATTAAACAAAAAAAAAACATTCAAGATTATAACATTTTACAACAACGATAATTTATTGCAAGCAAAAAAAGAGACGCGAATTTTAAACCAGACTGAGGTGATAACAATTTTTAAAAGACCACCTTTATATAAATGAACCAGTCAACAGCGGCGAATTTTTTCTTAGTCACAAGTGTAATCCTAACAAATGTTAGTACGAATCTCGCTTGGAGTTACTTATTGTACTTCACATCGATTTCAACTATCAAGTTTATAAATAATAGGTAAGTTACCTTGTCTTGTTATTCCTGGCTTTTAAAATTTCCTAAGGATGGTAAAAAGCCAGGCCGAATCTTTCGTACAATCTACAAAGCTTAAGGGCTTGGCTTTTTTCTGTTGCAGAACAACCTTTGTGTGACTTCAAAACCAATATATGTAATAAATCTTTGGATCTTGTTTGACGTCAATTAAGTGTGAGATAAAGTCATAAGAGCCTGAAGGGAATGTAGGCACGGCGCTGTTTATAAATCAAGATTTTAACATTTTATAATCACGGTTTGTGGCTATGGTTTTGCGATGTCACAATGCTTACTCCAAACTTGAGTTTGGCTTTTCTCGCTTATTGCCACAGCTATGCTATGGTTTGTGAATAAATTAGTTGACACAGGGTGAACTTGCAGAACATAAGAAATGTCTTCATACTACCAACAAACTTAATTTTTATACATTTCATGAACATGAATATAAAATAACTGTGTTCCGATGTTTATCAGTATGAGAAGAAGGAACGATAACCCGACCGATTGTTCCGATAAGCTCTGTGACTGGCAAATATTTTAAAATTAATCTCAGCTACCACCTTGTATTCAAATAATATGCGAACACACCTAGCACGATTATACCGCTCAGTGTCATAATACCGCACGCCACTCTCAACTTTATAAAAATCACAAACAACAACAAATTAAAATCAACAAACGCGTATTTTGATTATTATCAAGCGAATTGTGGAAAAAACTAGCCACTCATATCTTGAAAAACATCTTTGTCAGCAAATCGCGCATGTGGATTGTTATTCTTCAAAGTCGCTATATCGAATTGCAAATTACATATGAATACTTGAAAAAAAAAAGAAGCGAAAAGTAAAACACAAAAACATTTGAATATGAAATTAGAGCAGCCCGAGTATGAGTAAATAATAACAAATACATTAAACTATTCATATGTACATATTGAAATAAATTGAACTTTGTTTATGATTTTTAACAAACGGTAGCATTTATTTTAAAACCAACATTCAGAGATTGTAAAACTTTGCAAAATATTCCATTCCCACAATTTGCCATTTAATGAATGAGTTTGATCTAGCTTCATAAGTGTGGCGCTAGACAAAAATCTTCGCTGTTAACAATTTCAATATCTGGTTATTTCTGATGTGAAGAACGAAACTTCAAAATTAATTTAGTCTCTAGTTTCCATTTCACTTCTCAAAGTTAGTTTCGCTTCCGTTTCATTTCGTGATCATAAAAAGATTACACCATAATTTCCACACTGAGTAGTACAAATTACTGTTACGACAACAACAAAATCATGTGTGAATATGAGCTGCCAGACACGATAGGACCACATGATTGATGTGATTGACAATTTACAAACAATTTAAATGATTGAAATGTATCGATCTATACTTTTTTAAATCCTCAAAGCCTTGAAGTATTTTCTTCCTTATACTATATATCCAGATATTACTAGAACAGCACAACCATATTGCATGCATCAGTATGTATGTACATTAGGCTGTCTTACGAAAAAAAAAATTATTTCGACCAAAGTAGCACTCAGACCTTGTTGGCAAGAGTGACTAACTAATAGGCAGAGTCTCAAATAGATGAAGTATTCGCATCTTAACCGAAATTGCCTTAGCTTCTGAACTCGTTAGGCTATCTGTCAGAGGAAGGGCCAGTTAGCACTTTTAATACCCTAAAATAAATTTTTAGCAAGCTCATCTCTAAGGAAAACCAAATTTTTTAATGAATTTTTCTAAACATCAACGTTTATTTGCTCTAAAAAAACAGTTTTTCTGTTGGAACACTGAAAAAAAAAATTACTCCAAATTGAGCCACCCTAATGTATTATTTAAATAATCGTTATATCATTATTATCAAATGTCTACTCAAAATCAATTACAAAATCTCAGCTCATAGCTCTTCGTAGGCATGTTTAATGAACACACACATATAAGTACATACATACATATGTAGTTTACTAATCGATCTACTCGTATTACTTCCCAATGATCATTCAATCACCTTGTAGAGCGTTAGATTCAATATTTGAACGATCGATCGTAATTATTTTGTAGTAAATTGAAACGAGTTGCAGCTAGCGTTGAGTGGTTGGAACTAATTTCGAAAGTAGATAGCGAAATTTGAGCTAACCTAAAACCGAAACAAATTTTAAGGAACGAAACTGGAACCTAAATTTATTTTAAGGAATGAAACTGGAACATAAATTTATTTTAAGGAATGAAACTGGAACGGAAACTTTTTGTAAGGAACGAAACTGAAACCGAAACTTATTTTTAGGAACGAAGCTGGAACCGAAATTCATTTTAAGAAACGAAATTGGAACCAAAATTTTTTTTAAGGAACGAAACTGGAACCGAAATTTATTTTAAGAAACGAAATTGGAGCCGAAACTTTTTTTTAAGGAACGAAACTGGAACCGAAATTTATTTTATGAAACGAAGTTGGAACCGAAACTTTTTTAAGGAACGAAACTGGAACCGAAACTTATTTTTAGGAACGAAACTGGAACCGAAATATATTTTAAGAAACGAAATTGGAACCGAATCTTTTTTTAAGGAACGAAACTGGAACCGAAATTTATTTTAAAAAACGAAATTGGAACCGAAATTTTTTTTAAGGAACGAAACTGGAACCGAAATTTATTTTAAGAAACGATATTGAAACCGAAACTTTTTTTAAGGAACGAAACTGGAACCGAAGTTTATTTTAAGGAACTGAAACAGGAACTAAAACAGGAACAGAAACCACTTGAAAAACAACACTTACTGTGAAACCGAAACCGAATTTAGTTTTAAAGTTGCGTTAGATAGAAACACAAAATAGATTCTGAAGTTTCGTTGTTCAGCTCATAACAACTCCGAAAACGATATTAATGTTAAGGAACGAAACTTAAACGTTAACAGCAACTATGTAGTTGAAGAACTGAAACTAACCATGAAACCGAAATTAATTTTGAGGAAAACAATCGAAACTAAAACCGAAATTGATTGCCCAGGACGAAATGGGCAAATTTTAAAGAATGAAATCGAAAGCGAAACCGAAACTAATTTTGAAGCTTTCGTTCTTAAAACCGGAAATTCCCGCAGCGAAACTAAATATGTAGAACAAAATCGGAACCACAAAACGGTTTCTTTCCTTAGAATATATGTACATATATATACATATTTATATACATATGTATTACCTTGATAACTGATTGGAAATGTCTGATCAAAAAAATTTTAACCTCAATTCAATTGTCTGTGTATGATGGGTGTTTTCATTACTTTTTTTTGTGTTAAAAGTGGTTATGCCGTCGTATTGTCTGCCTTTACAACTACATTACAGTGTGACATATACATAGGTGCATACCCACAAACAGAATTTTGAAAAGTGTGGTTACAGGTTAAGTAATTTTATACAAAGTCTGAATGGGTAATTAATAAGCTCATCTTAAAGGCATACCCGCGAAAATTTAAAAAATACAAAGGTTTTAAGTAATCTTCATGGGAGTTGGAAGTTGAAGGTGTGCAGAAGTTCGAAAGAAACAAAACTTTGAACTTCTCATTGCGTACTTCCTTTTCCTTCCTTTTGAACTCGTATCACCTTTTCATTTTCATGCAAATACGAGTAATAAGCAAACGAAAGCCCCCCAAACTCGTCAATAAATTAAGTAACATCCCAAAACAAAAAAAAAAAAAAAAACAAAAAAAAAAAAAAAAACAAAAAAAAGAAAATGCATTTATGAAGCCTAACAAATGTCCAAAAAAAATGCTCAAAAGCAAAGGACTATAGCGACCCAACAACTGTCAGATTGGGCAAATAAATTGTCAAAAAGAAAGGACAAAAAGCAACAAAATACGAAAGAGCGAACAAGGAAATAAACAAAAATAAAAAAAGAGAAATCGAAAGCAAAGTTAAACAAGAGCAAGCACTGAGGCAATTTTTAGAATGTTGCCGCCATTAGCAATTCTGAAGTGGGCTGCAAAGCATTTATGTATGTATGTAGCTCTTGTGACTGGCTGCTGTACGAAAGAAACTGCGTCATAGGCAAGTACTTCAACTTAGTATGCGCATACAGGCGTTTAGAATTTTGTGGCATGCGACATGTGCGTCACAGTGTCAAAGGGCAGGAAATAAACGAAGCTCTAATGAGAAGAAATGTTGTTGGCTCAACTAAAGCAAAGACGTACACGAAAACTTTTATTAACACATTCACTGCGGTTTGATGTGAAGAATGTGGAATTGAATGGGATATTGTTATTAAGAATGTATTATTTTTTTTTTTTTGATTTTTCGGGATATGATTTTACAATCCCGTGATGGGAAAATTTAGTGAGAAAATATTTGAGACATTGTTATTAGGAATGTATTATTTTTTTTTGATTTTTCGGGATATGATTTTACAATCCCGTGATGAGAAAATTTAGTGAGAAAATATTTGAGACATTGTTATTAGGAATGTATAATTTTTTTTTGATTTTTCGGGTTATGATTTTACAATCCCGGCATCGGAAAATTTATGATTTGAAGTGAGAAAATATTTGAGAAATCAGAAGTATGTATTAAAATAAAAACGAGTAATGGGATTTTTAATGTTAATAACTTTCAAAAACATATTCTTAGGACCGACATTTTTTTCAAAAGTTTGGATTTTTTTTGTAAATTTTTGTAGACGTTCGAAAATATATATTTTTTGTTGTATTTAAATAGTTGATTTTGAAAAAAAAATTTTTTATATATTTTTTGGTAAAAAAATTTGTATTAGTCATGCCCATAAATTGGTTTGAGAAGACCATAAAGTCTCTATAAAGTTTAAAATACGTGTAAATAAATTTTTAATTATAAAAGATATCACACTCAAATAAAAACCAAATCAAATATTAAGTAACGGGGAAATTTCCGATTTTCTTGTTAGTTGCTAAGAAGGATCAATCGAAATCAGCAAGGGAAATTTTGAATAATTTTCAAAAATAAATCACACATATTTTGCTTTTACTAACATATTTACCATCCTGAAAACGTCAAGATTTTGTTTTTCGGGATCTCGGGATTGGCATCCCTAAGCTTTATAGATTTCCTTACCTTTCATGAACATGGAATAGTATACTAACTGTGCTCCGCTGACATAAGTGCACGAAAAGTGATCAAGACGCGTTACATGAATCGATTTTCCATTTTGATTATGTCCATCTGCCGCCTTGAAAAGAGACAGTGAGTCAACCAAATTTGGGAATATCTTCGAATTGATTACATCGTAAGGGAATTCCCATTATTATTTCACACCTTTGCGAAAAGTCGTAAAAAAATATATTGTGATTGGGGTGTTGCTTAATAATGTGGTTCCCCTTCCTTTGTTGTTTAACATTTCTCTGGAACACTCCAAGAATCAGTCTACCTTATTACGTTACAGCCCATGATTCCATGAAAACTTTGCAATTAAAAACAAGTAAGGAAAGGGCTGTCTTCGGCTGTGCCGAAGGCTTTATACCTTTCATGAATGCCAAACCACACATATCGGAACAATCGATTGTATGGGAGCTATACGTTATGTTGGTCCGATCTGGCTGATTTTTCGGGACGTTAACAGCAACTATGTAGTTGAAGAACTGAAACTAACCATGAAACCGAAATTAATTTTGAGGAAAACAATCGAAACTAAAACCGAAATTGATTGCCCAGGACGAAATGGGCAAATTTTAAAGAATGAAATCGAAAGCGAAACCGAAACTAATTTTGAAGCTTTCGTTCTTAAAACCGGAAATTCCCGCAGCGAAACTAAATATGTAGAACAAAATCGGAACCACAAAACGGTTTCTTTCCTTAGAATATATGTACATATATATACATATTTATATACATATGTATTACCTTGATAACTGATTGGAAATGTCTGATCAAAAAAATTTTAACCTCAATTCAATTGTCTGTGTATGATGGGTGTTTTCATTACTTTTTTTTGTGTTAAAAGTGGTTATGCCGTCGTATTGTCTGCCTTTACAACTACATTACAGTGTGACATATACATAGGTGCATACCCACAAACAGAATTTTGAAAAGTGTGGTTACAGGTTAAGTAATTTTATACAAAGTCTGAATGGGTAATTAATAAGCTCATCTTAAAGGCATACCCGCGAAAATTTAAAAAATACAAAGGTTTTAAGTAATCTTCATGGGAGTTGGAAGTTGAAGGTGTGCAGAAGTTCGAAAGAAACAAAACTTTGAACTTCTCATTGCGTACTTCCTTTTCCTTCCTTTTGAACTCGTATCACCTTTTCATTTTCATGCAAATACGAGTAATAAGCAAACGAAAGCCCCCCAAACTCGTCAATAAATTAAGTAACATCCCAAAACAAAAAAAAAAAAAAAAACAAAAAAAAAAAAAAAAACAAAAAAAAGAAAATGCATTTATGAAGCCTAACAAATGTCCAAAAAAAATGCTCAAAAGCAAAGGACTATAGCGACCCAACAACTGTCAGATTGGGCAAATAAATTGTCAAAAAGAAAGGACAAAAAGCAACAAAATACGAAAGAGCGAACAAGGAAATAAACAAAAATAAAAAAAGAGAAATCGAAAGCAAAGTTAAACAAGAGCAAGCACTGAGGCAATTTTTAGAATGTTGCCGCCATTAGCAATTCTGAAGTGGGCTGCAAAGCATTTATGTATGTATGTAGCTCTTGTGACTGGCTGCTGTACGAAAGAAACTGCGTCATAGGCAAGTACTTCAACTTAGTATGCGCATACAGGCGTTTAGAATTTTGTGGCATGCGACATGTGCGTCACAGTGTCAAAGGGCAGGAAATAAACGAAGCTCTAATGAGAAGAAATGTTGTTGGCTCAACTAAAGCAAAGACGTACACGAAAACTTTTATTAACACATTCACTGCGGTTTGATGTGAAGAATGTGGAATTGAATGGGATATTGTTATTAAGAATGTATTATTTTTTTTTTTTTGATTTTTCGGGATATGATTTTACAATCCCGTGATGGGAAAATTTAGTGAGAAAATATTTGAGACATTGTTATTAGGAATGTATTATTTTTTTTTGATTTTTCGGGATATGATTTTACAATCCCGTGATGAGAAAATTTAGTGAGAAAATATTTGAGACATTGTTATTAGGAATGTATAATTTTTTTTTGATTTTTCGGGTTATGATTTTACAATCCCGGCATCGGAAAATTTATGATTTGAAGTGAGAAAATATTTGAGAAATCAGAAGTATGTATTAAAATAAAAACGAGTAATGGGATTTTTAATGTTAATAACTTTCAAAAACATATTCTTAGGACCGACATTTTTTTCAAAAGTTTGGATTTTTTTTGTAAATTTTTGTAGACGTTCGAAAATATATATTTTTTGTTGTATTTAAATAGTTGATTTTGAAAAAAAAATTTTTTATATATTTTTTGGTAAAAAAATTTGTATTAGTCATGCCCATAAATTGGTTTGAGAAGACCATAAAGTCTCTATAAAGTTTAAAATACGTGTAAATAAATTTTTAATTATAAAAGATATCACACTCAAATAAAAACCAAATCAAATATTAAGTAACGGGGAAATTTCCGATTTTCTTGTTAGTTGCTAAGAAGGATCAATCGAAATCAGCAAGGGAAATTTTGAATAATTTTCAAAAATAAATCACACATATTTTGCTTTTACTAACATATTTACCATCCTGAAAACGTCAAGATTTTGTTTTTCGGGATCTCGGGATTGGCATCCCTAAGCTTTATAGATTTCCTTACCTTTCATGAACATGGAATAGTATACTAACTGTGCTCCGCTGACATAAGTGCACGAAAAGTGATCAAGACGCGTTACATGAATCGATTTTCCATTTTGATTATGTCCATCTGCCGCCTTGAAAAGAGACAGTGAGTCAACCAAATTTGGGAATATCTTCGAATTGATTACATCGTAAGGGAATTCCCATTATTATTTCACACCTTTGCGAAAAGTCGTAAAAAAATATATTGTGATTGGGGTGTTGCTTAATAATGTGGTTCCCCTTCCTTTGTTGTTTAACATTTCTCTGGAACACTCCAAGAATCAGTCTACCTTATTACGTTACAGCCCATGATTCCATGAAAACTTTGCAATTAAAAACAAGTAAGGAAAGGGCTGTCTTCGGCTGTGCCGAAGGCTTTATACCTTTCATGAATGCCAAACCACACATATCGGAACAATCGATTGTATGGGAGCTATACGTTATGTTGGTCCGATCTGGCTGATTTTGCCTACATATGTTACATATATAATATGTAGCAAACGTGCAAAGTTTAACGTTCCTAGCTTTTTAACTGCAAAAATTATAGCCCAAAACCCGTTTATCGAAACTATCGATTATATGGGAGCTATATGTCATGTTGGTCGGATCTGAGTCATTTTCACTACACACGTTACAAATACAATATGTACTAAATTTGAAAAATTTTACGTTCCTAGCTTTTGAATTGCAAGAGTTATAGGCCAAAACCCATTTATCGGAACAATCGATTGTATGGGAGCTATGCCTTGTATCGGCCCGATCTTGCTGGTTCCGACAAATGATTAATCCTATGCAAAATGGCGCCTGCGTGCAAAATTTCATCGAGATATCTCTAAAACTGAGGGACTAGTTTGCGTTCAAACAGACGCATACTTACAAACATCGGACCAAAGTTATAATACCATTTCATGTTCATGAAAGGTATAATTATACTGAAAAGAGCAATAATGGCAATTGCCATTATTTCCTTTTGCTGTGTACAATAAAGTCAATTGTCGTTATTTCCGTTGACCTTGTGTCCTTGCGCCATACTTTTCCACAAGCTGTCTCTGTGTTTCGCTACGTCGGAAACGTGTTGCTTTAGGCACATTTTCCTAGACTAATTCGATATACGCCTCGAGCTTTCCGATTACCCTTAACCATCTCTAGTATTAATTTACATATTAATAGACGTAAACAGTAGAATTTACAAAACAATTTCAACAATTAAGGTAGCGTAATATTGTGGAGAGAAACAATAAAAATGAATGAGTGATGGTTGTAGAAAGTTGGCGTGTTAAAATGTAAAGCATTTTACTGCCAACACGAGCGCTTTAATAACTAAGCTATTCTATAACTATTTTAAGCAAGGGGTAGGTAGATAAGAAGTATGTTTAAATGAAATGCTTGACAGTGGAGGTAATTTGGAAAGCATGTCAGCTTGTAATTGTTAACACCAGGCAACAAATCATTTAAAAGTTTGCATAAAATGTAAAACTTATGAATCATTTGAATCTTATTCGCTGTAAGAAATTCTTTGTTGGCAATTGAAAAAGCAGACGATAGTATTTTACTCAATACCAAACTCAAATCAAGGCGATCAGAAGGCATAAGTGTATAGTATAGCTGCTTATCCCGCTTCACAAAAATTCAAAAATGATGGAGTTTTCGGGATTTACAATATGTTTTCGCTCTTATGGCACCGCACACTTCTTTGTTTTGCTAAGAGTATGTAGTTTCTGTTTGTTAGTATACAGTTTGGCCTGTTAAAATTTTACTTCTCAGATCAAATTTTTTAAGACAACATTTATTGCCACCGCTGTTACATTAATCGTGCAGTAAAATGTATGTATACTAAACTTTAAATTGGATATCTAATATTATATTGGTGAAAACTGTATTTAAGTCTATGCACCAGTTTTTCAGTGATGCGCGAACAAACAACCAACACTAAATCTTAAAACCGCTATATTGGCTTCTCACTCATATTACAATTATCTAAACATATTTTTGAGCACACATTTTTCTTTAATATCACCATCCTCTTGCAATTTAATTATTCTAAAAAAAAAAATACATATCTACAGAACTCATCAGCTGTAGCTGTCCCGACATGTCACAACTTGTTTGTGCACAATTTATTGAATTTGTTAGCACTCTTATCTGATGATTATATATATTATTAATTATTCACATGCAATTCGGTTAATTAGCATTTCCGTTAAGCAAGGGTTGTGTAAATACAAAGTATAGAATGAGATGCACTCAGTTTAGACGGGAAGAGCAGCTGTCACTTTCTCTTGCCAACTCCCTCCTCAGCATGCACGGGGTTTTGCTCTGTCTATTATTGCATATTTATTTATATTTGTTTTTGTTTTGACTAATATTTTTGGTATGCAATTTATGTTAATTATGCATTACTGCGCCGAATTTATATTTCAAATTGCTTTTTGACAGTTGTTTATTCGGAAATGCTTTAAAATAATAAACAAAATTATTTCAATTGGAACATATTAATATTCTTGAGTATATTTGTTTTTCAATATTTATTTGTATTTGTAATTTTTCAATTGCTTTTACGAGTCTAATTTCAAGTGTCACTTTAATGAATGGATGTGTTTATTTAGAACAAAATCCAGTAGCTTTGCGTCAAATATTTTATAAGTCTGTTGAGAATTACTGGCATGTTAAACTCGAAGGAAATACACAATTTTAAATAGCGAATACTCACATGGCTGTGTATGACATACCTGCAAAGATAAATAATGATTTAAATTATTAAACAATTAATTCAAAAAGTACTTAATATAGAGAAGGAAGGTAGTCTTTCTCGGGTGGAATCAAATATTATATACATATCTAGTTGCATCATAAATAATAAAGGGAAGAAGGGAATATTTCTTCAGTGACTATCGTCCCATTTCCCAGATCCATATCTATTTGGACTCTTTCAAGCCACCTCAATTAACAGTTTTCCAACAATAATACGTTTTGTCGTAAGCACTACTGGGTATACAAATTGATGAAATCAAAAGTCAGACGCCACTTCTCTTCCTTAATATGTTAAACAAAATTCGCTTGGTAACGAAAATTAAATAAAAAAAACCAATTTTATGGGATAGGAAAACACGGAAAAAAGGTAAGAAACGCCAAAAGAGTTCTTTGTTTTCGTATTCTTGGAATTTTTCTAACGAAAAATATTTAAATTGTGATTCAATACAAATTGACAATTTAATGCGTCTACCTAAATCACGTGCAAACAAATTATTTTATCATTGCGTTTTGAAATAGACGAAGAAATGGTAAAATTAGGAGCTGGTTGGTACAAGATGGTGCCCAACCGTGCAAAAGTATTTTGCCCTGAGAGCTTCAAAATGAATTGTACTTCAAAATGAAAAGACAAAAAAACGTAAATCACATGTGTTAACCTTAGAGTTTTTGTCTCTTCCTCTATCCCACCTACTTTTTTCTCCTATTCTATTCACTTTCTATACTTCTGCACTTTTTTACTTATTACTACTAAAGCTCGCTTGAATAAATTCAACATGACTAATAACTCGCATTGTTTTTGTAAATCCGGTGCTCTTCGTGCTCTCACACGATCCCCATAAAACGGTTAAATCAGCGCAAGCAATTGTAGTATTTAATTTTTATGACAGCGAGTCTTAAAATTTCGACGGCACTAGATTTGAGTGCTTGTTCTTCACTAAACACCATTAGATCCCCGAAACCTCATGCGGAAGTACATATGTATGTATGTAAATGTGTGCATTTAATTAATTGGGTAATCAATTACGAAGCGCTAATGCCACAAGACTGATACTATCTATAACTTCTAAAATATAATGTATAAACTCATAAATATATATGTATAAACTCATTTCGGCGGGTAGGAAATTTTCGATTGTCAAAAATAAGGGTCACTCTAATGTATATTAATATTCAATAGGCCTGTATTGATATGTGTGATTTTGACAGCAAAAGTTAAATTGACAGCTGACAAGCGGAACACACTCATAAGTAACTGTCAAATGTCAGAAATTTTTCTAATTGCATATAAAACGAGAAATATGATTGATTACGAAAATAAATCAAATATGCAAACTTTTGAACGACGTATTAAGGTAAAATTCGACTATGTATGTATGTAAGTGTGAGAATTTAAAACAGGAAAATTGAAAATAACAAATAAAATTTAAAAAAACTAAAAAAAAAAAATAAATAAAATAAAAATAAAAAAAGAAGAAAAAAAAATAAAAATAAAAAAAGGAGAAAAATAAAAGAATAAAAAATATAAGAGAATAAAAAATAAAATAAAAAATAAATTATCTATATGTATATTTTTTTTTTTATGTAAAACAAATAAAAAATGTAAATGTCTGTAAATAATTGTTCTAATTATTCTGATACCTCAATTTCAACCCGAACAAGAATAAATTCCCCATATACATACATACAGTATTGGACAATACAATCGCACCCCCTTTTTGTCATCGAACTAAAACAAAGACGTCCTACAAATAAAGTTTCAGATAATTTCGTATAAAAGTTTGACTTATGTTGTAGCAAACTTCGTTCAAGGTTTTACTAAAAGCTTTGCACCAAATTCAAAATAATTTAGCAAATTTTGACCTAATTTTTCAACTTTTTTCCTCGGCACTTTAGAAAAATTCTGAGTACGCAGTTTTGTAGCCCATTCAATTTGACTCTGACAAAGTGCAAGTATTAAGTAGCTGCGACAGCGCCTTGATTTTTAATAAATTTTTTTCCGAACTAAGTTATGTATTTTCTCCATATAAAAAATAATGTTGTGATTTCGTTGTATGGAGAAAAAATACACATAAAAAATTATTAAAAATCAAGGCGCTTTCGGAGCTACTTAATACTTGCACTTTGTCAGAGTCAAATTGAATGGGCTACAAAACTGCGTACTCAGAATTTTTCTAAAGTGCCGAGGAAAAAAGTTGAAAAATTAGGTCAAAATTTGCAGAGTTATTCTGAATTTTGTACAAAATGATCAAGAATGGCTTTAGTGGTATTCATTACAACATAAACGATGTTTGAAAATAAAATAAATCGAAATCGCATATGAAAGACGATGTTGTTATAGCTCGATGTTATATAGGGGGTGCTATAGTATCGTCCGACACTGTACATACATATTTATCTAACTTGATTTACATACGCACATTTCCTTCGATGCATTGTGAGTATTTTTTCGCAACATATTTACATTCATAATATACGGATATACACTCCAAATACCGTTGCATTCTCTATCCAAAACTCATAATAAGAACAACATTCTAAAAGCCTGATGGCGTGTTTTGGCGCATTTTCATTATCTGCAAACTTCGCTGCTCTTGCCTCTGTCGTTAACTAAGTATCGATTCCGTTAATATTTGTTGTTGTAATATTTTGCATGTCAATGGAGGGCGCTGCCGTCTAGGTGGAACATTGACACGTGTTTGCCATACAATTTTGTAAATTTTTATGATTATCACATTTGGAAGGAAAATTAGCATTTATAAAAGGTTTTGGTTGTTGATATACATATGTACATACATATGTATGTGTAGGATAGGGATAGGGATAAAAAATTATATTCTATATTTCGAGATAGACCACCAGTTGTACATGCGTGATAAAACCATTCAATTCTATGAAGTAGTTATTTAGTGATGCGCGAACAAACATGCAGACAAAAATTTTCAAAACTCTTGTTTGCTTCTATTACACTACTATAAACCACCTATGTATGTATATACATTTTTCTCTAGTTTCTGCAATATAAAGACTACGTTGTAACAATTTTACAATTATTTAACGCAAGAAAAGCTTTATTTAATTCCATTTATTTGCAATTCATTTATTAAGCTCTATCATCCTCAATTTTTTACTCAATCAAACAATCAAAATGAAATTTATTTCTTAACAAGCAAAAGTAATTACCCACGCCTACTCTTGAAGTATGTATGTATGTACATACGTATGTATGTACATATATGCACTAACTGACCAACAATCAAGTAAGAAATTTATACTCAGAAGGAAATAGCATTGAGGAGCGCTTGAATTCTTGCCAGCAAATGAATGAATGCACAAGTAAATACAAGAAAATTAAACCCAATCGGTTGAAGTATCGAATTAGAAGAAATAATAGCATGAGGAAGAGATATACATACATAGATAATATGAAACAAATTCATTCTGGTGGAGGGAATTTAGGCACTTTATACTTTTTTAAAAATTATTCTAGAAAAATAGTTTAGAAACAGGGTACATTTTCTATTTTAAGATAATATTACTATCTATAATGTACAGAAATCTAACTCTCCATCAGTAACAAAAACACATTTTTAAAAAATGTAGAAAGCATTAGTGGTTCTTAAAGACATACACACAAACGCAATATAATTTAATTCTCATCCTTTTACCCATTTTCAGAAAGCAGCATTGCATGAGCTCGAATACGTGCAGGCGCTCTCAGTTACAATAATGAACATGTACCACATACGTACATATGTATGTACAAACATTCATCCCAACAAAGGCCGTTACGGTAGGCAGAACTCGCACTTGTCGCTGCATTAAATACAGTTGCATAGCATTAGCGAAGCGCAATCGCATGAGCAAGTACAAAGAATAGAAGAATATGCTAATTCTATGCAGGTACAAACATGTTATGTCGATGAATAGGTGAATGTCACATACAGGTGGTGCATGGCGTATGAGCAACATTTGAACATGTGCTGAAAGTGTTGGAGCAGGGATGCCAATGCCAGAACACGCAATTTTTAGGTCACAAAAATCCCGAAATTTGCAATACCGAAATTCATCAAAAAAGAGCTTTGCCATTGCCATACAAATTTTCAATTATAAGTGCTTATGGGAGGGGGGGTTGTATCTTATTTATGAATCATATTTTTGTTTTTCGAACCAATCGATCTTTTAGTGATGAGATATATGTATGTAATTATTTTCAAACCTGGAGCGAATATGAACAACTACTCATTAGACTGGGTTGGTCCCCATACAAAAAAAAAGAAACGTGCACAACGAAATAAACAAAAAGAAATTGTTCTTAGAATAATAAAAAAAAATTTTTTTTTCAACTACTATCTAAAAAGTATTAACTATTTGTATTATTTGTATAAAGTATTAAATTAAATAATCTTGTTTCGTTGTTATCAAAAGGAAATATCAGGAAAAAATTCAAATATCTGCAAGAATGCAGAAATATAAAAAAAAGAGGCAATATTAGTTCAATGTGGATTTTTATGCTGCTTCGAAAACCAAATTTTATTAATATTATTTTTTCGATTGCAAACGTCATAAAAACGTTTTCAACATTTCCTAACCTATTTTTTATTTGTTTTTCAACTAACGTTCACATAAATTTTTTTTTTTTTTTTTTTTGTATGACAACACTACTTTTGCCCACTAATAATAATTTTTATTTATTTTTCTTTCAAAAATTGTTATTGCTTTTATTTTTAAATCATTTAAATAAAGGTACAATAAAAATTCCATTAGGACTGTTTTTCGAAGGCTCTCAGGAAACTCATATCTCGGGATTAGTGCTATAAAATCACATCGGGATTATAAAAATCGAAAAAATTTTATCTGTAGTAGGTATGTATACATACATATGTACATATGCGAGTAGTACTAGTTGATGGTACTTGAAGTTAACTTAATTTAAGCTCACGCCCGCTTATATCAATTTCCTCGATACACCTTCACACACAAACTCAGAGATACGTAGATACAAACATGTATGTATTACATGTTTAAGTGAATTTCCATGAAAATTTATCTTTTTTTTAAATTTCAAGGACATGCTTAAATTTGTCATTCGAGTAGATAAACCATTTGTATCAAAGGACAGGCGCTTGTGTGTTGCCCACATATTGTTGCATGTGTGGCTCAATTCATTAGCTTGTGGCGAATTACACTTTCTCCTAATTGTAGTTAAGTTTGACTAACTGATGATATTCATGTCAGTCGTTAATCAACGTCAACGTTTTGCGGTTGGAAACACTTGTTTTATTTTGCTTTTGTTTGCGAGTTTTTGTTGGAATTGGATATATACAGCGAGCAAGTATTGAGTCCTTAACTTCATCATAAATCAATGTCGTTCGCTTGTCTACAAAACTCATCGCTCTTTCGTCACACAAATTTATTTTGAATGTGTCCATTGTTTGCGGGTACGAAAGTGATGTGATGTAGATGTGGACGACTTGTGACTGGATTTCTTTTTTTAATAGAATAAAATGTGAACAGTTACGGGAGCACCAACAGAAGCTAGAACAATAACTCGAACAAGAACCCGGAACATGATACGAAACCTGAACAGGAAAAATGGTGAAATACGGGTCAAGATCAAAAATCGAAACAATGACATGAGGCAAAAGAAGAACAAAATGGAGGAACAGCAACCAAAATCAGAACAAGAACAGATGGTGAAATAGGGAACAAGAACATAAAGCGGAACAAGAAAAAAATGGAACAAGCCCAGGAACCGGAATTAGAATATATGGCGAAACAAAGAACAAGAACATAAAGGCGAAGAAAAATCATAACAAGAATAGAAGACGAAAGAAGAAAAAAGTTGAGAGAAGAACCTTCACTAAGACAACAGAAGTGAAAGAAATCGAAGCCGAACGGATGAGTAACAGAAACAGGAAAAAAAGCTAAAATCGGAAAAATAACCCAAACAGGGCCATGAACCGGAATAAAATTGGATAAGATTACCGAAAACAGAACAAGAGCCTTAACGGGAAGAAGAACAGAAACTGAAGAATTGAAACCCGAACTCAAACTTAAAACGAAACTGGAACTAAAATCGAACATGAACCGAAACTTATAGATATGGTAGTCAGGGGCGGATCAAAGAGAGTGGGATTGGGTGCTAAGTCTCGCCGTCGCGCTTCGGAGTTCAAAAAGTCGTACTTTTCAGGAACTGTGGATAAAAGATTTCTTCGAAATTTCATAAAAAAAAATTGGATCGCCCCTTCCCAAAATCCTGGTTCCGCCACTGATGGTGGTACATATGTATGTATGTACATATATACTTAAACTTCCTATACTCGCGCATTGGTCTCTGAGACCGACGAAACACAATTTCGTGATTATTAAATTTTAAAACTGATTTGTGATAGACTGAAAGACTGGAAAATAATTAATAAATATAGTAAAGTATGTAATAAAAATATGTTTAAGGGAATATTAACAATCGGTCAGTGAGACCGTGCCCGAGTTTATACATACAATAATTGGCGCAAGTATAGGAAGGTTAATCATATACATACATATATGCTCAAGAGTCTTTAGCCGAGTTTTACTGCTGAAATACATTGAGTTTGTATGTACATATGTCTTATGAAAATTGAGACTTCCTCATAAGTATTTTGGAGACAACATGACTAGCTGTCAAGGTCACAATCTCTATGTACCCTCAATTCATACATATGTATTACTAAATCTAAGGACAAAACTCACTCATAATTGCTGTAAATACATACATTCACATTTATCCAATGCTGACATCAAGGCTCATCATAAGTTCTGCCACTTGGCCAACAAACTATAACGGGTCAACACATTGACATTGACATTGCGATAAAAATCCTCGTTGATTGCTTTCATAATTTCCAGTTGAATATTTTTTTATTGTTTTTAATTTCCACTGCATTTGACGCTTACTACGGTAGACGGCTGGTCTGCACTTCTCTGTACATTTTTGTGTAGCTTTTTTAAGCTCACAAGCGACAGTAAACGGCACTTCAAACGTTATTTCATGGTCAAGTTGAAATTATATTTTATATGGTGTTGCACTGTTTTCATGAATACTTACTAATGCTGTAGTCAAACTAACTAGTTGCATACTACTCCAATAGGAAGTAGTCAGCACGCTATTATGAAAATTCGCTTTTAATTCATATCGATACAATTTCACTTTATGTGTAAAAAAAATACATTAAGCCAATTTTTATTGCCACCACTGTGTAAACCGGTATTAAAATATTTCCCAGCAGTAAGAAGCGAATGCTAAACTTTAAGTTAGGCATCTAGCAATTCATCCATGGCAATTTAACTCAATTCTATGCAGCGGTTTTTGAGTGATGCGCGAACAAACATAAATACAATTTTTGTAGAATCGAATATATATCGAATTTTCATACAATTTTTATATAAATCTATTAATTTTCCTTAATTTTATTTTCATATTAAAAATGAATTAATTAACTAATTTAATTTCTCTCATAATTCTGTTGCATTTTTTTCACTCAACAAATTGGTTAATATCACTCATACGCCCCGGTGTCAATGACGTCAATGCATGCTGCAGCACTTAAGGTACATACTTACATACTTACACACTTCACAACTAAATTCAACAGTTGTATAATAAAATGTTATTTGTGGGTGTAGCGAGATGTGCTCCCACCAAATCTGTTGCTGTGTAAACAAGTACAACAACAACCAATTTATTTTAATTCAATTATTGTTTGCATTGCGGTCTCTAACGAGTGCTGTTGCATTCAGAACACTCGTTTAAATTGCATAAAGATTTACGTTGTCGCCAGCTAACAAATTGCTGTTTTTGTTCTTGTTGTTGTTGTATGCATGCGTCTTTCACAACGCCCCATCAGTTGCAGTTGCTAAATCTACGTAATGACATTGCACATAAAAATCTAAGAGTAAACGCACTTTTTACCATGATTTCTAAGATTTATGATCAAAGGTGGGGGTTGGTTTTGAGTGATTTTTTGTTTTTATTTCTATCGTTTGTATGTAATACACGCTGCAGCCAAACTAATACGCAAAAAGTGAAAGACAAAAAAGAATAAAAAGAAATAATAATAGCAACAGCAAATAAAAGTCACTGCCAGGGCTAAATAAAATGAAATGTTTGCTAAGTGCAATTGTTACTGAGTTTTCATTGAAGCGAAGATGAGGAATCGGATGGTTTGATTTTTGGTTTTTTTTTTATTTTGTGCAAAAAGTGTGATGTGCAAAAAGTTAAAAATTCAAAAGTTTGAGTGTTTTTCCTTAAATTTATTTTGTTTTTAAATCTATTTTCAGCGGCGCATGGGAGGGCGTGGCGCTATAACTATAAATTCTAAATTAAAGTCAGCCATGCATCAATCAAGTTAGGACCCGGCGAAACGGACACGACAACTAATCAAACGCTCCCATTTACTCGACTCTCGTCGCCAATTAAGCGGACATGAGATGTGTTTTGTATATACATAGCTACATATTACCGCTATATAGGGTGTTTGGTAACTAATAGATAAGTAAGAGTTTATGTTATAACAAATTAATCCTCATGGTTCCCGAGGTTTTATGATAAATTTGTGTTGTTTTTGTTTTAAATCGAACGATAGTCTAAAAATTATAAAACAAAGATTGTTTTTTATTTCTATTTATTGGTTAAGGACCATGCCTAGTTCGGTGTAAAATATTTTTAAAAGCATCATAGATATATATAATGAGCAATAGGAAAATAGCTTTATAGCTCAAACCCACTCAAAAATACATCGCTAAAGAGACGAAGATTGGTGAAAATGTTGACTGAATAAATTTAAAACACGATGTACTACAGGCGTGGCATCGCCCACGTTTCACTATAAAAATGCTGCTATTTTCTTTGAATTACCTTACACCCTGTACATATATACATATATATGAATGCATGTATTATTCTATGAACTAAATAGTTAGTAATAGGTAATGTATGCCAAAGTGACGTTATCAATCAACGCCTTGCTCGGTCTACACTTTGGCTGATAATCAATTTTCTTAAACTTCAGGGTGCGTCTGGTTATTAGCGTTTTTTTTGTTCTCAAACGAAGTCAAGTCAGTAGCTACCTTTTCATTCTAACTCAGTGGAATACCATCTAAACCGCGGTTAAAACAGTGTGCCCAGTAGTTTTAACAATATGGAAGCTTTAAAAGCTGTGTAGCATTTGGAAGAAAAAAAATATCTTTTTTAATCGAAAGAGAGTTTTACAAATCGAATAACTGTGATTCACACAAAACTGTTTGCCGTGGGAAGAATTTTTTTCAACCATATCTAAAACACAGTAGTCCGTTATGGCTATAAAAAAATCCGCATTTAAATGGCACACCCTAATGTAAACACACATACATACAAAACTATACATTTACTTGAGTATTTACATGCTATGTATATAAAAATTGTTAAATGCTAATGAAATACTTAAATTCTTTCTTGTCATTAACTACCGGCAGCATTTACAACAACAAGAAAAGAACAAAGCAAATGAATACAGAGCATTTATACGGTGGCACAATGGAGACAAAGGCAAAGGAAGCTGATTATAATTGGCTCATTCCATGGTGAATGGTGCAAGCTGTAAACAAAATTGATCCATTTTGTGTGGTTTTTTATAAGAGTACACTTTTAAAAATTGGGCTTTAAATTTTAAACTATTTTGCAGTAAATTCGAAAACTTTCAGTTTACTTTTGACGTATTAATTTTAATCCGTTTAAATTTAAAACATTATTATTATTATTTTTTTTTTTTCAAAATACTCTATCTCAGCTGAAAATGTATGGGATTTCTGTGCATATTAAGATTTTCTGGTGAGTGTATTTTTGACAAAATGTTGAAATTGAATGATCATCTACTCAGTCGCCCATATATAAAAATTTTTTTTCAAATTTACGAAAAAATTTTTAACCGTGCAATAGAGTAAATATAATCAAATTTCAAGTCTAAGAAATATCTTTAAATGTTTCACTTTTTTTTATTAAAAAATATTCCATTGTATTGTGCAGTCGGTTATTTTTATAATCAGCTGAACATATGTATGTAGCTTATAACATGATAGCCACGCCCAATTTTTATGCATTGAATATGCTGGAAAACGAAAAAAAAGTTTATTAATGTCCAAAATTGCTTGTTTGACTCTTGGCATCCACTTAATTATTTTGTAATTTTTTTAAATAGGCGTGGCAACGCCTAATTTTGAATAAAACGGTTTTTTATTATTTGGCTGCCAATTAAATGCTAAAGAAATTCATTTTTTTTACGTGCAAAATACTTTTTATTACCTTTTAATGTTGAGGCTGTGGTCCTTCGATTATTTTGTATGAAATTTAAAGCCTTATAGAGAGTAACTCATTTCCTTTTATTACTGCGATTTACCGATTTTTTCTCGATACTAAACTTTTCAGCAATAAGCTCAGTTTATGCATTTGGAAAGCGACAGTGAAAGTCACAAAAATTTCAGTTTTCGCCTCAAACACTTGCATTGGCCAAATTTTCACACAAAACTCTTCGACCGATATAAAAAATCACGGCTAGTACAATATGAATGCTCAATCGCAATGAACGACTTTAGCATCGATTAACTCCCGTTTTCTAATTACGAAAACACAACAGACAAGAATGCGAACTAAAGATCGACTGTTGGCATTTAAAAGCTGCAACGCACTAAAATCTTTAATAATTGCAAATAAAATCTACGAGCGCGGTCAACAAAGCATAAATTGTTATGGTTTTTGTTGTTGTTCTCACATTGCACTTGAAAAATGCACAAATCTTCCATAAAACAAATATGCTCGATTAAAGAATGCAAATCGTTTGGCGGATGTAAATAAATATGTACAAATATATAATATCGAGAATGTGTTTAATAAAAACAAATTCATAAGAACGCTCTCATAACGTTAACAAAGCGTACTCTGCACCCTGGGTGCACCACTGCGTATGAGCACCATAAAAATTAATTCGCAAATCTTTATCGTAGAAGGTGTTTAAATGCTTTTGGGCGTTTATTCAATTATTTTAGAGATCGCCGCTACGTTTACACGCCATATATTTGTTCTTGTTGTGGGTGTGTGTGTGATATTTGTGGGGGCGTTAAAGCACCGACATGGAGGTGAAGCACAATTCACGATTAATTTGATTTTCATATTTAAATAAATTTGTTTATCTTGAAATTGTGATGTTGGCATGCTATAGTTGGCAACTCTATGTGGGAATTTATTGTGCAGCTTTGAACGCAAATAAATGTTGAACGTACTTTACGATTTGATAAATGCACGAATGTCAAATGACCTCAGCTAGGGAAGTATTGGCGGCGCTTTGAGTTTGAGTAATTGCTAACACAATAATTTGTGGGTCATTCCATCAATTAAGCGGAATTTTTATGAAGGATACCCGCTAGGATTTAATTTTTTTATAAAATTAAATTTTTAAATAAAAATAAAAAATAATAGGTAAAATAAAAAAAATAAATAAAATGAAATGAAATGAAATGAAATAAATCGTTTTCTTTAAAATACCCCACAGTGCGCCACCTCCTATGCATCTTCTCTATATTATCTGTTTGAATGTGTATGCACGTTATGCAACCCATCATACACAATGGCACACCAATACATATTTACTCCTGCAACAGTCCCATTTAATTGGATTTCACTGTTTGTTCCTCTCAACTGCTGGCACAAGTTTTTATCTCAACCATTCTTTGTAAGTCTTCGCTTCTGCTATGACTTCTGTTGTATGTACGTTAGCTGAATGCTGCAGGCAATGATGTTTAACGCTGCTGGCGTCAGTCAAGGCCAAGCATTTGTGTGGACCCAAAACCAGCAACAACTAAAACGAATTGCGCTTCCTTGCTCGCTGGGTTTCAATTTATTCTCTTTTGAATGTTTTGCTTGCATTTCGCTTTTTCAGAAATTTAAATTTTCCATTGCGAGCACACAAAAATAAGACAATTTTGAATGTACATATATTTATTTTGTATGGAAAACGTTTTACTCGAAATAATTGCATTCGAAAGATAATTGGATACATTTTTAAGAGTGGAGATGTATGGAATGAGGAGGTCTATATATGTACATGCGGGAGAGGCTGAAGATCCATCCATGACTTGCAAGTAACTTCTCCTTTGGCTTTGAAACATCAGAAGACGATCGATCTCACGAGGAGGACCCAAACTTATTATCTTGTTCCGTAGTAGCCGACATCAACGTTCGTATCGTCGAGTCGTATTTCATATTTAGGATAACCGGGTCGTAGTTCGGTCTTCTATTCGCCGCGGCCACAACGGACCAATCCCCACACTTTATACAAGCCTTGTATTGCTCATGCAACAACTTTATTTATGGCAGCTTTTAAATTTTATAATTCACATATTTTTTAGCACTTTTTTTTAACTTTAATCAGTTTTGTTGGCTTTCCAAATGAATGGATTGTTCCGAGGTGGCGCATGGTTGTTTGTGAGCCAAAATACGAAAAGTGTAAACAAACTTTAAGCGATACCAAAGATAATAAATAAAACAAGCTTAACAAAATGTACATTTACGAGTACAATAGAGTAAGCAAATAGTAGCTGGATGAGCAGAGGGTGCTACAATAGGAACACTTGGCGGAGAAGTGGCAAAGCGGAATGTTTCAAGTTTCCTCGACTCGAAGTATCTTCATGGAGGGTGGAGTAAGAAAATAGAATGGCGCTACTTTTTTTAGAAGAGACCTTCTCCAGTAATATTTATGGGCTCGTCCAAGGTAAAGCATCGCAAGAAATTTCTAGTAAAAAGCTCAACATCGCTCAGGCAGTTCAGGGTTAATTATTGATAATAATTTTTTGAAGCCTTTATGCAAAAAGCCAATGAGAATACTTAGATGCAATCAAATTCTAATAAGCCGATTCTGGTACACTTATTACGCACGCCAAAATAAGAGTTTTTAGAATTTTTGTCTATATGTATTTTTATTTGTACGCGCATCACGCAAAAACTGCTAAATATAATTTATTGAATTTTTTGTTGTTGTGTTGCTGGCTGCTTCACTTAAGATTTAATACACTTTTAACCCCAGATAAATATTTTCTTCTCGCATTTTACAGTGGTGGCAATAAAAATAGCCTAAAATATTTTGTTGTATAAATATATTGAAATTGTTATAACTTTATATAAAAGATAATACGAAAAATTGATTATTTTTAAGTTTGTTTAAGCAACAAAAGTCCAATGAACAATTTTTAGAATTTTTTGTATGTTTGTACGCGCATCACTAAGTCAATACTCATCAAATTAAATTTTTTTTTCAGCTATGTTTCTCTCAAGAACTGCCTTTAAATACAAGATATATTTTGATGTTACTTTTGTTTTAACCGATGTCACTATTGGTTAACCCTTTATCTACCATCCACATACAACGTTTTGTGTTTGCCAACAAAGCGTTTGTTCATTGTGTTACTTTAACTGTCAAATCTTTTGAAAAAGCGTTCACAATGCATAAAGCCAAAGCTGTGCGGCAACTCCAGAAAATTTAAAAAGAAATGAAACGAAAAAATATAAAAGAAAAAGTTAAAAAATTTGTAGTTATTTCTTTTTTTATTTCCTAGCGGCTGCCTTTGTTGGATTTAACACTTGCTATTATTTGTTTTTGTTGTATTTTGAGCAATTCATTTAAATGATTTGTCAGCCACGGAAACTTATGTGGAAAATCGTCTTACCCACGAGTTTCGCCTGGTTACAAGGCGTTTGAGCTTGAATGAATTGCAGTTGTTGTGGTTGTTTTTCAGCCTGAATGTTTTGAGAAGTGTTGTCGAAAGTGACAGTCCTTTGTCGTATATGAACCCGTTACGATCCGATACTACCACTAGTCGGAGAAGCGCCCTCATATGACCGGCGAAACTTTTTAGGTCATCTCACCCCCTCCTTCCACAATTTTTATAATTTTCAAGTTCGAACAGTATTTGTTATTTATTTTTGTCTTTAAGAATGGCTTCTGTCCACAATTGTTGTTTGCTTTGGTATATAATTATGTCAACAAAGTTACCGAAAGCATGGCTATTTCTATTTCCAACAACACAGTTGGATAAGCATTGCTTTCATGACATTAAGCGTAGCAACTAGCGGTAAAGCTAGAGCAAAAATACCTTTAAAGGTGTCAAACTGTCTGCTAGAGGAGTGGGTGTAGCTGTCTAGACATCAAGCGAGTTGAGGGCATACCAGAAAAAGAAGAATGTATGGAATTAGTTGAAAATTTCTACTCCCCTACAAATTTACAAGAATTTCAAGTTCAAGCTTAGTCATTTTAGTCCAACTATTCAACAAATTTGTTCGAACATAAACAATTCCATAAAACTATTTTGAAAAAAAAAATATTTCGATTTCTATTAAAATCGCAATTTCATTTTCTAACCTTGGATGACTAAATTAAGTAGATATTTATGTCAATAGAAAATAACCTAAGTCAACAAACAACCGCAACGAAAGTGACCAGACAAAAAAAGGGGCGTTTGTTGACTCGCCAGTGAGAGAGAGGGCGCCATTGAAGTAGGAAAAAAAACGAAATTGTGAAATGAACGATCCGCTGACCACTTGTTCCGCATGACAATTGACGTCAATGAGTGATATTTTAAAAATAAGATTTGCAATTATTATTTTTCGAAAACGCATTTTCAAAAAAGGGCAAACAAAAATAAGGAGATATTTGTTTTGAAATTGACCAAAATATATTTTTTGTTTAGCGGTCAAATAAATTTTTCTAAAAATTTCTTCGAATGTGTTTACTGCATATTTTTGGCAGAGCTTATCTCATATCCGTTCTCTTCGGTTCCAAAATAGCTTCATATCAGCAAAAGGGCCGAAATTTGTTCTAAAACGTTCTATCTGAATTTCATCAGAACTGAGGTCGTTTTTGAAGCAAATTCTATTCAGGGGCGTAGCGCAACCATTGAGCGTTTTTTGAGTAAAAAAAAACTGAAGTAGGACTAAGGCATCTGAAAACTTTCCGTAAACTGGGACTGTTTTTCTATTCGAAAGAAAATTTGTTCGATCTCGATTAATTCGTACTCTGTAAGTTGCTTTCGATTAGAAAGCATTGGTTGTTCGAGCTCCATTCTGTTCGATTCGGATTTCATTGACCAGGACCCTTACTCTGCAGTTCTATTCGAAAGAAAATCTGTTCGATTTCGATTAATTCGTACTCTGTAAAAAATTTTCGCTTAATAGTTGTTCGCGTACCCTTCGAATTTGATTTATCGCCCTTTCGATTGTAGAAAATTTGGTACTCTCATTTCCCTATTTCGAAAACATATGCCAAAACGTTATGTTGAAGTTGAAGAGAATAACAATTTTTTTTTTTTTTTTGAATTCTTAAAAATTTAATTTTGTTTAACAAAAATAAAAACAATCACGTTTAAAGCACTTTACCCAATACAAATATGAATTTTGCGCCAAAAACAAAGCATCACGGCAAATGCTAAAAATGACTAATGTAGCCGGCAGCAGTTGCGAAAAACTCGGTGACAGACAATGCAAAAACACAAAAGCCGGTCGATATTATAAAAATTACTAATGCTTTTGTATTTTAAGAATTGGTTAATTAAAAAAAATATGAACACTAAATTAATAGCCGAAGAAAAAAAATTTGTATAAACGTTTCGGGCGCTCATTGGGCCAACACAGCGAAAAGAGTGTGTTGCTATACGCCATAGGATGTAGCGAGAGGGCATGCTGCCAAGTTTTTTTTTTTATTTTTGTATATGTAAATTTTTCTAAATATTTTTTAGTTTATAATATACATACATTGTACATATTTTATGACTAATAAGGAGGTAGAAAGCTTTTGATGAATAATAATAATTTTCGCTAAAATATCGTCGCCAAGACGGTAAAAGCTGCAATCTATATTCAAAAAAAATTCCAAAACGATGAAATTAAAAAAAAAAAATTGTAAAATTGCAAAATTTCTAAAAAAAATTTCATATCGCAAATTAAACTTTTCTATTCAAAAAAGCATAGTTAGAAATTAAAACTAAAAAAAAATATCTAATTAAAAAGCTTAAAATATATAAACAAAAATAAAAAATATTAAAAATATTTAAAGAATATAAAAATAAAACTAAAAATGAAATTGGCGATAATGTGTATTAAAATAAGAAAAAAGAAATGTCTGATTAAAAAGTTGAAAGAATAAAACTTATTAAAAAAATGTTTGAAAAATAAAACCAAATATTGAATTAAAAGTAAATAAATAAAAAAAGTTTTTGAGATTTTAAAATAAAGCATTTTAATCATTGGCTATATTGTTTTCAATAAAAGAATACTAATAAAAAAAAGAAAAACAAAATATATTAAAAAGAAATTTAAAAAAAATTAATTAAAATGTTTTTGAGATTTTAAAATAAAAAATTTTAGTCACTGACTGTTTTATTTTATTACTTATGTATAAACAAATAATATTTCGAACAAATGCTTGTTGCCAAAACCGGTGATTGAACGCATTTAACGGTCAAGAGCCATTCATCGCGCGCCTCCTTTTCAATTTGAACAAGAAACAATTTTTTTCTTTCAACATTATTTTACTTTGATAACACATATTTCGACATTGTTTTTGGAATTTCGTCTTTGTATTTTAGCAATTTACGAATAAGGTCAGGTTATTTTTATATGCCCAAGAGGCAATTTCGCAATGTGTTGTTGCTTTTTGTGAGCACCGATCGGGAACACAAATCAAGCGTTTATTTTTAAACGCAGCGCTCTCCCTCCCACTTTTTCTCTCTCTCTTCCTCTCACTCACATTTAAACAGGCACTTTGTTGTTCCAATTTCAATGACGTCACATTTTGGTAGAAACAATAATTAACTATAAGAGATTTTCGGAACCCGCCACTAATTTTGATAAGCAAGACAAATGGTGTGAAATACCGAAAAGAACAAAAAATTCCATTACCCGTTCAGTTTTTACCCGTTTACTTTTTTATGGTTGCAATTTATTTAATTGGTACTTCTTTCTTTAATTCGCTTTGAAGCGTTTATTAATGAGGAAAGTGGCATTGTATACCCGCTTTAAGGGTAATTTGTTTTGAACTTTTGCAGATTAAATAAATCTGCTATTGGACCAATTTTTTCGGCATTCCTTCATTTGCTTTTCTGATCTACTGTGTACTGTGATTCAACCAACCAAATATGAAATAATCACGCAAACCCAGAAATTTAGTAAATTATTCATAATTTCAATTCAAAAGCATAAAATATGAAATGACAATTTTTGATTGGTTATAGCATGTGACAAATATGAACTAATGGTTAATTATTAATTATAGTTTGGCAAGCGCAAAGGAATTTCGTAAAAAAAAATAAACAAGAATGAATAAATATATAAATTAAGGTATGAAACCGATGCCAAATTTTATTGATGTAACTTGCACAGTTGCAGAAAAAATTTAAATAAAGTAAAATAAAATAAAATAAAATAAAATAAAATAAAAAAATAAATCAAAATAAAATAAAATAAAGTAAAATAAAATAAAATAAAATAAAATTAAATTAAATTAAATTAAATTAAAGAAAATCAAATTAAATTAAAAAAAAATAAAGGAAAAGGTGAAAAAAAGAAACAGCAAGGAACTGAAACGACAAACCAAAATAAAGTTATAAATTGGAGTAGAAAAAAAAACGAGAAGAAAAGTAACTTAAAAAATGGGAAAGAAACATGGAAGAACGCATCAGCGTAATAAAAATGTTTAAATGTCATGAAAAATTAACACTTAGCAAGAGGCGGTAATGACGTCACAATAATCACGATCTACTTAGTGCATTTTCGAATTTCTAATAATGTTTGTAAAATAGATTTGCGTAGGTGTTTAAATTTGATGCACAATTAAATGTGACAAAAACATGAAAAATATATAAACAGATGTCTGAGCAAATATGAATATGTATATATAGAGTTGAATGACATGGTAAATAAACGAGGAATCATAGCTTCAAAAATGTGTTCTTTTAATGTGCATGTAGGGCACACGCGCAACAAATTCGTAGAAAAAATATTTGTAAAAATTGTTGTATATTATATACATATATTTAATTTCAAATAAGTGTAGGAATAATTTGTAAATGAGCGAAACATGAGCAACAGTTGCTGACACACAATACAATGAGTAGAAAAGTTAGTGGCAAAAATCAAAGTTTGAACAATTTTAATTTTTTTAAATATTTACTTCATTGAAAAATCATACTCAACTTAAAGTTTGTAAACTTTTTTCTCCGAAGCATTCTTTTAATTTTTTTTAACTTTTTGAAAATTTGTTTTTCATATTTATTTTTTTGGAAATTATTTTCTTTTTTTCATTACAGCGAAAATTAATTAAATTTTCATATGTATAACTTTCATAACAAATAAAAATATTTCTATGGACAATTCAACAGGAACAAAAAATCTATAAAAATGCACTTTGCGTAGTGGTTCATTAATTTTACACGCTTGTGTAGAAAATTTTGATTTAACAACTGCACCTGCAGTGCCAACGAAATGCAGCAATGACCGCTAACAACCGCCTCATAGCGGTGTGACCACCCGCTAGTGTGCAAATACGTTTTTCACATTTCTAAATTTTTGTTTTTGTAGTGCAATAAATTTTGATTAAATTTGATTTAAATTAAATTGCACAAATTTTTACGTTAGTCACATAAATGCGAAGTACTTAGATGCATGCAGCGCTCACGTGGCTGCATCTGTAATACAAAGTGTAAAAGAATATTAGACGTATAGAATTGTTTAGATACAGTGTTGTGCGAAAAATTAGCACCAAAATAAAATAAAATAAAATAAAATAAAATAAAATAAAATAAAAATAAATAAAATAAAAAAAGTTAATTAAAATAAAATAAAAAAAAATTAATTAATATAAAATAAAAAATTAGCTGAAAACATGGAACTGCGTCCCCTTGGCCAAAGAATGCCGAAACATTTTCCGTTAACTTCTCAAATGCTTCTCATTTTTCCAACATCACTGTACATTACTGCATCGAACAAGTTTTATGTGCATGCGATCAGATTTGCCAAAGAGCTGCTAACAACCCGATGTTTATAAAATAAATTAATCTTTTCTTTTGCACCTCATCAAGAGACGTCAAATTATGTCATTCAAGAATTTGATAGACATCAACCAAAATAATGTATTGCACAGCTGTTTAAATGCCTGTCTGAAGTTCAAGGCCATCGGCATCAACGTTTTGCCGTACGAAATTCATTCAAATAAATGGGTTTTTAATATTTGCGAATAAGCATGTGTGTGTGTGTGTGTGTGTGTGTGTAAGTATGAAAGGGTAAACACTAAAGTGAAATGGCAAACTAGTGAGAAACAAATTGATAGCAACTAGAAATTGGTTACTAATATCGAACTAGTTCGTACGGGAGTAGTTCTTCGCACTAATAATAAATGCAATGCTTTGGGCCATTCAGTGTATTAAGAAAGATCAATGGATCCCATAAGTAGAAGGAATTTAGACTCAATAAAATTTGGACTATCTCCCTTTCTCAGCGCTCACTTCCTTTTGCCCTACATCTCCTTTTTCTATGCTTTTTCCTCAGACTGCCTAAGCTTCCTTTGACTCTACCCAAAGATTTTATTAGGCTTCAATAAGTAAAGGAGCTGCATGAACGATACCAAGCAGCACAAAGATGCGATACGAAACAAACCCAGACAGTTATATCGCTACTTCAGCTTGATGTCCTTACTAGTTTTGGGGTGGTAGAACTACCCTATTTTACTCTCGGGATGGAAGCATATGCTGTCTAGGGTTCACTAAAAATATTTGAATATGACATTTATTTGTAAAATTTAATTAAAAAATGGCATGGTGTGATTGCTTGTTGTTGTTAAAGATGATAGGAATTCGCTGAGATGAACGTGCCAAAGTCCTGAAATTTATAAACAATTCATTTCCCCAAACTGCAGTTGTTTTGGGAAAATTTTTTTATGATTTTTGCACCGTCTTTAACATTCATTCAAAAATATTTTTTTTTAATACTTTCATTTCTTTTGAGGCGCCATAAACTTTTGACACATCGAAGCTAGGAAAATTTCGCCTAAACGGGGGGAGCTTATCGGCATTAATCGTAGCCATATGAGAGACGTATTTAGCCCGATACACTTGAGCAGAATGTGGTATTTTAAAAAAAAAACATCTGCTTCCGGAAATCTAATCCCTTAGTCCATCGACAGTAGAGGTCCAATTGTTTGTGAATTGTTTTTTATATTAAATTCTCTTATCGACAAATCTTCTTTATCCCACGGAATCAGTCATATCTCACGGTAAACAGTAGAATTCCCACAAAGCCCATTTCACAATATTTACTTTGGCTAAAGAACACAGAAACAAAAAACAAAAAAATCAATAGATTTACAACGCAAAAGCGGCACAAACAAATAACTAACCAATTTATTGCTACTGGCATACGCCACACATTAACCACCCCCCTTCCACCTACATACATTTCATCCAACTAAAGTTGGTTAGGCAAACAAGCAAGCTATTTTCTGTTTTCGCATTTGTGCGTAGCAAATTATTCTAGGAAATTTGGGTAAACGGAAAATTGCGCTTTAACTACGCTATGGTACGGATGTATTGATTTTGCACGTGTGTAGGTACAGGTGCTGGCCATTGATTTATGACCGATACGTTTTTGCGCAAGTTGGTATCTTGATTGCCTGTAAAGACTTCTATGGTAGATGGGGTTTGATTGTTACGTTTGGTAGATTAAAATTTTGAAGATTTTTCTAGTCTCAAAAATTTTAATTTTCAGATTTTGTTCAGTTGCTTTCTTCGATTTTTACAAAATGTATTTTAACAAAACTTATATAAAAACATGTGTCAAATTTCAATGCAAGTACTATAAATTTTGTTTTAAAAATTTACCCAAAATTGGCGAAAATTCAAAGAAATTTAGTTTAAATTTTAAATTTTTTTCACAGAAATTTAAAATTTTCTTTTGTTTATGCAGTCTTGTTGGCCATTATACATATTTTATTATAATAAAGTGTAAACCTTAAGTTCGTGAAACATTTTGGTAATTTTTAACAGTTTTTATTCTCGAAGACTTTTGTTTTTTTTTTTTGCAATTTTTTTTACATGAAAGAGAGCATTTTAGCTTGTCGGAATAAAATATATTAAATAGAATTGAATGGGCTGCAAGACTGCATAAACCAAAAAAATTAGTGAAAATTTTAAATTTTGATACATTTTATATGAATTTTGTGTGATTTTTTAAAACCAGATTTATAGTTCTTGTATTAGAACTAGACACATGTTTTTGCATAGGCTTTGTTAATTTGTGAAAAACGCCGAAAACCACTGTATGTACATTGATATATGTACGCCACTGTATAGACGAAGCCGAAAACAATTTTAGCACTACATACCTTTAACAGAGCAATTTTAGCTTGAAGAAAATTCTAATGATTATTTTTTGATTTTATAAAAAACTCTAAAATAACATCTTTCAGATTTTTCTCAACATATTAAGTAAGCGTTCTTAATTATATTTCCATCAACTGTAGGCGCATGCATGGAAAACCAATGCCTTTACCACGCGTCTCTGTCTTGGCACTATAACATTTTATTTACAAAAATTTACGCAATAGAATTACTTTGAAATAACTTCGGCTGGCCTGAGAGCGATCGAAATGAACGATTTGACTGAGCGGAAGAATAACAAAGACGCAATTGTAGTTTTTCTTAATTAGGAAAATTTGTAGGAGATATAAAGCAGATGGAGTAAAAATTAATTATAAACAAACATACGCGATGTAAATATTTATGTATGTCCATGTTATTGTAAGAGGAAGCGAATAGTTACATAAACGTGCCTGTTCAAGGATGGTCCATGTAATGATGTTTTTAGCTTGGAATTGACATGTCGCGCAAGGACATACTTTGAGGGGGTCAAGTATGATACTCGTGTTGTCAATTAACGAGGCACGTTTTTTTACGTGAAGTGGCTCTAGCATCACCGTAATACACGATACACAACAATAAAATCGATGACTTTTCCAGAACTTACCACATTTGCCGTTCTCAAACACTTTTAAAACACCTGGCCCATATGCGCTACCCACTTACGTCTACAGGTAATTAATCCGCTAAGACTTTACAAATATTTTTAACGTATCTACTCTAGTATTTAGCGATTATTGAGAATTAATTACTTATTGTTAGCAAACAGTCGGTGAAATTGCAGCCATACATTTTATTGTCTTATATTTACAACAGGTAAGACTATATTAGACACACTTAAAGCTGGGTTGTTTACTTGCTAATATGAGCCGCTTTTTGTCAAAATGGAGTAAGTAGACTATTAAGAAAATAATAATTGAGTGCAGAGCGGATCGACAGTGGTGGTTTTCGGGTCCAAACATCGCTCTCCACCTCCTTTGGTATACAAAAAATCATAATTTGTAGGAACTGTTAGAATGATGTTCTCGAAATTTTATTTAAAAAAAAATGGCATGTGCCCTCATCCCAAAATCCTGCATTCACCACTGATTTACAGTAATATTAGCAAGCAGTAGATCGGTGTTTTACAAATAAAACAGATTTTTTCAAAAGGGAATTTATTAAAATTTTTCTATAAACATTAGCTTATTTGTAAGATTAAAAAGCTCTGTGCACCTTACAAATGTTTACCTCATTTGTTTACTTTATTGCTTTTGTATGTGCACAACACTCGGGTTTGACTTCTTTATGGCTAGAAAATAGGAGAAACGATTATTTACAAAAGTAAATCTTTCAAAGAACTAACATTTGACGTAAGCAAATTTAATTTGTATTTGCACTATTTTAATTAATTTATAAGTAACAAATAAATAAATTTTTAGTTGAATAAATTTGTTTTGATTTAGGTTAGGTTTGGCGAGTGTTTCCGAATCGGGAGTGATAAGGAATGCCATTTAAAGCGGATCAAGACCATGAACACGCTTCCTGTTCAATCTCTTTTTGTCTTTTACTTTTCCCTTCATGACATATCCACGTCCTCTTTTTCTCTTCATTTTCCTTTAACAACTTCAAATAGCCTGTGCCAGTGAACCAAAGAATCTAAAAAATTTGTTCAGTACCAGACAACCATTCATTTTTATTCATTGATACTCGATTGATTTGTTTTAGTGATTTCTTTTTATTAATTTTGTGTTTTTGTACAGAGTGAAATGTTTTGCATCTTTTTTCGCAGAATTCTCTATCTAAGCAATTAATATCATGATGAGAACTAAAGGCATAAACATACTAGGTACGTCACTTAGGGCCGCTTTAACAAAAACCGGAGTTTAATTGACGTATTTTGTACGGTTAGCTATCAATTATGCTTAAGATTTAATAGAAAATAACACTCAAATTCTATTTGAGAGAGAATAATTCAAAATTATTGGGTATATCGTTGCTTTAAAATTTTTGTTGTAATTTTAAACGAACACACACACCTTTTTCCATGCTTCTAGCAAATGTACTCATATCAGCTGATTGTGACAGATTCGATAAAAGACAATTGTGTATCACACAAAGAAATGATTCTGACATAATCAGCTGATATGCGCTCACTTCCTTGACGTATGTCAGACTTACTTATTATTTTTATGGTAACTTGTGGGAGCGTAAAAGAATGAGGAAGCAAAACGAGAAAAAATGGTTATATTATTACAAGAATAAAATGTCATAGCTGTTTCTTAGGTTGAGGTTAAACAAAGCCAAAAAGCTTATTCGTCACATATTCAAAACTGTGCTAGCCACAAATTTAAATTCATGCGTAGTTAGTTCATGGGAATTTGAGTAAGCTGATGAACACAAATTATCCTTACTCTTAAAACCAAGAGTCCGTCATCTTTCAGAAGCATTCAAAGCTCCCCACTAGTCGGGTAGTGCACTGTATCCACATTCGCACAACACTCAGCCCCGTAAATGTCAAAAAACTGTACGATAAACAAACAAAGGTACATATATGTATCATATCCGCAAGGGCAGTTGAGTTCGAATCTTACATAAATAGGTTGCGCTCATGAACGGTGCGAATTGAGTCTGAATGTCAAGCACATGCATTGAACTGTAGGTTCGAGAGCTAGTACGTACCATGAATAGTACATGTGCTAATAGAGCGATGAAACTATGTAAATATTTTGTTGTTGTATTTGCTTTTCGTCTTTGCCAATGTTGAGATTTACAAATAGTACGGAAATCGTGTATTTATTAGGGTGCGAAGTCATATCTTGTGTACATTAGGGTGTGTCATATTTTTTTTATTGAGCAGGCGTTAAAATGTTCGTTAAACCATTGGAAAGGAGTCCACGAACAAAATTTGAAATCGGTTGCAATGAAGGCTTCATGTTTACAGGTATTTTCGACGAAAGTTTATGAATTTGTTTAAAAATTTAGCTAGGTTCTATCTTATTTCAATTGAGGGACATAGGCACTCAATAAGTGGTTCATAAAAATGCAAGTTAAAGGCAATTTGAGCCTGAAGGTGCAAGACTTGATACGACAGTATTAATAAGGAGCACTCTAAAGCTCGTATGCGTGTTTAGAAGAAAATAAATGCAGTTTTGTATGCATAAGAACAACACCAAAAGGCAATAGTCGAACTGCTCAAGTGAAAAGCGGATTAAAAATGTGCACAGTGCTGCGTAGTTAAGTTGTAATATTGATTTTTACTGTCTGCCGAAGTAGAGGAGAAAGATTGCTATTATTTTGATCAACTTAGTATAAGGACAGACTCTCACAGCGCAGTTTAAACCAGCAGAAAGCTTTTCCTTTCATCTCCTTAGCTTAACTTGCTTATAAAGATAGATACGAGGTTATTTCATACAGAAAACTAAAGCCTACCGTCAACTTACTATGCTGCGCTTAGCTCCATCTTCCTTGTATGTATTCCTATAGCAGGTGCATTTAAAAAAAAATCCCAGCAGAATGATCTCATTCTGTATTATTCCACTTCTGAATATTTAGCAAGAACATGCTTAAAACGTTAGGTAAAAAATTAAATAGATTAGTTATAGCAGACAAAAGCCAATACATTTCGCCTAATTGCATTTTACTGACAATTTAATTAGTCACTATTCTTTTGAAGCCTCATGCTATCAATTACTTAATTGACTATTTATAACTCTTATTCGTATACCTCTTTGTGTGTTTTAGGGGTGACAGTCCCGATATGACGGTGATTTTAAAATAATAAAATGCTGACGTTTTCTTTTTTTCCAATAGAATTTCAGAAGAATAAATAGATTTACAGAAAAGAACTTTCAAATGTCCTTTTCGTTTAATAATAAACATCGGGAGAAAAGGTTAAAAACAAAAGACTTTGAATTTTATCTTCCCAAAAATTACATTATAAAAAAGGCAATATTCAGGAAGATATTATCTTGCACATATTTAACGACAGACATTCTGATAAACACGAGTTCATATCTAATCTTAAGTATGTATGTAGTAGAAAATATACTGTAATCAGTCGTAGATGAGCCATACAAAACATGAGAATTTAATGAAAAATCAGAAATGGTGAACCAATCCTTCACCTGATAAAAATACAATACACTTTTTGTTGATATTCGTTGATATATGTATGTACATAGTTTTTTTTATTTATTTAATGATTTTTCCGTGTCCTGACACTGCAATTATATTAATTTGTGTTATACATTTTTTTTTGTAAATTTGAAAAATTTATTCATTTTTCCATTTATTTCAGTATTCTATTTATTAAATACATAAAATGTATTAAACGCTATTAAAAATAATCCTACATATTTATATTGAATATTTAAAACTAACATTATTTATTTTTCATTTTTGTTTTAAACAACTCAAAATTACTATTGCTAGCACTTTGGGAAAGCATTCCTTTTTCGAATAGGAAAACAATTACATAACTTACAAAACCTTGGTGTTAACGTGTGAAATTGAGAGAGCACATAAACGAGATTAGTTAGTGTACTACCGTTGTCGTTAATATGTATGTAACTATCCTTGAGTAACTACAATTATTGTATTACCCCCCATACTACCATCCATGCAACCTGAGCCATCTAAACTTCCACCTGCTCCACCACTCCCACCACCGCCGTCATCGCCATTTTCCAATACAATCGTGCTATTATGCGCGTCCGATTGCACATGCGAATGCAAAAGATCAACATCATCAAAATGTAAACCACATTCACTGCATTTGTAACGTGGCTGCAAATTTATATGTTTGTTTTCAGCATGCGTGCGCAGTGTTGAAGGCATAGAGAAGGTTTTACGGCAATTGTGCACAGCGCATGCGTAGGAACGCAGCTGATGTGTCTGGCGATGACGATAGAGTATCGCTTTTGATTTGAAACTTTTATTACAAATATTGCAGGTGGGTGTACGCGCTGCTGATTGATGTGTTTTCATGTGCATTTTCAACATTCCCGGCCCTTTGAAACTTTTGCCACATATTTCGCATTGCGGTTGTTTTTTACAATTAGCGCGTATCCAATTTGAATGCTGATGCATATGATTTTGTAAAGCTTTGAATTGCTTAAATTCATGACGACACAAATTACAAACATGACGACCCGTACTGAGTACACTGGTTTGTTGACTTATAAATTCAGCAATAAACTTTGGATCGATATCGAAATCATCACCCACACCTGCTGTCGCTATGGAGGAAGCCGTAGCGACAAGTTGGCGGGAATTGGACACTGCCTTCGATGTTGTGGTTTTACGTTGTCGTTTTGGTGTTGACGTTTGACTGGCTACAGAAGGACCACTGCGTTGACTACCAACGCTTACACCGCCACCACCTCCACCACTTGTTTCAGTACTCATCCCTTGATTGAAATCAACGATGGAAGTGTGCATATTCGTTCCGCAAGCGGCCTGTATTACTTCCTTTACATCCGTCTCAACGAGCTCATCATCTGAACCCACCTCCATCACAGTGTATTGCATTGGATCACCATTTTCGTTGACCAACTGCTGTTGACTACCGTCATCACTTATAAATTCGGTACCATCCGCCTCCATTACATGCATAACATCGGCACCATCATCCTCAAGCAATTCCTCCTCCTCCATATGTATCTCTTCGATAATATCATCCTCATCATGTAGTTGAATATGATGTTGTTGACTTGCATCACCATCACAGTCGCTCAATTGCTGATATTGTTGATGATGTTGATGTTGCTGGTGGTGGCTATGTTGATGATGATGTTGAGCATGCCCACCATTCGTTGTGGTCACGGTTACATCTTCTAAGTACTCCAATTCTTGTGTTTCGCTTTGCGATAAGTTATCTTCATCCACAATTGAATGATGACTGGCAAGCAGCTGTTGATGCGTCAGTTGATCATCTTCTACAACAATCGTCTCACATATCTGATCATGCTCATCATCCTCTTCGAGTTCAACTTCATCACCATCAATAATATGATGTTCATCGGGCGTTATCAGACCATCATCGTCCATTAATGCAGTGCTGCCATCTTCCGCTGTAGTCACCAGTACTGAACCGGCAGATCGTTGTGGTATCACCTGTACCAATTGCAATGTTTGCTGCCCATTCGGTTGTTGTATCAATTGTAGCGTTTGCCCACTTGATGTGTGTATGAGCTGTGGTGTAAATTGCGGCTGCGTTGTTACTGTGTTAGTGTTGTTGCCAGCTGAGGGTGTTGCTTGCATTGGTGTTCCATTTCCGGTGTTAATTATTTGCGCTATCTGTGGCGGTCCCGAGTGTGTAACAATTTGTGCTGTAGTAATTATTTGCCCATTGGGCAATACAATTTGTTGTGGCAAGGCGGTTGTGGATATTAACTGCTGTGGTTGTGGTTGCTGTTGTGTTGGCGTATGCAATGTTTGTGTTGTTTGAGTATGTGTGTGTTGCTGTGTTGCATTGGTGTTAGATTGAAATTGGTGCGTTCGTGCTGATGTGACATTTGGAACCGTGGTTTGATGTGAAACTAGCTCAATATTTTGTTGTTGTTGGTGCTGATGAGAACTTTGTGTCTGCTGTTTCTGCTGCTGCACAGATTGCGGCTTTTTCGGTTGACGATGTGATTTGCGTACGGTGCTGGCTGCTTTACGTTTCGTTGCCAGCTGTTGTTGCGCCTGATGTATTTGCAACTGCTGTACTTGCTGTTGTTGTTGTTGTTGCTGCTGTTGTTGTTGCTGTAGCTGCTGTTGTTGTTGTTGTTGTTGTTGTTGTTGCTGCTGCTGCTGCAAAACCAATTGCTGTTGTAGCTGCAATTGATTTTGTTGGTGTTGCGTATGCAACTGAAATTGCGACTGCGGTTGTATCAATTGTAATTTAGGTGGTTTGCTTTGCGTTACAATTTTTTTTGGGACTGGCGCTGGTTCAAGCTTTAACTCATTCGCGTCTTCAATAACCACACGTACCGTGAGACTTTTGATATACTCTCGCAACTCCTTATCGCTGCGTTCCACCTGTTTCTTGAACGCATGACAACGTGAAACAGCATGTACACATTGTATGCAAATTTTATCTGGCCAACCTTCGGTGTTTTCAATTTCGACTGCAGCGCATTCCATCAACATTTCTGCTATTTTTTCACTGAATAACGGGCGCATATCTTTGCGCTCTGCTATGCAGACGCGACAGATTTTGTCCAATTCCAGCACCTTTTTTCGTTCCATTTTTGGACGTGGTTAGGTTGGAGTGTTTACGATGAATTTGTCTGCCTTTATTTGGTATGTTTGTTTAACTTCAAATGCAACTAAAATGGAAAATATACAAATAAGTATAGAATTCGTTTGAAATTAATAAAAGTATGGAATTTGCAAGGAAATTTGGTTGCTGCCTATGCTTAAATATTGACAAAGCTTTGGGAGGTATTCGATCGACTAAATGGACTCGGCCACAACACAGCTCTTTCTCAGCAGCAAAACTAAAAATATCTTCGTGAAGATTTTGTTCAACGCAAATGTTGACTGGGTAGTAGGATGATTAGCAACATATGTTGCCGGTAAATGTTTATCGGCAATTGTGGTGTTTTGTTGAGGTAGGCTTTGGAACACAATTTTGATCGCGACAAATTTCTTTTAAACACTTGGCATGCTTCTGCATGGCTCTTGTTGGAACATCGCAATGAATATAAATCTACCACAAATTACTTTCCAATTGATAAACAATGCACCTCCACAAATAAAAAAAAAAAACCCAAACAAAAATATTACTTTCAAAAATATTGGCGAGTGGGTGCACACTACATGCAGTGGAGAAAAAGAAAACACTCGGGAAAAAGGCGAAAACTAGTTATGCGGAAAACGCTTTTGCAAATACATGGCATGCTAAAATGAGATAGCCTACCACACGGACACTAGGAACGACCGAAAAGGAAGATTGCCTGCGTCGACAGACAATACTCGTTTTTACTCTACCACAGCCATTAGTGCTGAAAATTAAGTAAGCTATTTTTATAACACTGCAATGCACCCAATTTGATTACACTAACAAAATTAATTTATGTACGTAGCTAATCACCCGTTTTATCAAGCGAAAAGCCCTTTTCCTTGCACTTTCCAAATTACTCTACGAGCTTTTACCTGTGTCAATCGTTGCTTACAACAACGAATTCCTTGTCCAATGCATCAGTGAAATTCTACTTTATTAACGTCAAATTACTTTTTGCTGTTGGTGCCGATGATTTTAACTGATTGTATCTGTACTCGTTGAACTGTCCCACTTTTCTAGCAAAGACTATTTAAGTCATTGATATAAAAACCATGATAATTGATTGATATTGCACCCGTTAAGTATTAATTTACCAATATAAACAGTTACAAAAACATTTGCACAAATTAAGGAAACGAAATAACTAGATTTTCTTGCGTGTGAAAATTTTATAAAGAATATAGCTGGAATTTCCTTTTTGTAAAGCGCTCGCTTACGCTGAATACGTCCTTTTGTCTTCTTCTGTCGTCGGCAAATCACAATGGCCGCCTTTTGAAATTGCTGTATAGTTCATGAGTTCGTTTCGTTTCGCTCGTGTGTTGTTTGCTTCGTGGAAAAAAGACGATTCGATGACAGTGGTTGTTTCTACGCTAGTTTTTTTTTCTTCTCATGACCATCACCGACCTCTCTACTAAACAGAGACGAGTATACACCTATGTTAAGCATGGCATGTTTTAAATATGTAAAAACGAGATAGCTCTGCTTGCCTAAGAAACAGCTGTTTTGTTGATATGCTTGATAAGTGCTGCCAACTTAGAGAAATTTCTATTTGTTCACTCGTTTAAAAATGGTACAAAATTCCCCACATATTTTGAAACAGCTGATAGCGCAATTACGTAGGCCTTCCGGTACGTTTGTAAAGCAAATACAATTTATTTGAATTTATATAAATCGTAATCATGGTTCGGTTTATTAGCGATTACTTTAACCGCTCGTAATCCTAAGAAACTAACCTAACAAGGTATTTGTTTCCTTTGGCACTCAACTACTATTAAATTAGCTAAAAATATAAATCGTAATCATGGTTCGGTTTATTAGCGATTACTTTAACCGCTCGTAATCCTAAGAAACTAACCTAACAAGGTATTTGTTTCCTTTGGCACTCAACTACTAATAAACTAGCTAAAAATATGATAGGGGTGTCAAAAGACGCGTTTTGACCTCAGTATCAATGATCCGAAGTCGAAATTTCATTTTTTTGTTCCAGTGAAAAGTTATTAGTGAAAAACCGAAAATTGACCCGGGTCAGATCCCCAATTCGGGGCCCGATCCATGTTTTTTATGTGCAGAACACCTTTCCGAGTAGGCGGCCTTCGGCCGCGCTTCAAAAAATAACCCTGGGCTACGCCATTCCAACTCCGGGTGTGTGCCATAGCCGTGGCTACCGCCACGGTGATGTCCTCTTTTCTCACAGTGTAATTTGTGATTACAACAACCACATGAAATTTCGACTTCGGATAATTGATACTGAGGTCAAAACGCGTCTTTTGACACCCCTATCATATTTTTAGCTAATTTATTAGTAGTTGAGTGCCAAAGGAAACAAATACCATCATTTTTAATGTACGTTTCGCCGTCCATCACAATAATTATTCAAAATATAGTATAACTCACACACTAGCCTACATGTCTGATCATTATTTAGAAAACAATAACACTTACCTGTAAATATAATCTGGTAACGCCGAAAACACAAATCATACCACATCCATATTTGGATGCAACTCTGTGAGAAAGTGAGACTATTCAGCACATCGTCGAACAGCTATACATACTCAATCGCCCGTTATTGTTCAATACCTATTTCACTCTCGCACGCTTGGTCCACGAATACGAATGTTAATTTTCATTAAACAAATTGCGCCTCTTTATGCCCCTCTTCGAAGAATTGAACGACCACTGTTTTATAAAATTGCTTGACTTTTTTTAATGGTTGTAAAATTACAAACTCTGTTCTCTGCGTTTATTCATGCCAAATGAACCTTTCCAAATTCGATAGTTGAAAAATTTTCCATTTAATATTTTTGCTAGTATGACTGGGAATGCAATTTTTGTGCGATATTTTGCAAAATTTTAGCTTTTCATTATTTTGCACAAGTCAACCGAGAGAGAGCCGAAATTATACTTCGATGCTGAAGGAATCCGACACGAAACTGAATCGGTTTGCAATGAGAAGAGCAGTACAGAGTCATAAAAGAATAACAGAATAGATGGGGGTGGTAGTGGTTCTTTTGTTACGGAGCCTTTGATATGGTTAATTCTTATAAGATGTGTCTGAACGACTCCGCTAGTAGAGTAATTTTAGTATATGTTTCTTTCATGTTTTTTTATGGTTAGAAAAGGACGATTGAACACGGAAATTGTTTTGAACAACAGGACCAAAGAGGGTAGATATATGTATTTATCCTCTTTGTTTTGATTGGTTATAGTGCTGCCAGATGTGTGAAGTTAATTGGAAAACACTTTTGCAGTGGGTCAAAATGGATTTCATATGTGGTTTTTTCATATCGGCAGTCTACACACATGTTTTTTGTTGTTGTTCATATATACTACCATATATTGACCCTCCAGATTGATAACGAAAAACCGCACTCGTTCTACCTATATATCCTAATCTGTTAACAAAGAGTGAAAGTCGGCACATCTTCGAGATTCCTTTGGATATTCCACATGTCTATGTGAATTTATTAATATCTTCAGTAATACTAAATAGTTTTTATAAGTAACAAAAAAGAACTGCTCCGTGTTCCACCTATCTCCCATCTAGGACCAATCATGCTGAGGTTGCAGCCAATTTGTATCGCTTAGTCTCTTCTTTCTTACTCCAAGCGCGAACCATACCAATTATCACGAACAAGAGTACGGCTGCCACCACCAAACATCCCGCTACAAACCATGGATAAAATCCTGGATACGGATGACCATCGCCAGATGAATCGGCATATTCTGCATCATCCCATTCTGGCGATTCTGTAACATTCTCTCCATCGGGTATTTCCAAACGTTCGAATTTCTTACCTAATATGTGTTTAGTGATTGCGGTGAGATGAGACGAGTCAGGTTTCTCATAAACAGGTTCAGCGCTCTCAATGCGTGTAAATGTGACCTCACCATGATGTATCTCATTACGGAAACGTTTAATACCATAACCAAAGTATTCGAAAACATCAGCGTTAAATTGTTGACGATGTTCAGCCCATTGACCTATAAGCTCTACATTGACCTTGGTGCGTGGATCCATGAAGCGACCGAAAAGTGCTTTCTACAAAATTATAGCCAAATTTAAGTGGTTTTTCGTGTTGTTGAAGCCATATAACTTACCGTAGACACATCCACGCCTCCCACACCTAAATCATTTAGTTCCAACACTGAACCAGCATGCTCGAATAGTAACGGTAATTTATTTAAATTTTGACTGTAGATGGTGCTGACATTTACGTGTACCTTTTCGACATAACTGTACTTTATATTGCCATAAATTTGTTTCGCTTCTCGACTGGGATTATGGAGCGTGGTGCGATCAAGCAAAGTCTTATAGCTAGTTGTAACATTTACCCACGGTAAATAGGTTAGGTTGCGCAATTCGTACATGAGTGGCTCTATTTCGATTAGCACATTGATGTTGGCATCTTGACCGTACTGAAATTTAAATATTTTCGAAAATATTCTATTTATACCGAAGTTTCACACTTACAAAATTATCTTCGAAAATCATAACAATGCAAGCAAAGAGATCAGATGTGATGTTTGTCACTAGATCGGTATGACTAAAGTGACATAGCTCGGTTTTTTCGCGTTCCAAATCGGTTGCTTTGGCGATGTAACTCAATTGCTGGAAGTGGAAAATAAGAAATCAAAGATTTTAAAGTTCGAAAAAATGCGGAACGAGGAGGGATCAAAGTTTTTACAATAATTTTAAAATGAATAAAACTTTTATCGATTTTCTATTTTGCGTATTATGGGTTAAACTTCTTACCTCCTTCGGATTTAGTTCCTGTGCAAAATTCTCCAAAATCATATTGTATGGTACCCATGCCAAAAGTGGATTCTTTATGCCATCACAAATTTCTTTATGTGAGCCACGGCCCTTCAGCTCACCGTTATGTAACTTAAAAAAATGGTAAACATCCTTATATGATGTACCGTGATCTTTACACATTGTGTCCAAAAAACTTTCCTGAAAAAAAACTAAATATATTGTACCCATTTCTAATAATGTAGCTTAAATGGGTTCGAGGGAATGAGTTTTTTGACTTAAATTAGTGACGGGAACGAAATAAAAAAAGCTCTTCATCTTGTCTTGATAAACTTTGTAAAACTTCCAAAGTTGGGGAATTCCAAAATTTATACAAACAGAAAACAGAAATTTTTACAGTGTACTCTTGGGTTCACAGGGTACAGTATAAGCTACATATATGTATATGGGGGAGTGGGCGTACCCACGCAACTTACCAGGCTATATAAATTTCAATTCTTTGTAACTCTCAATGCATTTGGTCTAAGTTAATGATAGACGAAAATAGTCAACATTTTCAACGTTTTAAAAAAGTGGGCCACGCCCACATATTTTTGTGCTTCATTGATGTCCAAAGTTTATTGTGGATTTTTATAAAATTACAATTCATCATAACTCTAAACATATTTGGTTTAAATTTTAATATTTGGCTATACATATCTGTCCTTTAATCATTATTTCAGAAAAGTGGGATGTGCCACGCCCCATATTTTTGTGTTATGTTTGTTGTTCATTTATGTCCGAAGTTTTTCGTGGATCTATCATCCACTGTATACTCTACTCTCTACAGCTGGGTATACAAATCTGCAACAAATCGCTTGGGGGTCTAACGACTTTTTTTTACTACAAAATTGTTCATGTTATGTTACGTTTTCCATATGAAAAATCATTTGTCTTTTCAGCGATAAGTAAATTAATGTTATTTGACATTTTCATTGCTAATAAAAAACTTGTTTTTACACAAGTGACGATGATTGCATTGTTCAAATTTTGTATTCGATTTTTTTTTTCAATTTCATTATGTCATTGCAGAAAATGTATTCAATTAGTTTTCACAAACATATGAACATATGTCTATGCTATGCATTTCGTGACCAAATATGACTTACTCTTGTTAATGAAAATCTATTTTTGGTTGGTGTGAGGTGATTTACTCTAGAATTTTGTTAAAGCCGAATCGAAAAGTGGGGTCATTGAATAGAAAACTTGTTTAGTAACCTTATGGTGCTTTAAAGGCAATGCAAATTTGTATCATTATAACCCGCTGAGTTCAGAGAGTGTATTATTTTTATTCGTATGTCGAGATAGATCTGATCAATGAAAAAACACACAAATATATTGGCGTGGCAACGCTCACTTTTCCAAAATTATGTAAATATTTACCGAAGAACAAATATATCGAAATATAATTAATTTAGAGCAAATACTTTCAAAATTATGATGAATTGAAATTAATATAGCCTGGAGGCGTGGCACAGCCTACTCTTTCAAACCTATACAAAGCCTATGCTGCACTTTATACACACATTCATTTTTATTTATAAGATTAATCATAAATTAAAAACAGCCACGCCCACTTTCACATAAAAATTTTTTAAAATGATGCAAGTAAATTTAGAAAGGCGATATCTCTAAAGCCAAAAGAGTAGCACAATCGATTTTGAAAAACAGAAATAACTCTAAACATTTAAATTAAATTTTTAGGTTATAAAGTTATGGCTGAGTGAAAGACTTCACTATTTCAAAATATTTTTGAAAAACGATCTAACCAGAATTCGATTGCAGAATGCATGATTTTGGGGATGACACTCAAAACCGTCCTGCCTGCATAAAAGTTCAATAAATTTTCAACTGAGATAGGGCGTTTTTGATTCAAAGGCTTTTAAAAAAAAATATTTAAAATAGAGTATATTTGAAAAAAATGCTAGAAGAAGCGTTTTTGAATTTTTTTATAAATAAGCTGGGGTCGAATCGCAACATGCGATCCGTGATCGAATACGATTTTTTAAATATCAAATGACGTCATACGTGAGTAATTGGCTGAAACTACCGGTAGGTTCAATTATGCATTATTATTCCATTAAAAAGCTGGAAAGTTTCGAAGTTATTGTGGTTTAAAAATTTTGCATTCGATCACGGATCGTATGTCGCGATTCGACCCCTGTTCTCAAATTATATATATTCGATTTAAAAAAGTTATGTTTTCCCTCTAGCAGGCTTGGGAAAAATCACGACAATTGTTTGCTAAAGCTCACAGCTGAGTATAAAAAATTCGGTTACAACCGAACTTAGACTACCTTACTAGTTTTTCATTGTCTTTATTAAATGTCTTAATTAATACCTAAATAATAGCAAAATCATGCTGAAAAGTTCGTTTCAAATTTGGCTTTTGCTTGACTCAACCGAAATCGAACCAACCGTTTTCCCAGCGATATGAGCTCGTAATGTAATAGATTATATGGTGGTCTGGATGGCAACTCAAACTACTTACCTTCTCCTTAACTGTCAGCGTTGTAGCTAACACCTTACAATTGGGATCGTCGTCCAAAGGATTTACATGTTTCTCAATATCTGCCAGCAACATTGGCTGTGTTCGTATACAAAAGTTATCATTCTCATCGTAAGCGTGGACTGCATTTGGGCACCACTGCAGCAACAACAGCGACACGAGCACAGCGATCAAAGAATGCATTTTGTTGTGGGCGGGTATGAAGCTTGAAGTTTTTCAATGGCGATTCGTAAGATTCGTAACAACACAACTCGCTTGTATTTGGAAAATTATGTAAAATGCGTACGGCGCGCTTGTATATAATTAAAAATGCACAAAAACTTGCAGACGCCACGTTCTTTGCTTGTCGTATCAAGAAATTTAAAATGCTAATTTTCACAATGCACTCGAATCATTTAAGCTTTGAGAAAGTTAGAAAACTGCACGAAACTTGACCGCGCATTCGAAGCGCTAAAACTTAACTAAACATCGTGTTAGACGTTCGAATTCAAATCGATCAATCAGCCGCAAAATCTAAGCCGACACAGGGTAAATACCCTGTAGGGAAAATGTGCAGTCATTTTCTAAATCTCAAAACTTGAGAATAGATAAAGCAGCAGGGATAGTTTCCACCGACTAGAACAACGTCATATAATCTTCTCCAGTTTATCGATTTCAAAAGAATCTGAGGATGTGCTAGTAGTGGGTCCGACAAGAGTTTTTCCCTACAGGGTACAAGCATTAATATATTTTGTAGAAATTGAATTGCAGTAATGTTTGCCTATCGTGCTCGATATGGACAAATTGGAAGTTTAACTGTGACTAACTTCTAATCTAACAGCTGAACGTCATGTTTTGTATTCATTTATATGTAGAGGATTAAATCGTAACTGATTTTATGACTGCGTCTGTGTACCGTTGCTGTTGTATTAACGATCTCCCGGTTCCAGTATGCTTCTTCTTGGTGCGACCGTAGGCCAGTGTTGAGTTCGACAAATAGAAATTCCGTAAGGGGGATCCCATTTTTGTAGAAATCAAACAAAAGGACGAATATGACACTCCCTGTATAGTTCTTCTCGATCTAGATGATGAGTCTCTATATAATAATGATTACTACTCCTAGAAGGACTGCCTCTTCTGTAACACCATTATCATAGTATTTTTTGGTTACAAACAATATAAAATATTTCGACTGCAAAGTGAGAAGGAAGGCCTTAAATATGGCACAATTCCTTAAAAATAACAAATTATTGAAATTTTACAAATATAAAAGTATACTTATGTATGGAAAGTAAACAAATCGGATTATCGTTTTAATAACAGCACGATAAGATAAATATTATAGCATAGTAGATGTGTGATTTATAATTTTGCAAATGCGGGCAATTCATTGCCGTCAATGTTTATTCACATAATTCATTAGATACTCATTTGTAGCTTTTTAAAATATGAAAACAATTGTTTTAAATTATTTAGCCAATAGCTTACTCTATACCTCCCTTTTTAGTCTCAACTTTTGGAATTGAAATTACCATCAGCTACCGGCACATCGGTGACAACCAAACGCTGCTTCTTCACAAAATGTTCTATGCGATTCTCCAAACTCTCTGTAGAGACAAGATTTTAAGTAAGTTAACTTTTAAGTTTTTTTTTATTTCTTAAAAACTTACCACAGCGTTTGCGATTTAACAACTGTTGATATTGTCGTGGACGTACACCATCTTGCAACAGCCAAGCTTGAGCTTTAACTGGCGTTGAAGGTTTATATTCATTTTGACGTATTTGCTCCAATTGATGTAAAACATCGCGTATCATAGTGCTTCTACAGATGTTATGAAAGATAATTCAAAAAAGGAAAAATAAACAATTCTCCCAGTCATACTTAATGTTATATTGCATCCATTCGCCTTGTATAGTCTCAATAAGCTTTTGTATATGCTCATCGCCATAAATCCATGAGGTAGTGTGGTCTTCTTTCTCATGTTCCTCTACATCTTCCTGCGATATATCACTATTATTTGATGAGTCTTCAATAGGTTGTATTGTACGTCCGCGAAATTCGCAGTGAAAAAGATTTAATGGCAAACCAATGGCGGGCGTGTACTGTGGTTTACTGAAAGAGGCAATAAATATAGATATTTACATATAAATTAGAACTACTAGTCTCCAAGTGGTCTACCAACTTCCCCACCACATTTTCGTCAACGATTTACGCATATATTTTTTAAGCCACATGGCATAAGATAGGCAAAACAAAAGTATGAAGCAGTAGTTGGACTTAAAGTCACTTTCAGCTTTTTCATAGAGGGTGATCGAGCTTCCCATGTTATCCAGTGTCCTGGTAATTTTTTATATTTATTTATATGCATGTGTGTACAGCCACTCACCACGGATTTTTCTGTACATCCAGCAAGTCATTTATAACCTCAGGTTGTTCTTTCCCCTCACCAATGAGTAGTAGCACAGCCATGATGCAGCGTATTTGATGCCACAGGAAAGCATTAGCTCTGATCTCCAGCATATACATGGCATAACCAGCTAAAGGGAATGAAAATTATCAGACGCTTATGCTTATGGACAATTCAATAAATTACCCTCTTTTGTATCCTTCCCCACCTCTTGCTCAACCTCACATCTCCGTACAGTCGCTTTAAATATTTGTCTTATATAATTTGTTACACCATTATGAACATCCATTTTGCAGAAATTTCGAAAGTCTGTATGTCTGGCCAATAGCTCACAGGCACTCTCCATCCGCTCAATGCATAAGTCACCTTTTGGAAAGTAGTAACGATATGTACGCTCAACGCAGTCAAAACGTGCACTATATACTGGACTTCGTAATGGCATCCATGCTACAGCCTGTATATTACGCGGCAACACACGATTCAATAGCGCACAATATTCAATTTCATTTGCTAGAGATTCAGTGGTCAACTGCTGACCGGGCGGGTACTTACTACGCAAGTCTATGGATATAACTTGACCATAAGCGCTTACTTCTTTATCTGTACGGCCACAGCGATGATAATTTGAAGTTTCGCGCGATTCAATTAGACAGGTGCGTATAAGCGCTTGAAATATGTGATGCTCTGAGAAATATATATAAGTCTTATAAATGTGTAATACATACCAAATTTATTACTTACCTATGGTAGCATTTGAGTCTTCCTGCACTGCCAAACCATGGTAGTCCCAACCAAAATAAAGGAATTTTATCAACACGTGCCGCTTATGACTTCTATTGTGAAATAAATAAATACTCTGTAAATATCGTTGCAAGTTGATGCATGAAGTAAGTATACTACGCTAATTACTTGCTAAAATCAAATGTACGCTTTATTTGTTTTTTGCTGGGCTGTGCTGCCACTGGCTCCGTCAAGCATTCCTTAGCAGCCGCTTCTCCATTGGTCTCAAGCAGCGCAAGTTCTTCATACAGTTCACCATCACTTTGGCCCAACTTCTTTTGTAGTAAATTTCTAATTTGAAAATTGTATGCATCAAGTTGCAGGCACTTTGCTATGAGCTCCTCCTTACTCAATTTGTGTAATTGTTCACGGTTTACACGTCCTTTAGCACGTTTGTTTATTTGCAGCTTTTTTTCATTCATTTTGATTTTGCACTGGTTATTTTGTAAACAATGTGGATTTGTTTACTACAAAAGGTGACAGTTATGTGTGGATCTTCAACAGCGAGCAGTGTAACCAGCTCGATATATTAATTTTTAGAAAAATGTCCCATAATGACATGATTTTTTGATTTTAGAAATTTTCGCTATTTGAATCTTTTTAGGACTTTTTCGAAGGGCCAAGGGTACTAAAATACTAACAGGATATCTTTTTGCTGTGCTAAGACATTTTTCGAATAATTTTTCCACTAACTGAAAAAAAATCTGCTTTTCAAAAGTACTTTTGAACTTTTTTAATTCAAGTTTCTAGAGAGTGTACCGATTCCATCTAGAATTGTCCGAATTATCGAGAGTGCGTGCTCTGAATGAAATTCAGTTTCCCAAAAGCAACCATGTCACATAAGCAGCCAACTTCGCGATGTAGCTAATCGTCTCTTTCTCGCTCATACCTACAAAGCAAAAGGCAACCATATTGAATTTTCAGCGATTAAAATTGTAACGCGACGAGATTTCGCTGTGCAGAAAAGTTAATATTTATTGTGGAAAGAATGGAAATTTCTATTCCAAAATATTAAAAAAATATCGTTTAATAAACATTTAATGAAAGAGTGATAGAAGTAAGTAGAGAAAGCATCGAAAAGTGCGTGAAAATTGCTTGTGAAAAAATTTTAGTCAACGGAGCGCTACTTCAAAGGTTCGCTGCATATAGGCATGTATATCAAGAAAGTTGAATAAGAAGAAGAGCTATAAAAGCAAAAAAAAAAGTTATATGAGCACTGAAAAGTAGCACAAAAGAAATCAAGATTAAAAGAAGTGTGCGATTAAGAAAGCAGAAGGCGAAGCAAAACGCGAAAAACCCAAACAAACGCGTAAAGGCGTACGTGCTGTGCTGCGTGGCGTGTTAATTTGTATGTATTATTGAAAGATTCTATATACGACGGAGGTGCGGTTTTAAAGGCTGCCAACTGCTGATTCCAGAGATTCTTCATAAATAATATAAAACATTAAATAAAGACTTATAAGTTCAGATACTTTTTGTGTAAGGTATATTTACCTACATTTAACTGTAATGAGTGTCGCTGCAATGACTATGGACGATCAAAGACCTTTGATGAACAGTTATGACAAAATGTCCAAACAATATGAACAAAATTTACACGGTCATACCGGCGGAATAGGTGGTGGTACTGGCGGGAATGGTATGGGTGCAGGTGGGGCACCACCATCTGGGCCTGCTTCGCCAACACCATCCGGTAGCGAAGAGCTAGCGCATCCATATCATCATTCCCATCATCATCATTCACACCATCATCATCATCATCATCCGCGTCATATGCATCAGCATATGACACATAGTATGTCAACTTCGGAACACCAACCACCATCTCCGCCGCCGCCAATGCAACAACAACTACATATGCACCATCATACGCCGCATCATCAATTGCAACAACAGCAGCAACAACAACTAGAGCCTCCAAGCACTGTTGCTGAGGCTGTTGCTGCTGCCGAACATCGACAACGTTTGCTCGAAGGTATATATTTAATGACTTTTAAACAAAACAAAATTTTATTTTACAACAAAAACATTTAGGGATAAAAATACTCGGTGTGTTTTACATAGAAAAAATATGTTATAAATTTTTTACATATTCTTACCAGTAAATCTTACTTTTGATTTCTAATTACTTTATCTTTTAAATTTAACTTGTAATCAATTTACTGTACTGTTGATATTTGTACATTAGCAAACATTTTGTAGACCAATACTCGTTGCAAGTTAAGCGAACTGGGACATTAATCCATAAATTTTATGGACTTGTGGTCTATAGTTGCTGAACTTGTATGGTAAGTGCGTGTAAATGCGAACTGGTGTATTAAGTGGAGCGTGTGGAATGAATTTATTTGAAAAACTCAACCGATTAATCGTACAGCGAACACTCTTTTTGACTCTTTCAGAACATTTTATTTGCATATTTAATATAATTGTATGTAGTTAGTTTGTAAGTGTAAAATTGGTGGATATATGATGGATAGATATGCAAAGCCAATCCAAGAAAATACAAATTATATGTTAACACTATTTTAACAGAAAGTGGTTCAATGAGGTAAATAAAAGGAAATTAAAGTTTTTTCCTAAAATAATTTTTTTTAACTAAAAAATTAAATAAAAATGTTAATCAAATAAATTGAAAAAAAAAGAATAAAATATGAAAAAAGTTGAAAAGGAACAGTTTAAAAAATTTAAAATGTAATATTTTTTCAAAAAGGAAAATATAAAAAAGAATTTTCCTAAAAATATCAAAGCTTTTTTTTTAAATTGTTAAAAGCGGAGTTGTAAAAAAGTTGTATAAAAGTATAACGAAAAAAAGAAACTGTTAAAAAATATACGAAATAGTTCTTCTTAAAGAGAAGCAGTGAAACAAAAACTGTGCTGATAAGTAAAATGAAAAGAACTTAAAAGGCCAAGTGCATGCAAATAGCCTTAAAGAGAAAAAGTGGCAAATATATTTTTCATTTATCAAAATTGAAATAAAAAATATGTAGATAATGTGTTCAATTCAAGCTACGTCCACAACGTTCAAATTTGTTCTTTAAAGTGTCTTATCAACGCCAAAAATGTAAAGCTTGCATATTTTTTGGCTAAAATTATAATTCTGTTTTAAATTGTATGATTGATTCGAAAAACATCGTTGGTAGTATGCGAAAAACGAAAAATCATAGTCGGTGTGAATTTATGCGTCATCGCCTTGTGCTCCGTATCATCATCTACTATTCACCTAATTCTCTGCTCCAGCTAACCATACACGTGGTATGTTTTTTTTCTTCTACATAACCATATGGTTGGTTATCTTTCCTTCGCAACAGATTCTATCACACCAGTGGTTTAAATGTGCTTTTCTTTAGTGTTAAATAAAATGGCAAAAATTTCACTGAGTTTTATAGAGCAGAGTATTATAAAATAAGGCTGGTAAAATTATCAGAGCCCACTTATATTGTGCCAAAAAATCAAGCGAAGAACTTAATAAATGGTGCCTTTAGTTTAGTATATGTGTGAGTGCGCGTGCCGATGAGCGATAACACGAGAAAGAAAAAAAATATTGTTGTTTTCGCATAAAAAAAATAGAAATAAACTTTTATAAAAACGCGCGTTGTATTGTGTGTATAAACAAGAGCAAAATAAGAGTGGCGCCAAAAATTGTTATTATAAAAATGTTGCAATATCTATGTTGCACGGATACATTCGTTTGGTTGGTTGGGATAGTCAAAATGAAGATATTTGACCTTTTAACTAATATGTGAGAGACTCTTTAATCTTTTAGTTTACTTGTTCGATAGGCTCATAAGTCACATCTTGCGTATCCTGCCTTTTAGAGATCGCACCAACAGGGTTATAAAATACTCATATGGAATCGGTCCGATTGTCCTTGGTAAAGGCTCATAGGGGTCAAAAGCAATGAAAAAACCGATTTCTTATCAAGAAGATAATGGCAATGGCGACGAATGCAATGAATGATTTCATATCACAAAGCCTGTCAACACCCGATTGGCCCGCCAAGTCCTATTCTAGGATTGTATTACTGTTACAATAATAATAATGTCAAATGCTTCAATAGGGTTGTACCAGAGTAACATTGTTGTTAAAAGAGTTGGCTAAACTGACCGAATGAATAGTTGGGTTGTGTTAAGGGGGACACACCACATGCCGTTCAGACATTTGCCATGTCAAGTCTCAGTCTGGTATGAATTTAACCTGTTACAATATCCCGAACTATTCCTCTTCATTACCATAGGTTTCCTGTACTCTTACTTGGTGGGACAACGGCTTTTGTGTTAAAAGAGGGAACTTTCCCAAATATTTTGTTATAAACCGTAAAATTTAAGGTATTAATTTAATCGGATAACACGTCTTAAAAATTTACATCCCAACAAACCAAAACGAAACTATGCAACATCAAAAAATTTATAAATATTTAAAAAAGAAAAGAGAACATTTATATACACAAATACACATGTATGTATAAAGATAAAGCTAAAGCTAGTAAAGTGTAAATATCGAAAATATTCTGAAAACGTCAGAGAAGAGTGTGGTCTGTCGATCCAATTGTGTTTTCGGAAGAAAATTGATGAAAAAGAAAATATGTAATATTTAAAAGAAATGCTTGCTTCTTTAACAAAATTGAAAAAGAAGTGCCTTGTCATTTAGCAAAAGAGAATGCTAAAAAATATATGAAAAGATAAGCTGAAAGCACACCAATAAAAAAACTGTTTTGTAAATAAAAAGTGCTGGCAGTGCGCGCGAAATGAAAAAAGGTTTAAATTGTTCGTTGCGTGTGCTTGTGTGATGCGGCAAATAAATTTATTAAAAAATCTTTTAAAAGATAAAAGTAGAAAACAAGTTATCGAAAAAAATATCTACAGGCGTGGTAATCGTGTTAAAGGATCTTCTGTATTTATGATCTCTAATTACACTTTACTACACTGAGCTGCAAAATCCAAGTCTTCCAAGCCATATACGTTTATACCACAACAACAACAACAACGTAGCGCAAAAAAAAGCTATGGAAGCAAACGCAGCGACACAATCAGAAAGCAAAAAGATTAAGATTATGCCAACACGAAATTTACGAAATATGTGGCAAAGCGCTAACAAATGCATTTTGCTGTTGCACCCTGTATTGGTATGATTTCGTATTAAGTTTAAATAAAAAAAAAAAAAAATATTCCAAAACACCACATGTACCCTATGTACCCAAATATGTATTTGACAAATGGTTTACATACATATAATGTACATATTTTACTGTGAAAATGTATTTTGATTTATGCTTTCCAAATATTTAATTATGTATATGCTTAATATTTTATGCCATTTTCATGTTGTTTATCAATTTGCAATGCTTATTAATAATTTTTTTACAAGTATAAATTATTTCTAATAATATTTTCTTAAAATTTTTTTTTTTCAACGCCAATACAGATGAAATCGAGAGTCTCAAGCTGGAGCAGACGCGTCTCTCTCAACAGTGCGTCGATGCACAACGTCGGGAAAAAATACTCATGCGTCGCTTGGCCAATAAGGAACAAGAATTTCAAGATTATGTGGTATGTATTCTCTAAGATTTTCTATTCGAAACCGTCACAAATATTAAAAATCTTCTTCAATTAATTTCAGAGCCAAATTGCCGAATATAAAGCTGCACAAGCCCCAACAGCATTGGCGCTACGTTCGGCATTGCTTGATCCAGCTGTAAATTTACTCTTTGAGAAACTCAAGAAAGAGCTAAAAGCTACCAAAGCCAAATTGGAGGAAACACAAAATGAATTGTCTGCGTGGAAGTTTACACCAGATTCCAATACCGGCAAGCGCTTGATTGCTAAATGTCGCTTGTTATATCAGGTAAGTGCTGAACTTGATTTACTGCGTTCAGATACCATATAAATTTGTTTTTTATTTTTGTTAGGAAAATGAAGAGCTTGGTAAAATGACCTCCAATGGTCGCTTAGCTAAACTAGAGACTGAATTGGCAATGCAAAAAAGCTTTTGTGAGGAAGTAAAGAAATCGCAATCGGGTCAGTATAAACTTTTTTTGTTATAATTATTAAAGTATAGCTAAACTATTATCAATAACGTATCTAATATACTGATTGGTTCGACCAATATTCTCAAAAGGTCTTGCATATGAGCCACTTCTCAAAAAGCCGGCCTTCGGGCAGTTGTTAACTTTTATTCACAAACTTATATTATTAACAATTATTTTCTCTGCCTTAATACATTTTGGTTTACTTTTGATCTCCCTCCAGAAGTTGACGACTTCCTCCCTGAACTGGACGAAGATGTCGAAGGCATGCAAAGCACCATTTTATTCCTACAACAAGAACTCAAGACCACACGCGATCGCATACAAACTTTGGAAAAAGAAAATTATCAATTAAAAACCGGTACGACGGATATTGAGAGCGATGTAAAGCCGGTTATCCCTGAAATTGACACCAAGGATTCAACACTCCACAGCACTCTTAATGGCGCCGATGCACCTGTTAATATGACCATTAATTCTTCTGAACCCTGTGCCATAAACCTTAACAATAGCGTCAGCCCAACTAATAACGACAATGCCACCAATGTTTTACCACCCATAAATAATGTCCCGCCCCACCCACCACAAGCCAACGAATTAAAATACAATGTTGCAGCGCATCCTTTGGAAACTATCGACGAAAATGCTAGCCTACGTAGTACGTTTGCGATACCCAACGAATTCTATAGTGGGAATGACGAGCAGCAGAAAATTGTGGAACATGATAGTAACACTCCAATAAATCCGTTCAGTGCTAATGCACCCACACTTGCTAGTCCTGCGCTATTGCGTACAGCGGCTACGCGTAAACGTAACTTTGAATGCGGTGAACCGATTGAGAATCAACAAGGTGTTATGATGGTTGTCGCACCTGCTACGCCAACACACGTTACCGCTCCACGTACGCTACCACCAAAAAAATCAAAACTACGTCGTTCTTCAGTGCAATCTATTGACATGAATGAATACGATGCTGGTAATGGTATTGCGGTTGCTAATGCACAAATTGTAGGTGCCGTTGGAGGTAGTGCTGTTGCTGGTGGTAATACTGGTGTTGGCATTACTGCAAGTGATCCACTCAACATTGTTGATAACGCGGTTGTCGGTATGGCGAATGAGGAACATCCCACCGGTATGGCAATAGATGACTCAGCTATGGATAGTAACGCAGGTGGTGTAGCGTTGCGCATAATGACGAGAAGGCGTTCAGTGCGCCAGCAACTGAATGGCAGTATAGGTGGTGATAGTAATCACTAAACTGCTAATTTGTTTCTCATTTGAGACTATAAAGACGCTCAATACTGAGCTATAAAATTATAAACACATAAATAGAAATATAAACTAAAAGATACACTTATTTCAAATTGAATGCGATTGTAAGAGGAAATCTGTATACATATTACAACCAGATCAAGACTGTCGACTTGTGTCTCTCTGCAGAGTCGATTATAAGCTGTCAAAAATATTGTGATTATTATAATCGGTTACCCGAAAACGTACAAAGTCGACTCTTAGAAAGAATGATAGTTACTTAGGCCGACAATCGTGATAGGGGTGATAGATTTCACAGACAAATTATAAGCGGAATTTATAATGATGCTAAGGGAACATTTAACAATAACTGATAAACGAAGCAAACAAAAAGCAAACAAACAAAACCAAGTAAAAATTACATTAGTTATTGTGCAAGTATAGTATATAGTAAATAAAATAAACTTTTAGTAAAAATATTACATACAAACCCATTGCAAAATATTATTATGAATTGTATGTATTAACAAAAAGCAACAAAGCTTTCAGTTCTATTTGTTTAATTAAACTTTGAACTAGATTACAATATTTTAAACAATTAGTAGAAATTGTGCAAATTATAATTTTATTGTTGTATTTTTAATTTCCATACTTGCTTAAGAATATGTATGCATTTTGATTACATAAGCAGCTATGTGTAATACAAAAATAAAAAGATGGAGACAAATCATTGCAAAAAAGCAGATCAAAAAAATTTTCTTAAATTTAAATACATACATTTTATTTATTTTAATTTGTGTTTTTTATTTTTCCACCTATAAAAAGAAACAACAGAAAATTGTAATTTTTTTATTTAAAAAAAATGTTGTGAGATTAAAAAGACAAATATGATGTATCGTTGATTGCATTAATTGTCCTATGAAAAACAAGCATACATACATAAATATAAGTTTAATTTGTTTTAAATTAAGCAAATAAATATTAACAGGTTTAATACAAAACAAAATAATGTACGAATTTTATTTGTAAGAAGATCACGATCGAGGTGCATGTCCACGTACTAAATAGTCTGCTGGTGTGCCACTTTTTGGACGGTTATTAGCTGGAGTGCTTAGATTTGCCGGACAATGTTTGCTGTATAAAGATGTCATGTTCGAATACTCTGACCGGAAAGTTCGTTAAGAATCGTTTCGCTTTTCCTGTTTTGAAAAAGGTGGTGAGGGATTATAATTTTTGGTTTTATATGTCCATTTTAATTAAATAAAAAAATAAACAAAAGACAAAAAGAAGAACTACAATAGAATAAAAAAAGGTTGTATTTAATAATCTGAAATTTGAAGATTTTACTGGAACACTAGAATGTTATTGAGGAATTTACGGAATGGAAGATAGAATTTAGTTATAATGTTAACATAGGTGTAAAAGTTGAAAAAGGTTAGGAAAAGGCTTTCTATAACGGTTTTCAATACCACAGAGCGGACAAACATTAAACGATCATAACAATATAGGGTGCAATAGGCTTGTTATGACGATAAGTTTTTGTTGTGAAATGGGCGAGCTCTTTTCCTTTTCCACCTCATATTCCTATTCGTCTTTTTCGTCCTTATTTTATAATTTTGTTACTACTCTTTCCTGGGCCATTCTGTAAATAACTCCACAAAGATTGTTTACGTACTCTCGACATATATCTACATATGTATAAATAACATATACACAGATTAGTTTTTATTTTTTTAATTAAAATATCCCAATTGTAAATTTTACAAACGAAATAAAATCGGTAATCTTCCAAATTTGTTAACCTGCAAAATGCATATGTATGTATGTATATTATATTAGTAAAAAAAAACACCAAGATCAATAACAATATGTAAACATTAAAGAAATGTAAATCTAAATGTATTGAAAAATATAAAAAAATTTGAAAACCGAAATTTGGGTACAACTTATTGTTTTATACGAAACCAGGGTAATACTTTCCATCCAACGTCAAGTGTTAATACACGTCCAAAAATCTAGGTAGAGGTATCAATAGACGCGTCTTCACCTCTGTAACAATAATCTGGAGGGGGAAATCCGATATTTTTAGAATTTTGCGAGATATTTGCAGTTAAAGTTCACAATTTTTCTGTTCATGTGGTTGTTGTAATCACAAATTACCCTGTGAGAAAAGTGGCACCCGGAAGGACATTACCGTGGCGGTCGATTCTGAGTTCTACTAAATACGCTCACAAAATTTCAGGAGAATCGGTCAAGCCCTTTTGGAGGAGTATGCGAACGAAAACTGTGACACAAGAATTTTATACATATAAGAAGAAGAAGATGTATGTATGTACATTTGGCCATTTTCATTATGAAATCGAGGAATAGAGATTTGCGTTTTTGGTTGTTCCACTGGCATGTTGATAAGTGGCGAATAAGGTGGTTTTCTTATATATGACCTTTGGTGTAAAGTGTAGCGTATTCGTTTGAACTTAATTTTTGTGGTGCTGCGAGTTCGAATCGTGCTGCCTGCTAATTTTTCTTTTCTTTTGTTTTTCTTTGACATATCAATATCAAATCAATCAAATAATGACATTTGAGGTTTGCTTAATTGGGTCAATTTATAATTGCGCCAAATTGGGCAACTATCTGACAAGCGACATTAGTTTTTTCTATGCAAGTGCGGGTGATCGCGTTCGTTTCGTGAAAAGTGGTAAAAATAATTAAAAAAAAGCAATAAATCGTGATGGCGCGCGTACGAAAATGTTTTATTAGTGATAGTGAAAATATTAGTGTAGAAATTTAATTTATTACGTGTCCAAAGGACAAAGCAATGCGCTTGAAGTGGCGCAACAGCTTGGCCGTTGCGGCCACCGGCCACATTCCTCCCTTCGACACCAACACATTTGTGTGCCGGGCACACTTCAGGGAGACGGATTTTGGCCTTAGGCACGGCGATGTACCCTCCAAAGAAGTTTCCGAGGATGGTGGTAAGTTTAAATTATCAAAATGTTCAATTAAAATATGTACAAAGAATGTGTGTCTGTTCGTGTATGAAAGTGTTGGTTTTGTTGGGGCCAGAACATTAGGGATGTTCTGTTAAAATTGTTGGAGCAAATGCAGAATACCGCAACCTCTGGAATAAAAAAAACAAATATTGGGATCGATAGGTATTTTTGCACTGAACATAACGGTATATTTTTATTTGGGGCAAACAACAACAACACAAGTTATTAAGTGTCAAAGTTCATTTAAAGCATTTTTTTAAATCAAAATATCTTCAATACTATATAACCGATTTTTAAAATTTTGTTTGCATTGGATAGGTAACTAAATTACCTTTAATTTGAGATATCACATCTTTGGGTGCAAAACCGCATATGTGCAAAATTTGAAATTTAATTTTAAAAACTACACCATGCTAATTCCTTCTGCGTAGTACACACTTCAGCGTTGGCGGCCTTCGGCCGCGATTATTATAAATAACCCTGGGCTACGCCATTCCAATTCCGGGTGGTTGCCCTGAACGATGGCAACATGCCACCGTTCCCACTCTATGGGCGGGATCCATGGTATTTTTGTACAGAACACCTTTCTGAATTGGCAATAAAGATAACATAAAGGGAATAAAAATACCTATCAAACGCTGAAACAATTTTCAAAATCAACGCGGTGGTTCTTGAGTATTTTCAATTTGAAAGAATGCTTCAAATGAAATCTAACCCTTACTTTAAATTTTGCACTTACACGGTTTTGCACCCAAAACAGTAATACATCATATTAAAGGTTATTCAATTACCTACCCAACTGAAAAAAAAATTTGAAAATCAGTTCATGGATTTTTGAGAAATTTTGATTTTAAAAAATGCTTCAGTTCAACTTTGACCCTAAATAACTTTCGTTGTTGTTGTTTGCACCGAAAAAAATTTACATATTTATACTCACGTTACTTATAACTTTCGATCCCACTACTTCAATTTTTAATTCTAGAGGTTGCGGTATTCTGCACTTGTGCCAAATTGTTTTAGGTAAAACCCCGAATTCAGACAAAAGTAGAGTGGTACCTTTGTATCAAATTTAAAGAAAATCGCACAATAAATAAAGAAGTTTTGAATATTTCGGTCAATGGTCCACTTCCCGGAAAAAAGAAGCCCCGAATTTTAACAACAGTAGAGTGGTACCTTTGTACCAAATTTGAATAAAATCGCACCATAAATAAAGAAGTTTGGAATATTCTGGCCCCTGGTCCACTTCCCGGAAAAAAGAAGCCCCGAATTTTAACATAAGTAGAGTGATACCTTTGTACCAAATTTGAATAAAATCGCACCATAAATAAAGAAGTTTGGAATATTCTGGTCCCTGGTCCACTTCCCGGAAAAAAGAAACCCCGAATTTGGACAAAAGTAGAGTGGTACCTTTGTACCAAATTTGAATAAAATCGCACCATAAATAAAGAAATTTGGAATATTCCGGTCCCTGGTCCACTTCCCGGAAAAAAGAAGCCCCGAATTTTAACATAAGTAGAGTGATACCTTTGTACCAAATTTGAATAAAATCGCACCATAAATAAAGAAGTTTGGAATATTCTGGTCCCTGGTCCACTTCCCGGAAAAAAGAAACCCCGAATTTGGACAAAAGTAGAGTGGTACCTTTGTACCAAATTTGAATAAAATCGCACCATAAATAAAGAAATTTGGAATATTCCGGTCCCTGGTCCACTTCCCGGAAAAAAGAAGCCCCGAATTTTAACAACAGTAGAGTGGTACCTTTGTACCAAATTTGAATAAAATCGCACCATAAATAAAGAAGTTTGGAATATTCTGGTCCCTGGTCCACTTCCCGGAAAAAAGAAGCCCCGAATTTTAACATAAGTAGAGTGATACCTTTGTACCAAATTTGAATAAAATCGCACCATAAATAAAGAAGTTTGGAATATTCTGGTCCCTGGTCCACTTCCCGGAAAAAAGAAACCCCGAATTTGGACAAAAGTAGAGTGGTACCTTTGTACCAAATTTGAATAAAATCGCACCATAAATAAAGAAATTTGGAATATTCCGGTCCCTGGTCCACTTCCCGGAAAAAAGAAGCCCCGAATTTTAACAAAAGTAGAGTGGTACCTTTGTACCAAATTTGAAGAAAATCGCACAATAAATAAAGAAGTTTTGAATATTTCGGTCCCTGGTCCACTTCCCGGAATAATGAAAAATAGATAACGGTCGATTATGAGTTCTACTAAATACGCTCACAAAATTTCAGGAGAATCGGTCAAGCCCTTTTGGAGGAGTATGCGAACGAAAACTGTGACACAAGAATTTTATACATATAAGAAGAAGAAGATGTATGTATGTACATATGTACATTTGGCCATTTTCATTATGAAATCGAGGAATAGAGATTTGCGTTTTTGGTTGTTCCACTGGCATGTTGATAAGTGGCGAATAAGGTGGTCTTCTTATATATGACCTTTGGTGTAAAGTGTAGCGTATTCGTTTGAACTTAATTTTTGTGGTGCTGCGAGTTCGAATCGTGCTGCCTGCTAATTTTCTTTTCTATTGTTTTTCTTTGACATATCAATATTAAATCAATCAAATAATGACATTTGAGGTTTGCTTAATTGGGTCAATTTATAATTGCGCCAAATTGGGCAACTATCTGACAAGCGACATTAGTTTTTTCTATGCAAGTGCGGGTGATCGCGTTCGTTTCGTGAAAAGTGTTAAAAATAATTAAAAAATTGCAATAAATCGTGGTGGCGCGCGTACGAAAATATTTTATTAGTGATTGTGAAAATATGAGTGCAGAAATTTCAATTATTACGTGTCCAAAGGATAAAGAAATGCGCTTGAAGTGGCGCAACAGCTTGGCCATTGCGGCCGCCGGCCACATTCCTCCCTTCAACACCAACACATTTGTGTGCCGGGCACACTTCAGATAGACGGATTTTGGCCTTAGGCACAGCGGTGTCCCCTTCATAGAAGTTTCCGATTATGGTGGTAAGTTTAAATTATCAAAATGTTCAATTAAAATATGTACAAAGAATGTGTCTATTAGTGTATGAAAGTGTTGGTTTTGTTGGGGCCAGAACATTGGGATGTTCTGTTAAAATTGTTATAGGTAATTTTTCAACTTCCTTCCACCTAGCAGTATGAAACTTTGTACACATATTGGGTAATACTTTCCGTCCAACGTCAAGTGTTAATACACGTCCAAAAATCTCGAGAGAGGGGGGTGAAGGGGGAAAGCAATGTTTATGTGAAAAGTTATTAGTGAAAAACCGAAAATTGAAATTGGTGTTCAGTTGTCACGCTAAAACGCGTAAACGGCGGTCGTGGCACCTCCCATACAATCTTATTAAATTGGCTGTTATTCCACCATATATTTATATCTCATATCGTAATTTTGGCTGCGTTTGTTGCTACCAGAGAACGTATATAGAGCAGAGAACGTATATAGAGTAGAGAAGGCGCAATTTTACGATCCAGGCGATGCGTTCCATTCCCAGACAGCAATTATCTTGAATTCACCACAACTATTTTGAGTCAGAGAAAATCTAAAATAAGAATAACATTTTCTGTTAGCAAAGAAACTAGAGCTTATGGAATTCTATTTGCTTCAGTTGTCCATTATTATTGAATATTTCACAAATTATTTTATTTAATCATTTTATACAAAGATTTTAATAAAAGATATGATTAAAAAATTTTAAAACTACTAAAAAACATGTTTTCATTATATATAGGGGACAAATTTCATACATTTGAACTGTAGTTTTAGACATCGTGTCTGCAATTAAGCATTTAGCCTATTTGATGAATCCTCTGAATTTCTTTTTCCACGTTCGTGAGATCGAATCCAGCAGCCAAGCTCATCTTTTTCTTTTATGCATTTTATAAATCATAATTGCGCCAATTATTTGACATTCTCAATTTTTCCTTGCGCTAATAGCACCAACAAAATAGCTAAAAGAGCCATATTCACTAGGCGCTCATAAAAAACAGTCATAGCAATTCCAAATTATTTGTCTTCTTCACGATGCAAATATTTGCAGCATATGTATGCGCGACAAAATGTGCAGGTGTCCGATCGTACACACCGATTTACATACAACAAAAATTGCGGACATATATATGTGTGTCAAAATGTACAACTGTCGCCATGGAAATTTGTCTTCTTCTTCATGCTACAAAATATGCAACAACAAAATAGCATGGATATTTATGTGCGTAATGATGTACACTTCTTCTTACTTAACAACAACAAATTGCGTGCATATTTATGTGCGTAATGATGTACACTTCTTACTATGCAACAACAAATTGCGTGCATATTTATGTGCGTAATTATGTACAAATACACAACAACAAAATGCGTGGATATATATGTGAGTAATTATGTACGCTTGTACTTCATATATATATTTTAGAAGATTTTAGCATATTTGGACAAATTTCAATTATAGAAATGAAATAAATATGGAAAGAACCATGCAGAACCATCTAGAATAATCTAGAACCATCCAGAACCACCGAAAACTTGTGTCACACCAAGTGACCATAAAAATATGTAGGGGTCAGTGAAAAATATCAAAAGATTTTTGATGTCCATTACCCATACATGCATAAGTCTTGTTCACATATGAGGACACCAACACCTTGAAACATTCATTTCCCGCATTCACGAACCATCCAGAACCATCTAGAACAATCTAGAACAATCCAGAACAATCCAGAACCATCGAAAACTTCTGTCACACCAATTTTAGCGTTTTAGAAGAAAATCGACAAAAATTGAATTTTGTCATTTTTGTGATTTTTGTACAAATGCTCTGTTGCGACATTTCTTTCTTGAGACGAGGATGAAATGTCGCAACACAGCATTTGTACAAAAATTATAAAATTAAATTTTTGTCGATTTTACATTTATTTGATATTTTAAAATATATTCATCAGACGGACTTCAAATAGAAGAAGCACACGGAACATAAGTTGCTTTCATCGATTCCGTGCTACCAGGCGATCATAAAAATATGCACATGTCTGGTCAGAAATATGCAAACATATGCTTCTTGTTTCCACCCGCCTTCGTCTTACCCACAAGTAAAGCAAGAAGAACAAGACACCAAAAATCAAATCTATCAAAATCTAGACAAAAATCAAATTTGTTGCCGATTGAATATCACTCACACACACAAATTTACACATACGTGTATTCCTCTTCGTGCCCGCCTCCGTCTTACCAACAAACATAAATTGAAGAACAAGACACAAAAAATCAAACCCGACAAAAATGAAAAATTAGCCTACAACGCGATTTGAACTTGCAACACCACAAAAAGCAAGTTCAAACCAACACCATGTCCTTTACACCAAAGGTAACATAAAAGATCGTCGTCTTATTCGCCACTTAACAACATGCCAGTGGTACAACCAAAGAGGCAAATCTTTATTCGCCGATTTCATAATGAAAGTGAACAAATGTATATAGTTTCAATACTTTTTTATTATTTTAAATAGGTTTATATTCATAAAATAACTTAATAATACCTATTTTAAATAAAACAAAGAAAATAAAATGCATTCTAAATCTCATTATTGTGCCAAAAAATTGTACATTAGCATAAGACAGAAGAGATAACAGCAGAGAACATACATTTAACATTTCTGAGACTGGTGGTGTAGTTGAGTCAGAGAACGTGTTGAACATTTTGCGAAATTTGTTGAAATATATGAACGGGTGGTGAATTCAAGATAATTGATTTCTGAAAAAAAGTTGGAACGAAGCAAATGCGCCTTCTCTACTCTATATACGTTCTCTGTTGCTACATACCAGCGCGACATTTTCGTTCTCTGGTGCTATCTATGTTTATTTTTCGGTGATGTAGCGTCATATGGTAATTTTTGTTTTGGTCCTTGCTACCAACTAGCGCGACATTTTCGATGGTTTGTGCTATCTATGTTTATTTTTCGGTGATGTAGCGTTTATTTTTCGGTGTTTTTGTTTATTTATCGTTGACAGAGAGTGCTACAAACGAAAAATTCTCACCACCAGATGGCGGTGTTGGTCATGAATTGGTGCAAAGGTAATTTAAAGAAAAATTCTTTATTTCAAAGCTTTTCACGGTATAAAATGCGAATTTTTTGGAATTTTCCATTGTCAATTGAAGTTTTGCTTTGATGTTACTCTTCGTGTTGCAATCGAACATGCACAATTTAATGCGCCTTGGTCCATCGAGATACATACATATCTTACTAATATACAAAAACGTAAACTTTGGATTATTCGCAGAAAATTGTTATCAAACGAAAGGGAAAGACGACAGCTTTCATTCGGACTTTGGTTCATTTCGATATATTAATATTCGCACAAAATTGGTATAAAAAGAAAGGGGAAGGCCACAGGTTTCATTTGGACTTTGCTTCATTTATAGAAACATCTATTTTGAGAACGGCTGGACCTAATACACATAACTAAATTTGGAAGGTAGATTTTGTATCTGCTCGAGATGGTTATACGAAAGGGGCACCTTTCATTCTAACTATACGATATTTCGATATATTTATCGAAAACTGAGTTATCGGTCAAAATGTTTTTTTTTTTCATAAAATATATGCAAAGATATATGCGTTTATTATGGGTGTCAAACGAAAGGGCATGGCCACAGCTTCCATTTTAACTTTTTGATATTGCGGTTTATCTACATATACCATAATAAAACTCTAGAAAAGTTGTGTCTGTACATGGGAATTTCCTTTGAAAAAAATTAATAAATATTAAAAAAAAGAATAAATACATACAAAAATGTCTTGTCAGAAAAATAATAGAAAATATTTAACAAATTAATGTTTTGTGTTTTATTAATTATAGCAAATAAAAAGTAAAATTTTTTTATATTTAGAATGATGGCAACTTTTTGATCTGAAGTTGGCTTCGCTGTGCGTGGGGTGTAAACGCTACAGTGGTGAGTTTGTTGTTTATGGCAAGCACGTGTTCGTGCTACTGGCCACACCAACGGTTTGCTCTATTATTTTAGTATAGCGAGTGAACGCTAGAGGGCGCTGCGAACTAGCTTAACCTTTAAGCGCTCTAAATGCTTTCAAGAGTAGATAAGTTGTGACCAATTTTTATATGATGTTTTCATATCATGTTTTGGATTTAAATGTAAAAAATTTCCAAATATTAAAAAATTTAAAAAAAAAAGACAAGAAAGAAATTTTAGTTTTTAGATATGTTATATATTTATAGGTACCTATTACGTTCTTGCCATGTCCACATTTTTTCGTATGAAATTTTTAAAAATTGAGGTTGTGTTTGTGTAGGCAAAATTTACCTTTATGCAAAATTGCAACAAAATGTGAGATGGCCGGGTTCAAATTGTGCTTTTTTTATAGGCTATGTATGATATGAAATACATCATGTCTGCGTATACCCGATAAGACGGGACGGTACCAGAGAAAAACGATAGTCAATATCTTTTTCAACACATAAGCCCACCCCAAATCCTACCCATTATTTCTATTTGAACGCCTCCTTACTTTAATAGTCTTTTCTTAAGGCCGAAGCGAGCACCAACACCTGCCTTTTTAAGTGTGAACCAGTGGGAGCCTTATATCTTCTTCGCCGGCCTAGGGGGTTTGTTCGCAGGGACGCAATGGTAAAGTGTTTTCCGTGGCCCAACTGACTCACTATGACAGTGAAAGCCGAAACATCTAAATGACCTCGTATTCTTTATTCTTTAACCTGTTCTCAGAGTAGCAAAGTATCTCCATTTTCTCCTCAACACCACATTCCCGCAAAAACAAATTTAACCTTGCTCACTGCCAATGGCACTTGCTAACAACTTGCCTACGTTTCAAAGCTGTCGAATGCACCAGATATTAAGCAAGTTGTTAGTGTGGGCACGCAAATGAGCGTTTAGCCTTAAGTTACCTTGACCGCTTGGACAGTTAGCGCTGTGCCAAAGGCGACCATAACTACAATACCGTCGCTTACGGCCATAATTGGCTTTGGCATTCACTGGGTAATAATAAGGCTACTCAAGTGCGGCAAGTACGTACATACATACATATGAGTAGATATTTTTTATTTAGATTTCTTTAGAGCTTGTAAGAATCTTTATAGATCGCAAAACCGCAAACTTACAAACAAATCTCACTTTTACTCAATCCTATTGGAAGTGCTAGTGTCCTCGGTCTTAAATTAGAGCAGATGGGTCTCAATGCTCGATGTTATGTTCGAGTACCAGCTTGATGACCAAAACTTAGATGCAGAGATTATTGCAAACATATTTTCACAGAAGACTGACGTCAACTTAAGCTTGTCCTTTCGGGAATTCGTCTACTAAAGTAATATCCAAAGAAGGAGTAAAATCACCACTCCGATGGAAAGACTAAGTGGAGACCGACCTACGATCTCCGATTGGCGCCCGTTCACTTCTCAATGGTCTACCTAATCCAAACAAGCACTTATGAGCGGAAGTGATTTTCCAACGAATTTCTGGGCTGACATAATTTTTGCACCAGAAATCTTCATCTGCCTAAATATAGCCTATTTATTATGGAGACCGGACCGACGCCCTTCGATCTTACAAAAGCGGCTGCTCAAAATGCCGAATTGCTTCCTAAAAAGTTTGTACACGAACAAATAAATATTGAAAGTCAAAGATAACTCCTTTATGTCATGCGAACTCGCTGGAATAACATCAAAGTTCCCTACTCCTCAGCTCTGACTCCATGGTTATTAATTAAATTATTTTTATCTGCCAAATACAATTCCAGCTCATTATTTCCCAGACAATGTTTATTGGCAACGAATACGAAGTCATAAATTATTTATCCACTTGGGAACCACAGTGAAAAGGAAAAAAAAAAAATAAATAAAAAAGTTGTAAAGTATTGGGGAAAGCTTTTACAGTTGCAACACTAAAACTCATTAAAAGTTGTTGGTTGGTTAAGGAAAATTTGAGTATTGTTTGAAAGGAAAATGTGACGAATCGAGAATAGAAAGAAATTAAAGAAATACAAGACAGTAATAAACGAGGGAGGGAAAGGAAGGGGGGGGGGGGGGTGGAGCGGTTTTTGATGGTTAGAGATATTCGATGGGTAGTGTGAAGTAAACGAAAAAGCTCGCTTACTCAATGACTTTGGTATTGGAACGCTTTACTAAGGGTCGCTTGGCTTGGAAAATTTCTGAAAAAAAAAAAACTGCAAATATTTCAAACATTTTTCTTCTTTCCATTTTATAAACTTTTATTTACTCATAAAGATTTTGCACATTTAAAATTTTAAAAAGACAAAAAACAATATTCAATCATTTATTTAATTTAAAATTTTTATCAAAAAAAAACATGTATGTATATATTACTATTTATATATTAGTTAAAAATAAGCATAAACATTTTAAGTAAAAAATAAAAATAATATAAAAAATAAAAAAACTATAAAATCAAAAAAATTTCATTTCAATTCAAACAAAAATTAAAAATTATTATCGTTGTGTCTCTTTTGTAGAGGGCAGTGTGAGTTTGTTGTTGTTGTTATTACTGTCGCTATAGCATTTATTGCAGCCTGGATCTAAGTATATACTAGGTTTAGTCAGGTGAGTGTGGTGTGTGGGAATATATGCTCCGTATACTCCATCTAGACGTGCTTAATACTTGTATCCAGGTCGTCCGCCTGGACCTTGTGGATATGTTGGTTCACCCTCATATGTGACATCCGCATGATAACCTGTCTTCCAATCGGCTGTATAACGTACAACTTGTGTACGACCATCGGGCATTGCGACACGGTATTCACCAGTCACCACATCACCATTGCTGGAAGCTTTATGAGAATAATCATTTTGGGTCTCTACATCATTGACGGCGTACTCGAAGTCGTATGGCATGCCGGGAACATGAACGTGGCCCTGTCGGAAGAGAAATGGAAGAAAAACTTGTTATATGGTGCACTAGTGTAGTTGAATAGTTTATAGAGAAAAAGAGAAAAAGCTGAGGACTTAAAATCATTATAAGCTTTTGCAACTCTTACAAGAGCTTAGAAGCTTTTTGCTTTTATCGAGAGATTTTGTTGACATATCATTTTAGGAAAAGCTTTGCACATCTTTCCTGGTGAAATTTACACTTTTAGTGATGAGCAAAGGACTTTCCTTTTTTTTTACTAGACTAAAGCTTTCTATTTCAAGAAAGATGAAAGCTTTCATAGTTAGGAACCATACATTTTGAGAGGTGGCTTAAATTTAGTTTACTTACAGGCTCGCCTGGGCCGGGTCCAGGTGCTGGGCGTTGTGGGCCTGGTGGTCGTGGTCCAGGTCCGCTTGGTGGGCGTGGTCCGGGTCCACTTGGTGGTCCAGGTCGCTAAAAAAAATAAGAAAAAATTAGGTTTTACTTTGTTTTTTGTTCTAAATAAAATATTTAAAGTGCTTCTGAAGAAATAATATAAATCCAAGTAATATGATTCTAGAAGGCCTTCTAGGTATCGAAAAAGGGGTTGCTCAATGACATATCTTTGTTAGTTTAAAGCGAATGAGTTCTATCATGGAAGCTTGCTTGGGGCACAGCAAGCGCAGACTAAAACGAATACCCCATAGTGATACATGTCTATTTTACAAGTAGCAAAGTGTGAAAAAATGTTCTCCCGCCAGATGGCGCTGGTAACGGCCTAATCAATTCTTTTTTAAAGTTTATTAACATTTGAGGGGAGTTCGAAAGCTTTTACAAGTATCGAAATAGTGACTTAAACACTGTTATAACAGCAAAATAAAAAAAAATAAAAGTATTTAAACTTAAAGCTTAAAGCTTTTAAAAGCTCCCTCCACACAAAATGCACCCATAACCCATTTTCGTCGCAAGCGAGGTGACCCAATATGACATCAAAGTCGACACGCTTACACTACTGAGCATTCATCAAAGCAAATAGTCAAATTACAAGAACAACAACAAAAGCGCACTAAATAACCATGGTAACCAACCAGCAAGCTGAAATGTGTCGCAGGCGAATGGCGACATTCAATTGCCGTTTGTTGTTTGCCACAATTTGCGGCAATTTCAATTGCAGTGGAGTGCAATACAAAATCAACAACAACAATAAAACCCAAAGAAAAAAATGCCGGCTACTATAGAGCTCAGAATTTTAAACAAAAAAGAGAAGAAGAAGCACAAAAAAAAATCTCAAAAAATTTTTTTTTTTCGAAATTTTGCATTATTTTTCGTTTTTCTTTTTTTTTTTGCTTAGCTAGAAATCGTAGGTGCGGCATTGCGCACTCGAAAAGAATGCCGACACGGCACTGTGCATGTGTACGACATACTGGAATGTGTTTAATGCTGTGTAGGTTGATAGCCTTAGGAACGTTGGTTGGTTGGTGGCATTGTCGAGGCGGAGGAAGAGTAAGAAGCAGTGCCAAAAAGCAGAGTGATGTTCAGCTAGCAGGTTGCACAGGCCACTTTAAGCCACGATCGGTTGCAGCCTCAATTTCAGCTTGGCAACATGCGACTGAGGGAAACGTTTTGCTTTATAAGTTGTTTGTTGTTGTTGCATATATAATTGTCTCATAGTAAACCAGAAAACCAGCGAGAACAATTGACAACTGTTCTTTTGCAGGCTCAGCCATCAGGCAGCCATTGAGCTACTGTGATTGTTAGTCGGTTGCGAATGATGCTTTTGAGCCAATGCACAGTGGGCTAGGAGCGCTACGTAGTGGTAGAAAATTACTAGGCGGAATACTTAAGTACAATGATAGTCTTCATATTCAATGCTGGTTGGGATATCTACGACTAACTTGAAATTATCACTTTGCCAAGAAATACAAGGTGAACCACAGATCACAAAGTGTTTGAAAAAGCGAAAGAGTTTTGAATGAGGTCGTTAACTCAGTCTACGGTGAGGAGTCCAAAATGGACTGTAGTCTCAGAACGGAATTATCGGAATAGCTACAAGTCGCTCCCAATCCACCATCCAGGCTCTAAGTTTGGAGGTTAGGTTGCTCTCCCTTCTATTTTTTTAGTTCCTTCAGTCATATGATCACTTCCTGAAGGTGTAGCTGACATATCTCTGTATCCCAAAGGGGTTATTCCGAGAAGATTAACGGCGAACTTCGCTTCCAATTTGTGGCGTATTTCTTTTGATTCAAATTGGTGAGACCACCAAGTCTTTTCGACTTCAAACTACACCTGCCAGAGCAAATGAATTTTCACTGAGAGGCTTTTTCATGGTAGTCGGGAGCGTGTAAAAAAAACTTTTTCCAAACATTTTCATAATTTTCTTATTTTTATTTTATGCCGCTGGATTTGCCTTTAAGCCCAGTGTGCATTGCCTCTTTCTGGTCTTTCTGGTTGGGTCTGCCTCGCTGGCTCGTTGTTTCGACTGTCAATTGCAGTTGTTATTGTGCTTATGCTTGGTTTTTGTTTTTCTTTGGCATTACTCTTGTTGTTTTTCGTACGATTGTACGTGTTTGTTGTTGTTGTTGTTTGTAGCATTTTGTGCCGCTGGTCGCTTTAATTTAAAGTTCAAGAGTTTTTGTGGCACGTCGTGATGTGCGATGGTGCGCATCTTTTGCTATTGTTGTTGTTGTAGACATTGCTTTTGTTGCCATTTTTTTTTGGTTATTGTTATTTGCTTTTGTTGTTACTGCTACTGCTTTGCACATGCAACCGTAATTGTTGTTGCTTGCAAGCATATCGACCCATATATCTCTGCTATATTTGCACCTAAATTCGCACACACATACAATACAACAACAACACAAATTTTCAGATTCGCCTACATTTCGCACTTAAAAAACTTTGCAAGAAATTTTGAAATTTTTTTTTTAAGTTTTTTCTAGTATTTTTGTATCTTTATTTTCCGCATTTTCTTTTCCACTTTTGATTGCTTTTTTTTAACTTCATTTCCTGCGTTCTCTTTAGTTTTTGCCACTTCGCAATTGCTCGCGCACACCTCACAGTGTCAAAGAGTTCAGCGAACGTGGCCTCAGCAATTTTGAAAGTATGATAATTGTTGTAGTTGTAAAGTGGGCTCTTTTTGCTCTAATGACTCTTGCAAAGGTCGAAAGTGGTGGCCTTTCGGCTTCGGTTACAGAAAACTGAAAATGGTGCATCGAAACAAAAAGATTCTAAATTGCTTAGGTGCGTTTCCATCCCAAAAACTTACTTGGGCTCTCAAGATCTTCAAATCTGCGTGACTACAATTGACTTACGTCTCAAGGTCTTGAAATATAGTCAACTTTGCTTTTATTTAGGATGTCCTATGGTCTTGATACATCTCTATAGGACTCCTCGGGCGTCACTATAGTTATGGTATAGCCAGGGCGTTCCAAAAAGAGTCTTTCGTTAGAAAATGTAGGGCTCCATAGAGCGTACAAACTCGCACCGGGTTCTTTTCTAAACATCAAATCTTTCCTAAACATCCTGCTTGTGGCTGCCAAAAGAGTTAGAACGGGTTCTGGTTAAAATCAGTATGAAGCCGTAGTGGTGGGAAAAGGTCGGGACGGATCGGACTAAGGTTCATTTATCAATTGCAATGGGCGTTATGATGGGACACAGACCGAAGGGAATGTCATCAGCGCTCTTCAGAATGTTGGAAACTCTTCCAAATGTATTTCCATTTAGGATGAAAATGAGAATTCAGAGTTCAGGATTAGCAGTTTAGCCGTTAGCATCTTGTTCCGTCAGCTGAACGCCGTCATACAAAAAAAGGTCCCATCTGCAGCTGTAGAAGAATCTTATATTCTCAAGGAAATAGGGTAAGCTTACCAAACAAAGTGATGGACGAGGGCCACACAGACCTATATACATATAGTTCCACATATAAAAGGACTTATCGCCAGCTGTGTGGACTAGAGGCAGAGCTCTTTTAGGCGAGAAGCTCCCTATTAAGTTTTGGGTGGTAGATCTACAAAGATGTAGGAACTCCATTAGCGTCCGTAGTGATGGCAATGGGGTATTCATGTATTGAGCGCATACAAAGATTAATTAAGCTGCTATTACTTGTGGCAGCCAACTATACAGCCAGCTAATCTTCTTTGTTTAAGCGCCAATGAAGTTGTTCGCAAATACCTTTGTGCTATATCGGCAGGGAAGCGCATAAGTACTCTCAACTAAGCAGATCCATTTCTGTTTGTGCAAACATAATAACAATCTCATTCAAGCTGCAACACATCAAATTAAGCCATACAAAGGCAGTTGATGTTGCCACATTGCATTTTCACGGTGCTTGCAACATTTTGCTGACTTAAAAACAAAAAAAAACAAAAAACAACAACAAACTACGCCTATTTCGTTGCTTCCTTTAACAATTTAATTTACAACAAAAATTTTAAGTCAATAAAATAACAAAATAGGGCTGGGAAGTTGCTGGGATGGCGGCATTGTTTTGTTGTTATTGTTTTTTTTTGTGTGTTGGCAGACATCAACTTTGAGATGGAAAGTATGCAGAGATTTTATAGGGGCTGTAGTGGCTGGCAAGCTGCATTTAACTAGTGGCACACAAAAATATATAAAGGTTCCTATTTTTTTCAGCAAGCCTACGTTTATAGAAATGCACCAACGAAGTGAAAATTTTCCTAATCAAAGTGCTGATTTTATAGATGAAACCAAAAACAAAAAGAAAATAAAAGTAGTTCAGCTGAGCTCTACAACCTTCCAATATCACTTTCATTAATTTATTATCGCAATATCCAATCTAAATACACTTATCTTCTAGAGTTTTATAATAGTATAGATTTGTAGTTTCATAAATAAACAAATTTAGATTTTTTAAAATTCCGCTAAATCTTCAGAACTTTTTCCACACTTATTTTCTTCAAAAAACGGATAGCGACTATAGAAAAAAATTGTAAAAATTTGCTACAAATATTTTCTGCTCAAAAAAGTTGAAAATTTTGAAAAAAAATTTAAAGAAAACTGTAAACTTAAAAAACAACCAATATTTTTAAAAAGTTTTAAAATTTAAAAAAAATTGAAATTTTAAAAATTAAAAAAAAAAAATTTCAAAACTTTTTTGAATCTTTTGAATTTTTCCTACATTTTTTACCTTTTTGAATCTTTTAAAATTTCAAAAATATTTAGACAGGTTTGTCAACATTTTTTCAAAATATTCAAAATTAAAAAAAAAAATTATAAAAAATTTGAAATTTGCAAAATTAAGAAAAAAATTTTCAAAACTTTTTTGAATCTTTTGAATTTTTGCTAAATTTTTTTCTTGAGAAAAATCCAAAACGGCTTTAGATAAAAATTGTAAAAATTTACCACATACATATATTTTCTGATTTAAAAAATTTCAAAATTAAAAAAACCATTTTTAAGTTTCTTCTGGTGCTTACAAAGTTCTGAATGTATGTACATTTATAAGACTATAAGATAATAATTTCATGGAAAATATGAAATCTGATTTAAAAAAGTTAAAAATTTTGAAAAAAAAGTTGTTCGAAATTAAAACAAAAATTTCAAAACTTTTAAAAGGTTTTTTTCTGGTGCTTACAAAGTTTAGAATATATATTTATAAGACTCTTAAATAATAATTCTATGGGAAAAAAACTGTAGAATTTTTCAACCTTTTTTTTTCTTCAAAAAAGCGGCGAACGATTTCAGGAAAAAAAACTATAAATATTCTGATTTAAAAAAGTTCTAAATTTTTCAAAAATATTTTTTTGGTATAATAATAATAATAATAATGTATAAAATTTAAAAAAAAAATTTAGTTTAAAAAAAAATTAAAAAAAAAAAATTTTAAATTGTTTTTAATCTTTAGAATTTTTCCTTGAAATTCACTTTCTATAAAGGTATTTGAAAAACCAAATAAAACTGCTACTGAACTGCCGACAATATAGCTCGGATTGCTTGCAATTGTTGTATTTGTTGCAGGAGCAGCAATCTTAGTACCTACCTGGCACATTCACCTACTAACCGAATGACGTTCGCAACTCAAACGCCAAGTTGATTTTTGGTATTTTGTATTTACTTTCGGTTGCCAATCATTGCTGAAAAAAAACTTTGCTGCAAAAAAAACTTTGTGGAAAATATTTCACTTGCAATGCTTCGCGTGTTGCATGTTGACTATTAGCTGTTGGTTGTTGCTGGCACTTTGTAGCTGCCACTCCACGTGCCTTCACCTACACCAATGCCCGCATGGTACTTACCAAGTTTATTAGCGAGTCTGGAGTGCCATGCCTCTTCATTGCTGGCAATTACTGTGCTTGGTTGGGCTAAAATAACTTCGGCTACTCGTTGCAACTCTCTTCCGCACCTCTTTCCACTTCCAAAAAAATTCGGCTACCCAACTACACCTTTTGCTTTTTATGGCGCTTCAATTACTATTGTTAACATACAAATTACTTAACGGGTGGTCGGTCTTACCTAGGTGCAACTGTCTACATTTTCATTCAGTCTCAGTTGAAGAGATGCGGTAATAATAATGAAAAGTAAAATAGTTGGTGTAATCAGGGGATCGTTTTGGTGGCCATAGGCGAGAGTTTTTGGAATAGAAATAAATAAGGGGCAGAGGCAACTTGCTAGTAAATTTAGTTCAGTCGAGTTCTTTTCTAAATTCCTTCTACAAAAGTTCATGAAGACCGCGTTCTTTCAAGCCTAATATTTTCTTCTGCAGTTCCAAGCCAAATTCAATTGAATTAAATGTCTATAATTAATAACCTAACAAAAAATCCACAGGCATTGAAATTGTTTATCTTTTTATTTGTATCAATGTTTGAGCTAACCATTCATTTTCATTCACTTACCAGTGGATTTTTAGGCTCTGGGTAATTGTAGCCATTTGGCTTAGGAGGCAGGTACATATTTGAGCCGGGAGCGATTTGCGCGCAGACGCAAGCTATTACGGCAATTGTGGAGCTCTGAAAGAAAAAGATAAGGACAAGAATAAATTTTAAATTACAGAATATTAAAAAATTTCTATATGAAAAGTAAGAATTGATTGAAACAAAATTCTCAAAAAAAAAAAAACTTCGAATAAAGGAAAGTGTTAAAAAATTTAAAAACACTAAAAATATGTATTAATAATAATAAGAACGAGGTTAAATAAAAAAAAATTTAATTACGAAAAAAAATTTTTATCTGAATCTAAACTAATATAAAAAAAAAAATTAAAAAATATTAAATATAATAAAAATTTAATTTTAAAAAAATAAAATATTAAAAAAAAATAGTTGAACTAGAGTAAAATTAAAGTTAAAGGAAAGTAGCATAAAAACGAAAAAATAAAATAGTTTAAGCAGAAAAATTAGTAAAAAAAGGAAACAATTTTAAAACAACAAAAAAATGTAGTAAAATACATAACCTAAAACTTATTAAAATAAAATAGAATGAGAAAAATAAAAAATAAATTTATTTTGGTTTTATTTATTTTTTTATTTCTTTTCATTTTTTTTTATTTTATTTATTTATTTTTTTCATTTTATAAAAGCTTAAAATTATTTGTATAAATTTCAGTGAAAATACAATAAAAAATGAAGTTGAAAAAAAAAAAAAAAGCTGAAAGTGGAGTAAAAAAATAAAGTAAAACAAAATGGACGAAATAAAAAAAATTAAGAAAATGTTAACACATACACCTAATAAAAATAAATAAGTTAAACAATTTTTTTTTTTTAAACTAGGTTATATGAAATTAATTACCCTAGTAAAATTAAAATCCAAACAAAATTACATAAATTAAAAATTAATTAATAAAAAGAAGCATTAAATTATGCCATAATTTCAATCAATGTAATACAAAAATTTGGGAAAAATTAAGTTTAACGAAATAAAATAAAAAAAAATGTAATTTAGAAAAAAATTGAAGCAAAGTAACAAGGATTGGTATAAAAAAAAATAAAAATTAATTAATATAAAAAAATTACTCAAATAAATGAAAATCCGAATAAAAATAAAATAATTATTAAAATCAACGTAAATCCATAAAACTCATCATGAATACTAAAATATTTAAATTCGAAAAAAATTGTACAAATTTTAAAAATTGTATGCAAATTAGCTCACAGCTGCTTAGCTTTTGTTCAACTGCCAATTCAATAAAGGTTAAATAAATCAAAAATTTGCAACCGATTAATTTTAAGTTTTTGGCAATCACAAAGCAATAATTGAGCATAAATATTTGTAAGTTCATTTTTTTTTTGCACAGAAATTTAAAATAAAAAGTGTAATTTAACATGGAAAATGAATAAATTGCAAAAAACAAAAAAAAAACTTTGGCATGAAAATGGAATCAAAGAAAAAACGTGCGATAGCATCGCATTTGACATTCAGCGACGCCCTGTGAACGAACAACATTTTGAAAGAACTAACTAAAGAACTACAAATAGTATTTGTAACAACAATAACAGCAACTTCCATGTTGTTAAACTACAGGTGCAGCGCCATAAATGGTGAATTTTGTGAGTTAATAGAGAAAAAAAAAACAAATTATATTTATTTAGATGGGAAAAAAAGTTGTATGTCTGGCAGTGTTGTTTTGAGAATATTTTGTTGTAGAAACCTATTTATATATGTATATACAAATGTCTGCATGTTTGTATGTTTTTGTAATCGAAAAAGGGCGCAGCCGATATGTTGATATATGGCAGCGCAAAAAACAAGAGGCTGGGCAATTGTTATACATAATTTTGTTATTTTGTTTTTAAAGATTTTTTCTGCTGATTGTGATGTGGGTTAATGGAGCAGAGATTTGGAATTTGAGCATATAATTGGCAATTGCAATACCATAAATTCAGATTAATTGCAGGTGGATCACTAATTTATTACGAAATTTTTGAATTCTTAAAAGAATGCTGGAAGGTGTTTCTTGTAAAGTGTGACCCCGTTTACAAAGGTTAAAACTGTGAATTAGCTAAGTGCTTTCGAAAGTGAACATCACGTAGCCTTTCGAAGAGGACGTTTCATGTAGCCTCTAGCTGAATTTCGGTGTGAAAGCAACACTCGTTTTCACACTTTCAATCATATTGTCAATCAAATGTGTAAAATAAATTCTTAGTTTCAAACCAAGCTGTAAGTGGTTTCTTAGCATCGTACCTTTTACAGCAACCCCTACTTGTCATTACTAAGAAAGCAATAAACATGTTTAAATATCATTAAATCATTTTTACTTATGCCAAATTGTCGTTACAAATGCCGGAAACTCTTTTTTATAGTTTATTTTGAACATAAATTGTGCAAGCCAAAACTTCATCAATCCGACAATCAATCAAATTTTATAACAAAATAGCTTTCAAATTCGAATTCAAAGTACTCATCAATTTGAAATGACTGTGCTTCCCTGCTTATTTTTATTTTATTTATATCATTTTTTATTTTTTTTACTTGTAGTATCATCAAGCATGCATCAATACAAGCATGCTACGTATTTGAAAAAAAAAAGATTGCACATTTCTAAGTGCCGTTCACACTTTTGAGCTTGACTTTGACTTTGGCTCTTAGAAGCTAGCCGTTGATTTTATCACAAGCCAAAGTACTGACTAACAATCAAACCGACACACACACACACAGAGTTTAGATGCATTCGAAACTAGCGGTAATTATTTCAATAGCTTCATTCAATCATATAATGTTGAAGTCGTAAAAAAATATGCGAAGAATTTTTTAAACAGTAAAGTGGATAAAAAAAAAAAAATGTTCCTAATGCTTATGTGCATCAGAAATGCAGTCATCAATCGTTGTTGTGCGCTACTGGCTGGTGACCGGTCGCTGTCCTTCACTTTCAGATTTCCGTAATGGATAAAAAAAAAACCAAAAAAAAAAAAACATATTACACAATATTAACTGCCGTAATGCCTTTTATTATTTTATTCCTATAAACATGTTTCTTCTTCTTATTGGCAAAAGTGACATATTGCATGCATAAATAAATCAAAAACACAATAAGCCATTCAACAAGTTATGTTAAGTCAACGATCGCTCGTCCGACTAGTGGCCAGTAAGTCGTATGCATAGCAATCGTCAGCATTTGATCATTGGTGATTGGTTGCTGCGATTTTGTCGCACACATTCTATACGTCAATCACGCGGCGTAAAATGATGCTCTGTGGTTTGAAGATCTCAGTGCGCTGATTATAGATTTCAAAACATAAATACTCTTACCTATGAGTACAGAGATATTTTTTTGTTTTATACCAATGCAAGTGCTGCTGAGAACAATCATTTTGCTGTTTGTTCAAATTATTCTCATGCTTGATGGTCATGTTGTTTTGTTGTAAATGCTGATTGATAATTCTAACATTGTGTCAATTAGTTGTAAAAAACATGATATTTTATGCGATAAAATATTTTGGTAAATGTAATCGGTAACAATCACCGCAACAAGTTGATAGGTTATGAGAATGATTGTCAATCATTATTGAAATTTTTGCTAAATGAAGAATGTGGACTTGTATAACTATTTCTTTCCATGTTTAATCGTCAAATAGTTGGAATCGATCCCTCTCGATTTGAATAGAATTTTAGTATCATAAAACGAAGTTCTGTTAAAAAATTAATTTTTTTTTAAAGTTGCAATTTCAAAATTTCGGTAAAGTTACTTTAAAAAATTTTTTTTTTAAATATTTAATTAGAAACAAAAATGTCGCAACAATTTTATATGAATGATTTTTACTAAAAAAAAATTTTTCAAAAACGAAATAATTTAGCTATCCGTTTTTCTGAACATTCAACACATTCCACAACTACGGAAAAATATTCCGCCCGCAAAAAGGGTCAAAATTTAAATATTTCCAATATTTCGGAAAGTTCTGAAATTAAAAAATTAAATTCAGCACTTCAAAAGAGAATATTTAGAAGTATAAAAAAAATGATTAAAAAAATTAAATTTTCTGACTGTAAATTTTTAAAATTGATAAAAGTGATAAAAGTTCGTCATTAAATTCTGCACTAGTTTATTAGAAAAAAATATTTAAAAATTTTTAATTTCTTAAATATTTTAAAGTTTCTAACTAAATTTTTTTGTGGATTTTTGAAATTTTTCTGAATTTCCCAGAAAAGTAGCCTCTTCTCAAAATGTTCTCATGTTTTAATGATGAATGATACAAAAAACGACACAATAGAACAAAAAAGAACACAGAGTAAGACAGCTGCCAGTTTACCTCAGCTTGTAACTCCACAATGCCTTATGTTAAGGGCCGAAAGTGACAGTATGACGCCAGTTTGTTCGAAATACAAATGAAAGAAAAATCATTTTTAAAATTTATTTCGTAATAATTAAGCATTATTAACTTATCATCATTTCCTTACATCATCATTCACTTCATAGAATTTTATTGCATAATTAACAGCTCATCACAGCATACACCGCATGATTTGCGACAATCGCAACGCAATCCATGACGATTTCATATATTGTTGTTACTATCACCATTTCATATCGCACAAAAGTACATAAATTTCAGCTGAAAAAAAAAAAACAATTCTATATCTTTCTAAATGTTATCTACATACATCTCTTTTTTTCCAGCGCTGCTGTCTTATTTTTCTACTCATATATCTATTTAAAGTAGCTTTATGGCTTTTTATGTCACTGCTGTGATTTGTTGTATTTGCTTGGCATACCTTCCTGCCCCTCTAAGCGAGCACATAAACTCTTACCGCCGTACTTATATACATTTATGATTGCAAGTAGATTTGTATGCATTTCTTTATAGCTCTTAAATTAATTATGCAAATTATCATTATAGTAAGTACTTAATTATGATTGTTTGGTTTTGTGAAGAATTATTGTTTGACGCTTGGCGATATGCTAATCATATGTTAATCATACGCAACGTCATACGCGATGCGCTTTACAGCTGATTATTACTTTTATTAATGCCAAGCGTGAGTGGGAAATGCCTGATCAGCTGTCATTTATTGTTTACCGGTTGTCAAATATCTCTTATTTCTATTTAATATTTCAGAAATCGAAAAGTGTATTCCAGAATAGTCAATTCTATTTCGGAGCTCAATTGTATTTCAGAAATCGTAAATGAATTTCGAGGTAATAAATTGTATTTCAGAAATCTTAAAATGTATTTCAGAATAGTCTATTCTATTTCAGAACTCATCAAATATAGTTTAGAATAATTAATTGTATTTCAGAAATCATAAAATGTATTTTAGAAAAGTTAATTGTATTTCAAAAATCATAAAATGAAAATCAGAAATTTTAGAATAACCTTAAGTGCAATTAACTATTCCGAAATACATTTTCCGATTTCTGAATTGCCATTGATTAATCAGACATTAATACAATTTCTGAATTACACTTTACGCTAGGAAAATGCTCCGGACAGGCTAGGGGTTATTTTTACATACAAAAATTGCAAACAAATTAAAATAGATAGCCTCAATTAGAGCAAACGACAACAAAGCAAACACTTCTTTGAATTTCTGACTAATTATCCATATATTTGTGCGCGCATCAATAAAAAGCTATTGCACAGAATTGAATGGTTCCTTCAAAAATCTGAAGGTAGAGGTCTAACTTGAAGTACTGTGTGCAGTTTTCTGTTGTTTCTCAAAAAACAGCATTTATTTAAATGCCTGACAAAGCCTCCATCGACCAGAGGTATCAGGTTATTTATTATATTAAAAGTCTAAAAATTATTTCCTTTTTTTAAATTCAAACAAAACCACAACTGCTCACAGTGCTGCAGAATTACCACAGCAAGCGGTCTACAATTCTTTGCCGCTCCAGTGACAACTCGCATGAGTGAAGAGCAACTGGGCGCAGTTGATACCATCAACAGACAGGGAGGTAGTCATGGCGATCAGTGCGCAGCGGCAGCTGTTCAAATCGAATTAACTTGGAGAAATATGTGGTAATGTGAGCGCATCATTTAGTTGTTGTTTTGCTGTTGTCGCAGATAAAGCAATTAACTTAATTAAAGTGATCAACTGTATGAGCGCCAAAAACACATTGTTGTTGTATTAACATATGCATTTACCATTTAACTGCTTCATTAACTGTCTAATAGAAATAATCACTTAGTTCAAGTGTTGCATTATTTAATAAATTTATTCATTTCTTGTGTAAATTGCAAGATATCGTTTTTGTTAGTCTAATCCAAAAACATTTGCTCGCGCACAAGCTGTAAATCTGAATCTCATAAATCTTATAAAAATGTCAAATAAATTTGCTTGTAACACTCTGTCAGCTTAGTTTAGCGCAGTCATATGCTCAAGTGTGGAATAGAAACATTTGTTGCGATTTAGATTCACAAAAAAAAAAATAATATTTTTCTTGCTAAGCTTTTAATGGCTAACCATATATGTCAGTTGTTATGTATGTAAGCCGCTAGTTTATTGTACTTATTATATATAAGATTGGATAAATTCTTTGATATGCTGAGGTTTGTTGTTGGCATTCTGTTACTGGCATTTGTTGTTGTTAAACAACAAGCAACATTTTTAGGTGCGTTCTAATGTCGCACTGTGGGATATTTTAAAGGAATGTGTCTGAAAATCCAAAAAGCTAGTTATTGTTGGACAATTTGTTTGCTATGCACCGAAAGGTTTTTTCCAAAATTTACACGACCAAATGACAAACAAAGTTTTCCAAAAATTTTGGAAAAATTTCGAAAAAAAATAAAAATTTTTGAAAGACAGCTTTTTTTATTATAAAATGACCTAACATTGTTTTATGTTGAAATTTCTCTTTAATAGTTTTTAAATACGTATTTTATTATCAAAATAAAAAGAATTGGATTTTTTTATGCAGAAATGCTTTGTTGCAATTAAAAAATGATAAAAAATAAAAAAAAAATTTGTTTTAATTTTTTTGCTATACACCAAAAGTATTTTTTATGAAAATTTTTGAAAAATTTCGAAAAAAAATTTAATTTTTTGAAAGACATTATTTTTTTCAAATATTTATGAAAGTTTCCAACTTGTAAATTTTTAAATTCAGCGTTATAAAATCTTATAAAAAATATTTGTTACAGGTACCAAATTCGATGCAATTTATTTCGAAAACCTTAAGACGTTGAGTATTTTGAAATTTTCAGAATTATTTTTGTATTGAAAAAAAAAAAATGTCTTGGTACGGTTTTAATATTTTACCACTATTAAATTTTCAAGATTTTAAACAGGTATCGAATCTATTCTGGGCCAAGTTTTCTCACGACATCCCACAGTGCGCTGATGATCACAGCATGCACTCTGCCACCATATGTGGTTCACCCAGCTTTGGCGAGGGTCAAATCGAAGTGTAAGATATATTTGAAATTTAAAGCACGTATGCATGAACATAACTGTATTTACATACATATGTATGTATGTGTATGCAAGAATATGGTTGGGTGTAATCCAAATGTTTTGATTTCAATTAAACGGTACACATACAAACACACAATTTCTTGAAGCCAAAATAAAGTGATCTGCAAACAGCGATGATGGAGTCGTTAGCCTGCTGGTTTGCTTGGTTGTTGTGTGAGAAGGTTATAAATGTCACATTTTGTTGAATTTTCGGCGATTGGCGCCTTTATTGAGTATGACATTATAATTTGATTGCCATTTAAATTTTGTTATTGCATTTTTTTTTTGATTTTCAGTTATTGGTGGGAAAGTGTTTAAATGATACTTTTATGACTTAATTTTTCAAGATTTTTTTTATTTTATTTCTTTTATTTTATTTTATTTTATTTTATTTTATTTTATTTTATTTTATTTTATTTTATTTTATTTTATTTTATTTTATTTTATTTTATTTTATTTTATTTTATTTTATTTTATTTTATTTTATTTTATATTATATTATTATATTTTATTTAGCCATTAGAGAGATGATCCAAGAGTATGCTATTCACATCTACTTATATCCGTTTACTTGATAAATCAAGTCAAGCTAGTAAACGATTTTAATATCTACTTAGCATCCGATACAACTATACTTGACCACATCCGCATTTCGGCTTAACTCGTTTGTTTCGTTGCGAAATGATGCATAAAAATTTTATGTACAGAAATAAATTTTTTTTATGATCAAATTAGTATTTTAAAAGCGCGCTTTTATCTTTTTATAATGTTTGTAATTTTACAATATAAAGAGAAGCTGTTTAGATTTAGTAATAAAAATTACTCTTCAACTTTATATGCCAATCAAATTTTGAATTTGTCAATAATGTGCAACAGCCCACTTGTTTTTATGGTTATGGCGAAGCTTATTTAGATTTCTCTTGTACTTGGGTTTTCTTTCTCAGTTTTATTTATTTTAAGTTTGCATAAATTACTAAAATTTTTTACCAAAAAAGCTAATAAAAAATAATTTTTAAATATTTTGCATCACTTTGCTAGAGAAATATAATTTAGTTGACAAATTATGTTGGCGTACGGGGCGTATACTCAACATTTAAATGGATATGAAGGGTAGAAATGAGTGGTCGCAGAGATGGTCCTATCTGTAACCTCCAAAGTTTAGGTTAGTTGTTGTTGTTAAAATTGAAATCAAAAACCATACTAAGATTTTTCCAACTCTGTACTGTGCAGTAGTTTGCTTTTTACTGGTTCAATTTTAGTCACTTTCGGACTAGTTTGATGTCTGGAAAAATTGTTTAGTACTGAAAAAAAAAAGTATTTCTTCTGACTGCATGATTCACAAATATTTATTTTACAAGAAAAAATTCCCACTTTTTTACCACAAAAACAAAACACATCCACACTTAATAAACATATTTACAGACATTCATATGCTAACTGCCGCATAACATTTCAGCCGCAAGCAAATCAATACAAAACGATCTTTTGTTTTCATCAATGAATAATTGCATTAATGATTGATGTGTTGAGCGCATGGCCATTTGAAAGCACTTGAGTGTAACAACAACAACAACAACAAATGCGCACATATGCAGGCGTGCACTTGTGGTGATGCGCATGGGTGTGTGTATCATCACATGGCAACGGTAGTGTGATTGTGCGCCAACCCACAATAATTTTAGACAATCTTTTTCTATGTCTGCTGCAGCTGCTTCTTACTTTTATTGTTTCTTTAGTTATAAGCTATTCCTTTGAAAAGTCAAATCTGCAAAACAAACAAAACTCATTACCTTGCACAAGTAGCTAAACAGCAGCTGGCATATTAATCTTTTATGCTATTTTATGGGCGCCTATTTCATATTTATTATTATTATTGTTTTTAATGCTAATTTAACGAATACAAAAAAAAAAGAAGAAGTTTTTGTCTAAGCAAACACAAAGTGGCCATCAAATCATTGGTTGCCTCCTTCCTGCCTATTTACAGTGATTATCGCGCTTAATAGTTAGCTGACAGGAGTGGGCGGTACGGCACAGTGGCAGTTGAATGTTGTTTCTTGGCAGTGGCAATGGATGTTTGGTTAAGTGCGAAAACACAAATTTTTTTGCAAAATACTACGCACAACAATAAAGGAGTGTAAAAAAAGATAAGGGAACAGTGTTTTGTGCCTAAAAGCTAGTGAAGCAAATAGAAGGTGAATGATGTGGTACGAACAAAAACTCTATTTGAATATAAATTTGAAACGACTTTTAACCCTTATTTAATTTTCAGTAGCAAGGCATAAATTACTTTTAACACAACAAATACATACATTTTTAGAGGACAAATGTACACACAGACTATAAGAGCAGTACTGTCCTCGGAATGTCAAAAAAGCGCTAATGTGCAAAACTGATGTGAAAAATAAACTTGGCTTTCATAAAGTGAAATAACATAACATATCATAACACAACATAACATAAAATAACATAACACAACATAACATAAACTAACATAACACAACATAGCATAAAATAACATAACATAACATAGCATAACCATAACATAACATAACGTAACATAACATAAAAAAACATAACTTAACATAACATAACATAAAATAACATAACTTAACATAACATGTCATAACATAACATTGCATTACCATATAACATAGCATTACATAAGATTACATAACATAATATACCATTCCATAGCATAGCATAGCATAACACAACACAACATAACATAATGTAACATAAAATAAAATAACATAACATAACATAACATACCATTCCATAACATGACATAACACAACCTAACATAAAATAACCACTTAATATAACAAAACATAACATTATACAACATAGGATAACATAAACAAAACATGCTTGAACCTATTGCAACAATTAATCAAAATATGTTAAAATCAATTCGCGGTAATAGTTATCTTAAATTTTGGTCTCACATCCTACTAGAACATATCTTCTCAAATTCGTTCGAAGCACAACAGCATTACGCGTCTCAATAAATCTAATTTTTATGAAGGGTATAAAAAATCTTAACAAATCATAAACTTTTTGAGTGTTTATGTATATCATACGAAAGACTTAAGCAACGAACTTGCTCCACTTCCACATGAAATTTACGTACTAATATGACAGCTACTTCACGCAGCAGCAACGGAAACATGTCTTTCAAGTGCTGTCAAGTCGAGTACTGTTTTTTTAAAGTAGCTGTACAACAACAATTATTGCTCATATTACAACAACAAAAAATTAGCAACCGTTAGCCAAAAAGTTTTTAGTTTTTTTTATTTAATTTAAAGCCGGCACGTCATGACGCAACAAGGCTATTGTTATACACATGTTTGTAGCAGCAAAAAAAAAATTAAAACAACAACAACAACATATTTGCAATTACAACTTTGTTTACCACACTTGGCTGTTGTAGTACGCAGAGTGTGCGGTGTGCAACGTTCACAGCTCATATAAAATTCCATAAATTCTAATAGCGTGTGGTGTACAATGGTAATAGCAAAATAATAATTACAACAACAATCGCTAGTTATGCACACACACACACACCCACTATTTTTTTTAATAACACTAACTAAATTTTGCATGGAATATTTTTTTTTTTAAACTTCCAATTTTGCTTACCAAGTTTGTCTACAGAAACGCGCAATAATTAACATTTCAGCATGCACCAACAACAAATGATCAATGTACTACAATTACAATAACAAAACACAATAGTTATGATTTTTTTTGTTTGGCTTTATCACTGCCACCGCTTAAGAAATATGTGTGCCTTTTGTTTGTGCGCTCACTTAGGCTGAACAAGCTTTGGCTAAGTCTTTATGTTAGCATGAGCGCATTGTTGAGTTTTAAGTGGGCGCGTTAAATAGTCTTTGCTCAATTGATTTGGCTTAACCGCATACATGACTAAGCGACGACTCATAATATTGGCAGGTAGGTAGGTTGGTTGTGATGCATGCCTACTTGGTATGTACATATGTGTGTGAGGGTATGTGTGAGTGCCGCACTTGAAATCGTTTACGTTTTGCGTGGCGTGTTTGGCATTTTGAGGCATGTTTGAAATTTTTGTCTCAATAATTCTCTCAGAGAAAAAATTTTGTGCGGCATGTAATTATAAACGGAAATTAGAGGAATATTTTTGATTGAGAAAAAAAAAAAATTATTAAATAAGTGATTTACATAATATAATAAAATGAGGAAACTCCTCATGATTTGTTAACAAAAAAACTTCCAACGACAGAACACACCATGAGCCGTGAGCTGTCCTCAAATCAAAGCGTGGTGAATTTCGTTGCTTGAATTTTGTTGAAATTAGACTCTTCCGAGGCTGAGCTGTAATGACAAGTTGACGGGTATAGCGTCTAACCATGTTCTCTGCTTCCATATGATGTCACCTAATACCAGAACAATTTTATATAATTATATATTATTATGTTTGTTCAAGCATCACTCTAACACTGTTGCATAGAATTATAAAAACTTTCACACACGTGTTGCTAGTTTGTTAACTTAAAGTTTAGTGTCACTTTAAATACAGGAAACAGTTTTTTCAACGCTGTACACAGTGGTGGTAATAAAATGAGGTTACATTTTTTAAATTTAATTAAGGCCGTCCATTAACTACAGACCTGCTGGCTAAATAAGTTATTAATAATGTACTACCTAAAAATAGTTTAATTATGAATGAGAAATATTTAGTTTTTAACACATTCTTAAAAAACATTTTTTCCGACTAGCTGAGCTAACCGATTGATTGCTCTTGAATTAACATCATTAATCATAATACAAAGCATGAGCAAACCAAATGGTTTTTATAAATAACTGAAGTGTGTACAATATACGGTTCACATAAATGACGAACAGCTGAAATGAAGTGGTGAAGAAACTAACTAAAAACAAAAGAAATAATAATAAAAAAAAAATTAGAAAAAAAAATTAAAAAAAAAATGTAAAAAAAAAAACTAAAAAAAAAATTAGAAAAAGTAAAATTAATTTCGTTTGTTTGTATAAGCGCTTAATCATTTATTATTTATTAATTTTTTTTGCTTGCTAAGTCCACTTGAAGTTGATGTTAGGTAGCCACCTCTTCAACACTTTAAATTAACATAAAATTAAGATTATAGTGTTTAAAAAGCAAACAAAAAAGACAACAAAAAATAAATAAATTGAATAATGAAAAATATCGAAGTAGGAAGACACGAACAATTGAAGTGAAGTAGCTTGTCTGATTAAAATGATTGTATTTACAATTTCTATTAATAACGATTATGCAGCACGTGAGTAATTATGTATGGCTTATATGTTTGTGTGTATGTATGTGTATGCTCATGTGTTCATATACCGCTCGTGTGTTGACTGATTTAAGTTGCTTAGTGTTAAGCTTCGTTATTCGCTTCTTTGGTGTATAAAATATATGCTGACGATTAATTTAAAAAACTCTTTGTAGACAATTCAAAGTAACTCATTCACTTCGAGTTTGCAAAGCTTCCCACTCAACGTAGTACGAAATTTACTGCAAAGAAATATTTATTGTCGCTTTAGGGCGTTCTGCTTTATAGCCACCATTCACCGCATAATAGCACTCATCAACCTATAACTCAAGTGAGCTCATTCGTGAGCAGCGCTAATAATTCGATTGTGCCACAGTTTAAAGGCAATTGCAGTTAATTTTTTCGGGGTATTCAAATTAGCAACATTAAAATGGCATTAAAATAAATTTTTGCCTGAACTGAAATGTATTAAGCAATAACAATAGATTTTCCTGCTTTAGAGCATGAATGAGGAATCGCTTTTAGGCAAAATCTTACAGAGTACTTTGGGAAGCACGATCGGTTAGAGGTAAATACGAGTGAGACAAGATTTTTTTGTTTGGTTTAAGCAGCTAAAATTGATTGTAAAGCTATTACTAGCATTTACTTGCATGAAAAATAAGTAACAATACATACATATATGTATAAGTAGTATGTCTACATATAGGTTTTATGTATGTAATTTATTATGCAAATTTCACGGCGTATTAGGGTTAATTAACTTCATGCACATTATTCTACGGGCTGTTTTTTTAGTTTTAAAAGGAAATAAAAGGGAAGGTAGAGGTGCAATGAAAATTAAAAAGTATTACTATTGTATTTAAGAAAATTAATTTAAAAAAAAAAATTTTTAAATATTAAAAAATATTTCGAAAAAAAAAAAAAATGTGTATAGTCCTTATGTTCAACAAAATTGAAAGAGCCCGATTTCCGCGCATTATAGACTTATAAACGAATTTTTAGAGTACCATAAACCAAAATAAAAGTTTTTAAAATTTGCATCTGTTTGTTCGCGCATCACTCAAAAACCGCTTTATAGAATTGAACGCAAATCTCACCATTGTTTTGCTGGCTGTTAAAGTAAAAATGTAGGATACATTTTGCCGCCCCGAAAATATTATATTTCCGCTGTATACAGTGGTGGCAATAAACATAAGTTGGCTCACTATATGTTTACATAGAATTTTGAAAAGAGAAAAGGAACCTCATCATAAAACGAAGTTCTGCCAAAGAAAACAAAAATACATTCTTTTTTTTCAAATTAAAAATAAAATTTTTTTTCAAAAGTTATCTAAATTATAAGTTTGTAAAGTTAATTTTTGTAATATTCCAGAAACTACTTCTATTAAAAAAATAATCTTAGGGGTATAAAAAAAATATTGTGAAAAAAAAAAATCAAAATTTTTTATTTCAGAAAATTTCCGATTTTTCAAAATGTATGCGATTGAATTTTTGACAAAATTTTTTTTTGTATTTTTGACTAAATTTTTTTGTATTATTCCTCTGATTTAAAGGTAAAAATGTTTCAAAGGGTTGTTTTTTATTTTTGAAAAATGTGAATTTTGAATTTTTCCCCCCACCCTTTATTTTTTTTTTTATTTTTGTAAATATAAAATTACTCAACCCACTTATAGCTTGAAAAAGTTGTATTTGTTGTTGCACCTTAATTTTTTTTGCCTTTCCTCTTATCTAGCTCCATTAACATCATGTTGCATGAGAGCAATCAAAATTTTAAAATACGCAAATATAGACTTGCCACATGCAACGCATGAGCGCGGGAAAATGTTGCCCTTTTTTGCGGCTGACAAAAACGCGTTTCAACCCAAATTCAGTGCAGACAACATGAAACTACTTTTTGTTGTTGCTTATGAGATCGTTTTGGCAGATTTTTTCAATAAAATGATTTTTAGCTATTGTTTTTGTTGTTGCTCTTGTAACATGTCGAAGCTGTCCAATTATGTGGCAAGTAGTGGGGTGAAAAAGTATGTTAAGCAGACCAAAATGCAAATAGCAACAACAAATAATAACAACAAAAAAATATAAAAAGTATATAATAAAAATCATATAGGGAAGCCTAGATTTGGTTGTAAGAGAACATTTTATAACTAGTTTAGCTAAAAAAATTTTTAAATTTCTAATTTTAGAATATTTAAAATTTTACAAAAGCAGAAAAATTACAGTTCGCTGTTAAATTTTGTACCAAGAAAAACTTTTTTGCTTACATTTTTTCAGATATCATTAACACGAAAACAAATTTCAGTGATCAAAATTTAAAAAAAAAATGATGTTTAAAAATTTTGTGTCTAACTCATTGCACTTGACTAGAAAGTTAAAAAAATTTTTTTTTTTACTAAAATTAAAAAATTCTTAATTTTGAAAAAAAAAAACAAAAAAAACCTTCCACCAAAATTAAAAAATTCATAATTTGAAAAAAAAAAAACAAAAAAAGTTTCTGAAAGTCTTACGATATCTCAAACACTAATTTAAAATTTTCCACTTTGAAAATGTTCCAGAATCGGAAATTAAATTTTTTTTCAAGAATTTATTTTTTGTAGCTCTAAGTACCGCCTTTGAAAGTGTTAATGTTTATTTTTTTTTTCCAAAACATTAAAAAAAATAATTACAAAACAGAAAAAAAGGAGAAGAGAAATATTTGAAATTCTGATTTTGCAAAAAAAAAAAATATCAAGACTACTATTATTGATTTTTATTTTTTGAAAAATTATTATTGTTTTTATTTTTCTAATAATTTAATTAGTTTAAGAAATTTTGATTGAATAGAAAAGCAAACAAATTTTAGAGAAAACCGCCATAGCTTTTTTTATAGATCCATTTCAGAAGCTGCTAAAAAATTTACAAAAAACGCAAAAAGAAAAGAATTTAATTTTGAATTTGCTAAGCGCAACTAGCTATACAATCGCCAAGTCAATGTTAAGCAAAAAAGCCAGAAGCCTTAAGACAGCTAAGGCTACTAAAAAATTCCACAAATGAAAAAAAAAAAAAAAATCTGAGCTCTTGCATGCTTGCGGATAGTTGGCGTAATGATGCATGCATATTTATGTCTGTTGTTGCAACAAAGTTGAACTCGCTCGCTTGACTGGCGCGCAAAGGTCACACATGTGTGCGCTTATTTTTTGTTTTTTTGCTTCGTTTTTTTGTTTATGCTTTAAGCACTTGCAACATACAAAAGATGCTCGCCACAAGCATGCAAGTTCATATTGACACATTGTAAGGTAGTATCTATATGTAGTTATGTTTGTTGCATGTTATTTGTACGGTGAGCGTAACAAGCACTTATTCACCATATTTGGTAATTGTGTTGCATGCCACACTTTGAAGCGATTTTGCCAGTTTTGCAACAAATTTTTATTGTTTCCTTTTTGGCTTTTTCAAAATCATGTCAAATTTGTGTTTTTTTTTTCAATTTTATTGCATGCCACATAACACTGACATTGCATGCTGACACGCTAAAAACCGAAATGTCGTCCAATCAAATCAGCGTGGCAATAATTTAATTAAACACCAAAAAAAAAAAAATGAATTTTCCATTTATTAAAATGGCTGCGATATTTAACATACAAAGAGACAATCATGCGAGGCAGTGACAAAATTTGGTGGCGAAATAAAAAAAAAAAATTCAGGCGTGAATATACATAATTTTTTGCTGATAAAATATTGCATTAACATTGGTAATAAATGTTGCATATGCGTGTTGCACATCATTTCGTGCATAAATTTCGATGTTGCACATTGCTCTGGACACGCATACATATGTATACATGTGTTATGTTGTTTTTGCTATGCTGTAAATGCGGCCAAATATTGCGTTGGAACAAAATTTTTGGATCAATTTTAGATTTTTCAGAATTACTAAAATGAAAATTTTTAGCGCCTTCATAAGAATGTTAAAGCAGTCCTTATTTCATACTTTTTTGTAATGATAAAAAAATTTAGGTGGCAGCACCTTTTACAATGTTTAAAAATTTACAGTCCCTGAATATATTTTTTGACCCAGTTTAAGTGGACATTTTGCATCTAAGTGATATTTCGGAAAATTTGAAACGACAAAGGTGGCAACACTCTTAGAAATTTCTAGGGCACTGCAATATTAACACACACATTTATTCATATCAATTTGTATCTATAGACTTATTTATAATATAAGAAATTCAATTAAATTGATGTAACTTTTGTCTTAGAAAAATACAAAAATCATATGGCAACACTCTTTTGAAACAATTTGAATTTGTAGTCTTTTGGAAGCTCCATTTGTGAATAACTGTGCATTAAAGCACTCACAACAAAAACCAGCGGTAATATTTACTGACATAAGAAAGCTATAGAAAATTTAAAAAAAAAATCAGGTGGCAACATTCTTGTAAAATTCTTAAAATTTAGCGTCCCTTTGAACAAAAATTCTTTTATCTACAGTTTAGGCCATTCTGTCTCCGGGACCCATATCAGCTAATTTGAATGGAATTTATTTCCAAGTAAGTGGCAACACCCTTTGAAATTTCTAGCAGACTACGTTGGGTGCATATAAAAATGTAAATATCTTATTTGGTATAAAATTATTTGGAATAGAAAAAATTTTAATTTAAAATTATAAAAATAAAAACTATGTGGCAACACTGCTTAAAAAGCTTTCAAAGTACATAAAGTCTTCTTAAAGGTTTTTAAAATGTTGTTTCGTAAATTTATACTACATCTCAAGCGTCTTTCAATTTATATTAATCATACATAATTTGTAAATAGCTGAAAACATTTTTTAATTCAAAATTTCAATAGGTGGCAACATTGGTAGAAATACATACATTCGAATTTAAACTCTGTACTTTTTTTAAAACTAGTTATTTTAAAATCTTCACAACAATTTAAGATTTTGGTTAGCACTAATCGTGTTTACTTTTACAATCTGTGGATAGGTGGCAACACTCCTAAAAAACTCTCAGCTTGAAATTGCTTAAACTTGCACTTATTGAGTTGCCAAGGCGCTTTTTAATATGTCTTTAATTGTCATTACATTAAAACAAAAATTAAGTTCAGTTGGCTCAGTATTTTTCTTCAAAGAAATTGGAAACCATATGGCAACACTCTTGGAAAATATTTTGCATTTAAAGTCTTCTATAAAAATAATTTTTGGAACTTTAGTTCTTCTGAACAATCTAAAATACGGTCAGGGCTCTGTGATTCCTTATTTGTAATTGTAATCCCTAAATTGTGAGGAATTAGATTTTTAAATAGGTGGCAATTCTCTAAATCAAATTTCATAGAATGTTTTCACAAGTATGTATGTTAGATATTTTAAATTATTTAGCAATAAACGGAAATGTACTACATATGTATAAGGCGCTTTAGACAGGTCCAACATAGAAATATTTTGAGTAGAGTTGTCACCTTTTAATTATATGTACTATATTTTTTTTGCTATTTGTATCGTACAATTTTTTTTTAGTATTCGCACATCTGCTACTATTTTAGAAACAGATCCTGTAAGGTGGACAAAGTATTTAGGTAGATAGAGTGCTTTAATCTAAACAGGGTGTTGCCACTGAAAATGTTTTTATAAGATTTTAAATTTTCGAAAGTTCACTTTCAAAAGATATACAATTTTTATGTAGAATTATTAATGCCAAGCTATGCTTTCCTACTGATCAATTATTCATAAACGTCAACAACCAGCCCGAGCTAAATAAGTGTGCAAACATATCCTTTCTTACACACACACACACAAACATTCCTACATTAGCCAAACTTGAACGATTTCTGCTCGGTAATCATGCAAATTCTGTGCAAGTAGACATATTTTGTGCGAGTGAGCTTTGATGAGCTCGACACCTCCAAATATCTGCCAATGCATTATCGCGGCGCAGTGATGATGTATGTATGTCATATTTACAGAAAAGGTGGATTTGTTAAAATGTATGCCAAATTCTATGAAATTCGAATGAGCATATTTAGCGGAGCATGAAAAGAGAGAGGTGAATTTGGATGAGTTTGAATACTGAAAGAGGTAGAGGAAGCAAAAGGGTGTACATAGATGATATGAATATTTGATCATCTAGTTGATTGAAATATCGTTTAGGAAAATTTTGTGATGTTTGCATGGATATGTAAGTGAGATAATGTGTCTCTGGGGAGGAGTTTTGCTTGATTAGGTAAAATCAAACTAGATTTTGATGAATCAAGAAATTAATAGACACAGTTTTGATAATGTGGTAAGAAGCAACTGGGAGTTTTCATGCAAAGCAGAGTAGATAATTTTGTTCTCTCTCTATGTAAATGTTTGTAAGTGGAAGACAATGACACAAATAATGAAATCATACAGGGTTCCTTTGGTCAAGTCTTACCGAAAATTGTTGTACTAAATTTCACTGAAAAAAAAAAAAAAAAAAAAATCAAAAACCAAAAAGCATAACTCAAAACTCTCGAGGTAGTTCAGTGGATTTTTGAATGAATAATTGATCAAGCTACTTTTTGCTCAAAATGCATTAAAAAATCGGAAATTCAAACATTTTATTGTTTTTATTTTTTTTGTTTCATTAAAATAAAAAATAAAAATAATTTAACGAACTTTCCTTTGTATTCGAATCAAAGAGGTGTCACCAATTTATGGAAATTTTTTTTAAATTTTTTTTTATATATTTAAAACTAATTTTTTTTGTAATAATGGAACTAACTATTTTAATTTTTTAATTGAATAGAAAAGAAAAGTTTTACTAAAAGCTCCATACTTCATGTTTTTTTTTTTTTTTTGCCACCACTGTATAAAATATTTCCAGGATCGGTCTTAAACTTTAAGTTGAACATTTAGCAACACATCGTTGAATATTTCATTAAATTCTAACCATCCGATTTTGAGTTATGCGCCAACAAACAGGCCAACAAAAATTTCAAAAAATACAAAATATAAATATTCTTTTGTAAATTTTCCATAGCTTGAATTAGTTGATGATTATATTCAATTAATTTATTTAACTTAATTTGACCTATTTTAATTCTATTGAATCTTAACAAAAAAAAATTATTTAAAATTTAACTGAAATATAATTTTTTTTAATCGTCAAGCAGTTAATCACTGCAACAAAAGTAAACAAAAACTCCAGCAATTGGATGCTAGCTTTCAACAAGCCTGTTACCAAATCTCAACAGCAAATCAATCGCAACATTGCGCAATTAGTTGAAACTAACAAAATCTCGATAAAAAGTTAAACAAGTAAAAGGAAACCTCTAACACCTTGGAGCTATGTATCTAGCATGAAGCGAGTATTAAATTGTTTGAAAAAATTAGAAAAATAAAAAAAATTGCAAAAAAAAATTACAAAAAAAAAATTTTTTTAAAAAAATTAAAAAAAAATGTTTATCTCATATTCACTTAAAAGCTTTTTTGAAAGTAGTCCAGCGGTGGCAAGCGCTGACGGCCACTGAAAATGAAAACCATTCTCTAGCTAGGAATCAGGGTTAGGCTAGATAAAGTATAGATTTCGTTTTCAATTCCCTCTCTGTCTTCGTCATTTGTCTTTCATTGCAATGGAAATTATCTGCACGAGCTTCCCTTTTTGCATCAGCAACGGCACCAGAGCTTAAGCGGCGAATTGACATACAAATTGCATGCAACATAAAAAATGAAAAATAACCTTAAATGGCAATGTAATAAAATGAAAATAAAACTGAAAAAAAAGCAACAACATTAAAAAAGATTATACACGGCATCTACTTAAGTTGCATATGAGACAAGTAAAGGTAGTGCCAACTGGGAGCAAAGTAAAAATTCTCCTTCACAATTGCAACCAACAAATTGGGCGATGTTGCAAGCTTTAACACTTTTTTTTGTTTGTTAATGGTCTGGATGGCTAGCGCTAGTTGGTGAGGTATTTTTTAGTTTTTTTTTATGTTCACACGATTTGAATAAAATAAACATTTGCAAAGTGTTGGGCTGGTGGTAGTACAAATTTGATTTGGCAGCACTTGCAGAAAGATGACTAAGTAGATAACATTATTGGATAAAAAAAAAAAAAATTTAAGGAATCATGATTGAAATCGTTCATAAAACGTAGTCTAAAGATGCAAATCCAGGAAAGGTACGGAGAGAGGCCAATGGTAAAGATAAAAGGAATAACACTTAGAGAGTAATAGAGAGAGCAAAAATATATGGCTATAGAGTTTGTTTTTTTATACTAAGTGATAATTATTTCGAAATAATTGTTTGGGAGTTTTGAATATTCTACATTTTTAGTAATTTTGGTAAAAATTGTTTCGAAATTTTTTTTCCTTTTTAAAAATTTAGTAAAAAATTTCGAAGTTAATATCAAGTCTTTTTTTCTTTGACAACACAAAAACCGTGGAAAAGCGAAAAATTAAAATTTTAAAAATGCTTTTCAATGCCAATTCCCCAACTCTGTGTTCTTAATAATTTGTCGATTTTAATAAATAATGAAGAAAAAAATATTTGCAGCAAGTGTTTTGAATTTTTTTTTGTTATTTTTGACATAAAATTCATAAAAAAATTAAACACATTTTTTTTTTCATTATTTTACATGATTTAATTAATTACAAAAAAAAAATATTTGCAGCAAGTGTTTTGAATTTTTTTTTGTTATTTTTGACATAAAATTCATAAAAAAATTAAACACATTTTTTTTTTCATTATTTTACACGATTTAATTAATTACAAAAAAAAAATTTCCCATATGCATAATTATGTTCACATGAAAATCACACATAACATAAACATATTCAGTTACTTATGTCACATAAGTATTGAAGTACTAATTTTATAATGAGTTAGATACATATGTATGTATGTATATGTATGTAGTCGGGCTATTTGGTAACTATCTGATTTAGAAGAGATCGCAATCTTTCATCGCATAGCTTCAAATCTGCGAAACGGACATCACAATCAAAAAAATATCTAAACGGATATGAAACCACAAAAATCTTGTGAAAATTTTATTACCACAAAAAGTGAAAATCAACAACAAAGGCCAAATGCGGTTAGCAGATCATAAAAACATAGAACACGAACGTACATACATAAGGTGTTATGAGTGAATTCTCTCAAGTTTTTAGTTAGTTGGATATGAATTATGCATTCAGTCACGCATGCGTGCTTTAATTATGCAATTATTAATGTTCTTAATGTGAATTATCTCACGCATGTTATTGTTCTAAGGAAGTCAATAACATACATGGAACTTATGTATACATAGATTAGGGTGGGTTGAATTTTGTTGTACTTTATAAAAAAGAAAATTAAAAAAAAAATATTTTTTTATCCCAAAACTTTTTTTTTTTAGGAAGAGAATTCAATACTTTTTTAGAAACGATATGACATTAAACATTCTGAGACGGTGTTTCGAAAAATATCTAATCAACGACCTCTTGGAAACATTTTTTTAAATATTTTGAACTTCCGCTCAATCGTCGAAAAAAATAAATTATTTTAGAACCCACCCTAATATACACACACACACACCCGAATGCCAATATGAATTTGTGTTCTTAACTTTTTTTTTATGATCTTACCAATCTGAGAGGTGTCGTAACAACTGTAGCATCCTGGCAAAAAATCAGATATTTGTATGAGCTCATGTGTGGCGTTTGGCAATATTGCACTGTTAATGATATTCAAAACCATTAACGGCACATGCGAAGATACACAAAATGTGCTGTGTATAGAAATTTAAATTTTTTTTGATTTTGAAACTAAGATTTGTAATTAGAATTAGCACTGAGTAGTGTTGTCGGCCTACCACACCGAAGGTCCGGGTTCGAGCCCTGGTACAGGTTACATCAAAAAGTGGTTTGAAAAAGTTTTTTCAAAACGGGGTCGCCCCTCGGCAGTGGTTTGGCAAACTCTCCGAGTATATTTCTGCCATGAAAGGCTTCTCAGCAAAAATGCATCTGCTTTGTAGATGCCTTTCGGTGTCGGCGAAAAACCGTAGGTCCCGCCAGTTTGTAGGAAAAAATTTCAAATTGTTCATTTTTTTACTTTCTACTAGAACATTTTTTTTAAAGTTATTCTCACTTTTTAAGTTCACTTTTTCATTTTCAATTTTTGAAAATATTTTTTTTTTTATACTTTGGAAACTACTGAAGTAAAAAATAAACGTTGGCATTTTCAAAAAAGGGGGGGGGGGAATATTTAACTAAAAAAATTTGAAAAAAAGAAATTTCAAATTAAGAAAAAAAAATAATTTAAAATTTTTAATTTTAGAAATGTTCCAGTTTTCAAAATCAAAAAAATCAAAGCACGCAATTTAGTTTTGGACTGATTTTTTTATGTTGTATGTACCTATGATATATCTTAATATGTATAAGGGTTTTAAGGTTTTTCAAAAATGTCAATTTTTAAATTTTGTTAATTTAAGCGTTTGCCGAAGAAACAGATTTTAAGCACTTCAAATCTCAGTTCCATAGAATTTTTTTCAACACTTGTCTACTACATAACAATTGCTTCCAATTTGTCTAAAATCAAAAAAGCTTGGCGTCATTCTTGTTGTACAAATAAGCGCCACACATTTAACAGCAATTGAAAACCCATTTTTGTGTGTTGCAACATAGTTGCTAATCAATGTTAGCTGCCAATGCCAATGTGGTCATAGGCAAACAAAAAATAGCATACAAAAACAACAACAAAATAAACAAACATTTGAAATAAAAACAATTGTAGTTCAACAAATTGTAGCGCGATACATGCTTGGCGGTTATACTTTTTTTAAACATATACGAAAGTGTCACAGTGATGCCAGATTGTCGCTGTTGAAAGAGCCATAAAATATCCAAAAGTTCAAAAGAATTTAATGCCGCATTGGATTCGCTTGAAAGAATAATCTGTCACAGAATCCAACCAGCCGCGGTACTTTTCGTACACTTATCAGTATTTTTGAAAGTGGGACTTTCTTTAAAGCGCTTGATACGGAAGGGGGCTGTTAGATATTCCAATTATTTTTAATATATTAATATACATGGGTAGAAAATCGAATGTTCCCCTTCTGTCAAAAAAAAAAAAAATAATAAAAAAAATTGAAGGCAATTCCACACATCTGGCATCGCTCTAGTGGGTGTGCTTGCTCGTATTGTGTAAGTGCGTAATATTTTGCCGCCTAACAGTTTCGTGCTTCATACATACTAGACAACCGAACACACATACATACATAAACTTGCAACACATCTCATTTACATATTTTTATTGCCACATTGTTGCACTAGTTGCGTGTCAGTCTGATTCGTTGTTTTTCAGTGTATTTTTGATTCAATTTTTTTGCGAAGGCTTTGCAGTGGTGTGAATGCTTTCAAATCTATGCAATTCTAAACCACAAATACCGCAGAGTAGCTATGTTGCAAGCTATTGAAATAGAGACAAACTCAAGTGCGCCACAACTTTACGCATTTACACAACAACATTCGGCTGACAAATGTACTCGTACATGTATATGTATTTGCATTAGAGTGGGTTGTTATTTATTTATTTTATTTTATTTTATTTTATTTCATTTCATTTCATTTCATTTCATTTCATTTTATTTTATTTTATTTTATTTTATTTTATTTTATTTTATTTTATTTTATTTTATTTTATTTTATTTTATTTTATTTTATTTTATTTTATTTTATTTTATTTTATTTTATTTTATTTTATTTTATTTTATTTTATTTTATTTTATTTTATTTTATTTTATTTTATTTTATTTTATTTTATTTTATTTTATTTTATTTTATTTCATTTTATTTTATTTTATTTTATTTTATTTTATTTTATTTCATTTTATTTTATTTTATTTTATTTTATTTTATTTTATTTTATTTTATTTTATTTTATTTTATTTTATTTTATTTTATTTTATTTTATTTTATTTTATTTTATTTTATTTTATTTCATTTTATTTTATTTTATTTTATTTTATTTTATTTCATTTTATTTTATTTTATTTTATTTTATTTTATTTTAATTTATTTTATTTTATTACATTTCATTTTATTTTATTTTATTTTATTTTATTTTATTTTATTTTATTTTATTTTATTTTATTTTATTTTATTTTATTTTATTTTATTTTATTTTAAATCTTTTTTTAAACCCACCCTAATACACGTTTAACATGTATCAATGCCTGCGAACACTTGTCAATCATAACAGTGCCATTGTATGGTTCGCATAGGCAATCGTCAGCCAAAGATACCCAAACATACTAAAAAATGTTGCAATCTGCACTTGCCACTTCAATATCAGCATCATCATCAATACTCGCAGTTGCAGCTAGAGCACCCACCATAATAAATAAACAAACGCAAAAGCCAGCAAAAACAACAACATTTAGTGTCTATGCGTGGCTTTGAGTGAGTGGTGGTTGCGTGTGTGGGTGAATGGGTGGCAGTAAGTCGAACAAAACAACAACTTACAAAAATACTATGCAGCTATTATTTGTACTTCAGGTGACTCAGCCAGTTTGAAAGCGCACATTTCAGTGCCATTCAAATGTGGAGGTGGCACAAATTCCATCTCTCATTCTTGTAATATTGTCAATAAAATTTATTTGTTGTTATGATTTCACGCGTTGTGGCATCACGAAGTGTGCGACATTTATTTATGCCTACTTAAATAGCTAATCAAATCATAACACAATAACAATAATCATAACAAAAAATACGAATCCCTTTCTTTATATTTTGCGCAACCTAAGTACAAAATGCAGGGGCAAAAGCAATCCATGTAGTATTTAGAAAATTGGCATTTATTACACTTAATGTTGTTGTTATTATTATTAATATTCCACTTCTATTCCCGTTAACAACATGCCTTCATTTTGTTGAATTCCTACATTTTTCATTATCACAAATTGTTTGCCTTCTATTCATATTTATTAGCTCTTCTAAGAATTCCAAGCATGCGTTTATTAAACAATATTGTTGGCAGTGGAGTTGCATATGGATGCGGGTGGACAGTGGGTTGGTTTTGAAGAAATAGTAGGAAAAACATGCAAAATAAAATATTTTGAAAAATTCTTTCTTAAATTTTTTTAAAAATTGCCAACAATTTGTTACGCAGAGCAATATTTTTGGAAAATAATTTTTTCGAACTTAAAAATAATTATGCGAAAATTTTTTCGAACTTGGAAAATAATTTCGAACTTCGAAAAAAATATTTCTGGAAAAATGTTTAAGGCTGCGAAAAAAATTCAGTAAGATGTAAAAAAATATGATTTCGACTGAAAACTGAAAAATTTTCGAACCATTGCAAAAATATCGACAGCCACACTGCAAAACCCCGTAAGTCACTATTTTTCCAAAAATAAGGTTCTGAGCCTTTCCCATAGATCGTGATATTTCGCGCATTAAAATTCAGTCAAAATCGGGTTACAACTTCCCGTTTCTTTCCAGTGGTGAAATGAAATAACCGTCGCGCATATACATACGTTATAATTATTACAGTTTTTTCCCTCTCCTGAAAACTTTTTGGTTTTGAACATACAGGGTTTTGCAGTGTGGCTGTCGATATGTATATCGAAGTACAAATACAATGTATAGACTAAAAAAAGCTTCAAATTCTTTCACAAAAATTTGCATATTGTAAAATTTTTGAAAATTGTCGATTTGGAAAATTATTTATTGATTACTTCGAAACAGGAAAAATATGTGTATTAACTTAATTTGCACTTCGAAAACTTTTTTCGTCTGTAACGGTGCATTTTGAAATTATTTCGAACATCGAAAACTTGAAAAACTTAAATAAGGCAATTTTTCTGCTGTTTTTTCAATTACGGAATATCAGACTGTAAGTTTTTCGCTCAAAATTTGTATTTTTTCCACATACATATAACGATTCCAACCCACTGTGCACTAGGAATTTTCTACTGCAATTTATGCAAAAACGCTGCAGCATACAAAAATGACGACTCTGGAACACATATTATGCTGCCAGCTTTGCTACTGCTGCTGCTTCTCTTGCCATTGTTGTTGTTGTTTTAGCACGTGTGCGCGTGTGTTTGTTGCTATTAACATTACTTTTCACTCTTTTGTTACTGGCGTTTGCTACTTAAATTGCTACATGGCTCAACGCAATAATTTTCGTCTTCGAGCAAATAATCACAGACAATCGGATGATGCAAATACAACATACACAAGAGGAATGTATCACTGGTGGCCAACTTTAATTGCTTGGCAATCTCTTTGGTATTGTTGTTGTTGTTGTTGTTGCTATTTGCATTTTGAAGACACCAGTGTTGGTAATTTATTTTAAGCGTAGTGAATTTACTAAGTTTTTTTATTTTTATTTTCGATGTTTAATTTTCCCGATTTAAGAAAGACTAAAATTACCACTACATTTGTTTTCTAATTATTTTTTCAGAGTCACCACACTTTTGCGAAAAAACTTATTCTCTTACTGTTTAACTAAGAGACAGACTGAGCTGCTGTCTGTAATTTCATTTTTCTGCTTCTTCTATTCATTTCGTGTATTTTGGTCTATTTTTATTGTTGTTGTTGCTTGTGCATTTGCACCACTTTTACTGTTTGCTGCTGTCATTGTTGCACTTTAGTAATCTAATTAATTGTGATTTAATTTAATTTAATTTATTGCAATTTTGCATTTCTTGTTTGAATTTTCCATTTTACATGCTGCATTAACACATTTAAGTGGATTACATTACGTACACACATGCAGCACATAGCAACACAAACCCTGATGGAAAACTAGTTAACTACATAGCGGTTAATATTTGCTTAAAAAAACTAACTACTTTTGCAGGGAAATTTGTATTTTTGTAGTAAAAGGCGTGGTCGTACCTAAATACTTCCAGAAATATGGACTATGAAAAATTCCATTCGTATGGGAGATGCCACGCCCCCTTTTTCGGCATCCCCAGTTTTTTTGCAGGTAGCCGAGATTCATTTCGTATAACCCCTAACCGAATTTCAGAGGTCGAACTTAAATACTTCCAAAGATATGGACGATGTAAAAGTCCATTTGTATGGTAGGTGCCACGCCCATATATATATTCAAATATTTTTTAGCCTATCACCATCCTTGGAAGATATCCAGTGCGAGTTTCAAACTTAGCTACGATCGGCCTTTGCGTTTAGGAGCCAAGTCATTTTAAACATATGTATATGTAGATACAATTTGTTATTTGATCAGCAGTGACGAAACTCACTTGTCATATCTATTAATTTTCCTACAGGGTATTTTTTTGCATCACAGCATTGTCTGAAAATGAAATTTTGCTATTTGATTATTGTTGTTGGTTTCTTTGCTGCTTCAGAGAGCAAGTGTCTCGTTGTAATTGGTGGCATTTAGGCGTAATTCTTTTATAAAATTTGTTAGACAATTTAGTTGCAATTCGAAAATTTTAAAAATTTCTTTGATAGCGTAAAAAATTTTAGTTAGTATAATTAACAAGAGTTTATGGCGTTCATTGATTGTCCAATGGATTTAGTTTTAAATAAATTTAAAAAATTTCAAAAGCAATTTGCTGTTGGCTACTAACATCAGCAATGGAATTGCGATTGGCTATTGCTTAGCACGATGCCTAGCAAATACTTTAAATTTAAGATTTGTCAATGATTTTTTAATAAATCAGTCACGAAAGACCAATATTTTCAGCACTGAGTAGTTTTTCTATATAAGTGATGAAAAACCACTGTTTTCAACAATGTGGGCTTCAGTAATTAAAAAAAAGAAAAGTACCAGTATTTTCGCCGTTGAATATTTTTTCTAAACCATGTAGAAAAAACCGGTATTTTCAGTATTACTTATATTATATTATTCAATATTATTCAGTATTTTCCCCAGTTTAAATATTTGATTGAGCTGATAAACAAAAATCTGTATTTTCGGTCAATGTTAGACTTAAAAGATCTAAAGCCACACTTAACTCAAAAAATAAAAAACAAATACACTGTCTACAGTCTGTGTGCCATATCATTATCCTTGTCTCAGTAAGTCTCACTAGGCCTTTTTTATTTTAATAAACTTTTTTTTGGCCAGCTGCCAACCAAGAGCTAAAAAACCACAAACAAAACACAACTAAACGTCCACCAATGTGTGTACTAACATCAGCAATGGAAGTCGAGGGCATGTGGCGTGGCAGAAACTAACAAATTCCACTCACGCATTCGGCTAAATGTGTGTAAATAGTAAAAGCCTAACACACGCACACCCACCCATGCCATGAACCTCCATTCAAACAGATGACTGCCCATTTGCAGCCGACATTAATACACTGAGGGGATACTTTAGACGGAGTTTCTTTGCTTTTACAAAAGGCGAAAAGGAAAGTCAAATAAACGTAGAACGTGAAAGTCGTTCAAAAAGAGACAAGATGAGCAGTTAAAGATAGAGCTTATTACTTACATATACACTTATAAAGGTAGCTGGCATACGCCAATGCATGTGAGCGGAAGCCTCGTACCAGGGGGGATGTATATAAGTGAGGGATGAGTAAAAGTAAATAAAAGTGGCTGCGTAAAAATAAGAAAAAATTTTTTGTCTATCTCATAGACTATGCCGCAAACGTTTACTTCGTTATCAAGAATAAGAAAAAAAAAAAAAATTCCAAAAAAAAAAAATACTTTAAGTATTTCATTCTGCGGTTACCATTGCTGCAATAACAATGTGCAACAAAACGTGATGCCACGCTCATTTTAGGGCGCTTTTAATTGTCTCTGTTCTAATGGTAAACTATTGGTGGTGATGGTGGTGTCTAGACAAACTCGACAACTTGACGCAGCTGCAAGGCAAGCTATTTGTGGGTATTCTCATTACTGTTGTTGTGTTTGTTGTTGTTGTTATTGTTAGAGTTTTCTTCGGACCTTTGTTGTTGTTGTTGAAAACTTGCGGAAAATTGTTTGCGGAAATAAGTACTACAAAAGTCAACGTAAAAGTCAAGTAAAAACGCCACGTAAAGATAAGTTTCAAATGAAAGCAAGTCGAGCGGCAAAGAGACGCAAAGAGCGAAAGAAAATTTGAACAAAAAAAAAAACAAAAATAGAAAGTTGAACGGAAAGAGGGTTAAAGTGCGGTAATAAGTGTGCAGTTACCGAGAGTCGAAGCTAAATTTAAGTAAATTACAACAAGTAGAAAAGTAAGATAGTACGGAAGTTATTGAATTTTATATACCCAGTTGTCGTGTATAAGTAATCTGTTTTAGCTACAAAGGGAAATGAGAACTTTTATTTAGTATTTTAAGATTAAATACGAAATGCAAAGATTGCTTGCTTGGTGTTCTAATATTTGTAGGGAAATATCATACTTTTGGCACAAAAAGGGTTAAGCAAGTATTTTTTTATGAAATTAGGAACTTTTAGAAAACAAATTTACCAACTTTTTATGAAAAGTAAAAGCACAAAACTTGGCGCTAAAATTTGAAGGGGTTCTAAACGATGTCGCTTTGAAAATATTTAAAAAGTGAGTTGCCAACTGTTGCTAAATATTTAAAAAAGTTCTCGAAATGGCTTAAATTGCATATACATACATATGCATGTTGAATTTCAACAGCGCTCTTTGGAGGCAATTGTATTAAAAATAATATTTTTTATAAATAGGTTATCAAAATTGCCATAACTGCATTTTATGGGGTATATTTTATACAATAATGTGAGAATAGGGTTGCCATATTTTTAAAAAGACGGAAACAAACTGAATTGCAATTTAATTTCAGAACATATAACGGTATTTGTATAAAAAAGCTAGACACATAGTAAACTTTTATTTTAAATAGAGTTGCCACCCGTTTAAATTTTTTTTTAAATTTTTCATAGAAAAAGAAAATAAAAATCATCAGCGAAACTAATGAGGATTTATAGAATCACCAACTGCATTTGCTTACAGAAATAAGAAATCCAACGAGTGCTTCATTTGACAAATTTTTCAATAAGGTAGAGCAATTTGCATACCAAGCAAATGACAGCGAACAGTCGATTCGAAAACGTTTTGCAAAGAGAGTTGCCATCTGTTTTGAATGGTGTTGTCATTATAGAAAACGGAAAATTTGCAAAATCACGTACTGCAATTTGTTAACCAGATCAACGAAACATGATGAGCTTTTAACTGCTTAAAAGACGTTTTGAAAGACAGTTGCCACTAAATCCAAATATTGTTCTAAATTTTAAAAAGCAGAAATATAATAATTAAATACGTGTCCGATTTTTAACTAGCCTTTTCTGCCAACACAGCTGGGTATAAAATAAACTCACATTTAAGTAAAAACACAAACAGCTGGGTAAGTGAAAATTATAAAAATTTAAGTGACAGTTGTGGTTGGCTGTTACGCTTAGCTCCGTGCTCTTTTGAGTTTGCCCGAAAGAAGCGTCAGCATTTCTTCCTTTTCGCTTTGTTGTTTTAATAATGCGCATGTTTTTTTTTGTATTCATATTACTATCATTAAACTTCGCAACTCTTATTTATTTGTGCACGATGCTCCATGATTATCGAAACGTTAATTAATGCGCCATTTTGAGCATACCTTTAGGCGCTTAAGCGTTGAAGTTAAGCCTTACACACAAATTCAATAAAACTAAGTGACAAAATCACATAAATCTTATCTATTGAGCGTTGATTTAAGCAGTGCAAAGACTTTTGTAAGTATAGCTGTCACTTTGGCTGGTTGTATTTTGTATTTAGTATGCGTATACTTTCAGGCGCATTTCATTTTCACAGAAAAACAAAAAAAATAAAAATATTTAATCTGCTTAAAAGGTTTTAAAAAAAATACAAAAAAATTATATATTTTTATTTATTTCTATTTGCAAAGCTTTTGATTCCATGTTATTCTATTTAAATAGCAAAAATATTCTAAATTTTTTTTACGCGCTCGAAACTTTTTTGTATTATTTCCTCTCACTAGCAAATATTTGCTCACACAGTTGCTCAGTTAATGCATTATGTTTTGTTTAACCACACAAAAATAAAAATAAAATTAGAATGCTATAAAAATGTTCCCACTTTGAAGCGGTTTAGTCGGATAATATTAGCAGTTATGGGCAGCTTGTTAACATTTTTGCATGCTTTTAGGCGGTTAACCGCGCTGTTCAAATGTACATACACATACATGTATGCGCTTACGAGTGTGTGTGTGTCTGGTTTATGCTTTTTGTTTACTTTGTATATTCCTAATGGCATAGAAATACTAACAATGTTTTAGAAATATTGAAAACTATAGCAAAAATAAATACTTTTCACATAATTGCGTATAAAAATAGATTGCATACTTTTGGGCGGTTGGAATAGGATGGGGAAAAAATGAGCTATGTTATGTGATTAAAAGTGTGGTATTAAAGTGAAGTTTTTAAGCTTGAAAAATATTTAATCAGAACGAAAAATTTTATTTGAAATTTTTTTTTGGAGTAACTCCGAATTTTTGAAAAAAAAAAAAATTTTTTTTTTCTATATACATACATACATATGTATGTAGCTTCCCTGCAAAAAGTGAGTCTGGTCTAAGACTGTATAAAATACAGTCTTTCGTTGACATACTACCGGACCAAGTCTAGACCAATCTCATGTAAAACCATAGGACCAATTTACACGGAGCATGTCCTAGGCTTGGTCTACCATTCTACCATTTATGCCGTGTACAGTCCAGACCAAAGATAGACCGTTTGGTCTATACATAATTTTTGTGCTCATTAACATAACAAGTGAATATATTTCTTCAATTCGGCAAAGCAAAACTACATGCGCACAACTAGTCATATTGGTCTAGATAAAAACTAGATTTTTCTAGCTATCTATATACCACTAATTTTGTGTTATAGGACCAATGCTTTTTGCAGGGTTACGAAGCCTACTGGTAGTATTGGTATGAAGTAAGAATTGTTATAATACTAAGCAAATTTTTATAGATTTTTGTTTTCGGAGTTTTTTTTTTAAATTGTTTGAATTGATGAATTTTAAATTAAATTCATTTGATGTTGAAGTTGAACTCCGAAAAAGTAACATATATTTATTTTTTTCCATTTTCCATAATTTTAAAGCTAAAAAATATTTAAAGCATTAATTTCGGAGCGATTTAGTATAATTCGGAGTGATTTGGGTAAAAAATATTTAAACTTGTATAATTTTTAAGCGAAATCATGTAAAAATCCTTCTCCGCTAACATTTTTTGCGAGTTTTGCGTTCATGAAATTCAATACTGCTTAAAATATTTCGGAGTATAACAAATTCGGAGTAATTTTTAAATCGAATCTTTGATTTTGGAAATTGCAAAAAAATATTTTGCGGCACTATTTTCCAGGTAAATTAAAAATTTTCAATTATATTTGATTCGGAGAGATTTCGGAGTAATTGGAACTTGAAAATAAAACTTACACGTACATTTTTAACGAGTAGCTACATATTTCATGGAATAGAAAACTACTTGAAATATTTCACAGTATAACAATTTCGGAGTAATTTTAAAATAAAATCTTCGATTTCAAAAATTTTGGAAATGTTCGAAAATATGTCTGCAGTTAATTTTTTTTTCTACATTCGTAGTACGTTTTAAAATAAATTTTCAAAGAACTTTTTCCCAAAATAACTGAAGCTTGCGATAGTGACATTTCAATTCACCTCCGTCAGAATTCAATTAAACACGTACAAACATATTAAAAACATACTCTCATTTCAACAAACATATCGCTGATGACCTCTCATCTCTACTCACACCTTAATTTTGTCTTAATAAAATTACCGCGTACTTCATTTGTAGTTTATTTTGTTTTTTGTTTGCTGCTCATCCCCTTCCCCACCATAATGACATTTGTCATCAGTAAAGTTTTATTTTGCCTTACATTATTATGTACGTGATTTTTTCGACTTTGTGCCAGCACAACAACAGCTGTGTGAATTCAATTTGCTTGTTTTGAGGACACGTACGTAAATAAAGTAAGGTAAGCAGCACGTAGCATATTTTGAGGCGCATATACACTTCATATAAGTAAATAATATCAACGCATCATCAAAGCTTTGCTACTTAGAGATACAGATATGTACATATGTATGTATATGTGTGTGTCATGCTTGCTTTGTTAAAAAATTAAGTTTGAGAAAATTCAAAGGAAGGTAAACAAATTGGAATGCGCCATGTAGACTAAAAAAATAAAAAAAAAATATAAAAAAGTGTGCTCGAGTTGATTACAAGAATCCGCAAATTTAATAGAAAAAGAATTACGTTTTGATTAAAATCTCAGTTGGAATGTAATTACACTTGCTATGTTGCTAATGATTTGTTGCAATTTGTTTTATTGTGTAATTCGAAAATTTTTGTTATGATTGAATTTGAAAATTTTTTTATGAAACGCGTGATAGCTCATGATATAGGGTAAATTCTTAGTAAAAAGTTTTTATAATCGAAAATAATCGACTAACTATATTTTTTTAATTTCCAAATATTTTTAAAGCAATGCGGAAATAAAAATAATGACGCTGTATTTTATTTATTAAGATTTAAAAAAATTTTAAAACCGTTTTATATTGCGTTATAAGCTATTTTGAAGTTTTTTTTATTTGAAATTTATTTTTTTTTAATTAATTAATTATATTTAAAATTTTTGTACTTAACTTTCATAAATTTCGAAATTTTTTGAATAATACACATACGTGAGTGAATATTTATGGTTAAAATAAAAATGAGGAAATAAATGCAAACATTTGTAAAATAAAATTATTTAGTTAAAATTTTTATAATTTTTTTTTTAAATTCGAATTCTATTCAAAAAAAAAGGAAAGAAAAATTTGAAGGTTCATTTAACTTTTATTTATTTATACTTTTTAAAAATTATGCTCATCATCAATAATAAATAATTTATACTTTATCCGCCAACAGGTTTTATTCATAACAAGAAATAAAAAATACTTATACTATTTCTTATACTTTTTTTTTAACAGAAATTTAAAAAACGACTTTATAAATATATAATATTTTAAAATTGAATACGTTTTAGAAAAAAAAAACTGTTTTTGAGTTTTCTTTTCAAACATGTTTCTTAAAATTTTAGAAGAGTAAAAAAATAAAAAAAAAATTTTTTTTAAAGGGTTTCAGAAAGCGTATAAAATTTTGAAAAATAATAAAAAAAATTTTTTTATAAGAAATTATAAAAACTTTATTTTGAAATTTTTTTTGAAATATTAATATTTTTTTTAAATGTTTTGTTTGAAATTTCAAATAAATAGCAATAAATACTACATAGTTAGAAAATTAAAATTTTTTATTTTAACATTCTGGGTTGCGTAATTATTGGAAACTTTTCAAAAACTTATTTCAGAAAATTATTAGAAAATTAATATATTAAATTAATTAACACAAGAAAGTAGAAATTTTTTCATTTACAATTCCAAAATCTGTTGCAATGATTAGTTTACTGCGCCTCTTTTAGAATTTTCATTAATTCAAAAATTTAAATTCAGTCTAAGCTATTTGCATACATATATTATATATGCGCGTGCTGAACTTTCATAATACAACAAAAATAGTTGTCAATAATTTTTTTATTTTGTTTTTTTTTAAATTTTTAAACATTTTATTTTTCGAGAAATTTAGTTTCAGTTTCCTCAAGTTTTTCTTAGATTTCCAAATTGAAGAAGCATTTTCGTACTCACAATTAAAAGCATGGATTTCAGCGACAACATTTTTCCGTTTTGTTTTCAGCAAAAAATTTGACAATTCCAAATTTGGCAATTCCAATTTCCAAATACACTCAACGCAGCACAAATAATATTTTTAAGAGTTTTTTATTTCAAAAATTGATTGAAATGGCTTAAATATTATATATCCTTGTCCAGTTTCAGAACTTCTTCACTTCACTCGAGTAAAATTTGCAGTAACAGTCTTTTTCGAAATTGCACACTATTTGTTGTTTATTCAAATTCTTGCTTTTTTTTGTTTTATTTTGAGACCAAACACGCCACACAAAGTTTCGTTTTAATATAAATATGTATATTTATTTCCTATACACCAAACAAATTTTTTTTTGGAATTTTTTTTATTCAAATGTTTTGTACGCTAATTTTTCATAATCGAGTTTGTGACTTAAGTCTTTTGTTTGTTGGCGGCACACAACAACTTTTTAGTACACACGATCGCTATGAATTAGGGTTCCACACGACGATGCAACGCTATTTATAACGACATTTGTCCGACACAACGTGCACGATAAAGCAAAAGATGAAGCAGGCTGAGGAGAAGCGCGCCAAAGCTGCAAGCATCAAACGCGTTGAGCGCTAGCAGATGAGCGGCAGCGTTGTTTGACTTTGATGAAGAATACAAAATAAAATTAAATTAAAGGCAAAAAAATCAGCAATGAGCACCCGCTTTGTAGGTGCAGAAAAGCGTTGCCAACTAGCTGTGTATGAAATAACAACAAAAATAACAAGAGCAATAACAATAATGTACAACAGCAACAAAGCGCGCTACGCTAGTGACTGATGAGTCGGAATTGGCGTTTGAAGCGCGCACGCTCATCTTCAGAGACAAGCCAGCATTTGAACATTAAAAAGCAACAACAAACTGCGCTAACAATAAGCAGAGCACTAACAGTTATAACAATAACAACAACAACAACGACAAAACGTAATTGCGCTAAGCTTCTTTATTAGCAAAGTAAATGAAATGAAAATAATTGTAGTTGTTTGAGCAGGAAAATAGAAAAACAAAAACAAAAACAAAAAAAAAAACAACAAAAAGCGTCAAACAGTTTCAAACAAATAAAAAGCAACAAAACAAACACATCTCAATAACAACAACAAGTGTAACGAAGCGCCAACACCAAGCAACAACGTCAGCTCCATGCTGTGAGCGTATAACAATGCAAAAATAATAAATAAATACAACAACAAAAACACGAAAAAAAAAACTAAAAACCAACAACCTTAAAAATTAAAAAAACCAACACTACAACAACAACAGCAATTACCTAATAAGAAGAAATAGCGCGGTGCAGGCATCTCATTGAAATTGAAATAGGTGCGCTCTTCTTTGCCTTCTTTGTTGCTTTTGCGCCAAACAATTGCAGTCAACTGCAGCAGCGACGCCAGCGTTAGTGCTCAGTTTGAAATCAGCGCAGCCTACAGCTGAGTGTTGAGTGTTAAAGCACCGTTCGTTTTTTCACATACATAAATGAGTGTGAGTTGTTTGTATGTGTGTGTATTTGAGGGTAGGGGGTACTTCGATACACATACATACATACAAACAAAATGTAGCAACAACGATATCTACAATTGATCTTCTAGATCGGCATTGCTGTGCGCTGGGAAATCAAAAAAACTGTGACGAATAACAAGTAGCAAAGTCAATCTTTGCATGGCAGCACAATTTATATACCCAGTTGCTGGAGTGCAGTTCATAATTTGCATTTTTGTGGCGTCTGATTGCTGTTAAGTTGTATGTTCAAAAAGAAACAAAAAAAGAAAAATTGTAGGTTTTAAATTTCAAATTTTAAAAAATTTTGGACTAAAATATTTTTTTTTAAATATTTTGTTTGATATACATATGTATAAAAAAAAGTATGAAGTTTTTCTAAAAGATTTTTTTTATGATCAAACGCAAGCTAGAAAGTTAAGAAAATATAGAAATTAAAAAAAATGAAAATTCAAAATTTTTCTACATAGTTAAGAAATTTGTTTAAAATTTTTTTTTCTGTATCTCAGAGGTAAATGAATATATACATTTAGAAAAAAAAAAAAAATTATTGGGAAAAAGATTCCAAAATTAATATTTTTGAAAAAAACAAAAAAAAACAAAGCACATACATATGTACCTCTGGAAATTCAGGACATTACAAGATACATATATCAGAGGCGCTATACAAAATAATTTTGAGCGCAAAGTTTAATTATGTAAATTATAATTGTAGAAGTTTTAATATCTTTTTACAAAATATATTTTTTAACCTTTAAGTACCCGTGTTGTAAAAAGTGCTAGGGATAAATTAACTCTTCTAGAAAGTTGAAACGGTTAAAAAGAGATAATAAAAAAATTCGAGCGGAAAATTTAATTTTGAAACACCTAAAATTTTTTAGAATAAAAGTTATATCTGTTTCAAAATATTTTTTTTTTTCAAAATATTTTTTTTTTTATCTTTAAGTAGCCCTGTTGATAAAAATTTAAAAAAAAGATCATATTTCTGAAATTTTCAGGATATCTTTAAACGTATTACCGGTATAAAAAATATTTCCATCCATAATTAAAGGGCTACCACTCGCTGCTACAACGGGGTATATCAAAACTAGCCAGAAGAACTAAAAAATAAAAAAGGCGCACAACAACAAAATTTAGTCTTAGAATAGCAACAAAAACGCGGCAACACACCTACGAGTACGAAGCCAGCTGGCAAAAAAGTCTTAAATTAAATAAATCTAATAACAATTGCTCGTCTAAGATATTCCACTCGATCACATTGCTACTGAGCGCCGCATCAAGTTGAAACTCGCGGTGTATGTTTTGTTGTAGAATTTGCATAAAAAAACCAACCATCGCGCCAACTCACAACACATCGTTGTTGGCCATTTGTTTGTATGACTCCCCGGTGGTGGCTTTTAACAATGGCAGTGTTGCCAACTTAATGTTGTGTAATAATTATTGCAAATGCATGTAACACATGAGCGTATGTATGTATGTATGTACGTTTGTTGGTGTGTATGTGATGGAACTTTTGTTTCTATGTAATTTTATAAGATTTTTTTTCATTTTTGTGTGGAGCATCATTTACTCTTTTATGGAGATTGCAAATTCTAAGTAAAAATTAATTTTGTTCTGTGCTTTCAGCTTGTTTGAGCCTATTTTTGTTCTCCCTCTTTTTCATGTTCTCTCAATGCGTTTCGCTGATTTTATTTTTCTCTAGGGAATGCCAATTAGTTTTTGCTAAACTTTATTAAGCTTTGGCAATGCTGTTAATTGGACTGGGACTATCGTAAGTCGCGCTTAATATGCACTTCTTTATTTGGAAATATTTTTATATTAAAAAAAAGAAAAATATCACGAAAACTTATTTAGTACTAAGTGCCCAGTACTGGGAGTTATTAGGAGTTTTAATCTAAGCAGTCTGACTACATTGAGTCTAAGGCTCTCTTATGAGTTAAAAGAAGTCATACTTCAGTGCCAAAGAAAAATGTCAATAATAATAACGCCAATTGACGCTATTTCTCTTTCCGATTGACTTTAATTCTCTTGAAAATATTTCTAATTATTTTAGAGAAAGAAATAGCGACAACTGACATTATTTCCATCTGACGTTATTTCCGTTGACCTTATTGCCTACCACTATTCCTTCAATTAACATCTCTACTGCGATGCCTGGTTCTATATCATATAAGCGATAGTTACTGATTTCATGCTTCGAGGCGCAACCTTTGAGTTATTTTTTGAAAAAAATCGGAAGCTGTGATTAGATAAATTACAAAACCACCATAATTACGTTCATTATGCGATCACAAGTTTGGGACAAGCCGATTACAGCAAGAAATTGACAACCTCATACGTAATCATGACAAACGTATGTATGCTGAATGAAAACAATTACAAACTCATCAGCACTGAAAGCAATCGCCATGACAAACAAAAGTCATTATCACTTGCTCTCACTTAACTCTAGCGCCCCTCCCCCCACTACGAAGCATTGCCCCTTCCGCAAGCAAACGAGTGCGATCGTTGACAAATGAATTGAAATGCTTAATCGCCCACCAATTGTTGCAACCAGCAATCAACGTTTTGTGCATTTACATTAACTAAATACAATATTTAAATGTAAATTTATTTATAATTTATAAATTTTAATACTGTGTATACAATTACATAGCAAAATTCTTCAACCGTAGTATGGCTAGCGGAATTCCAACGATGCGACCTGCGCATGCGCGCACTTATTCGCAGTGACTTTTTTGGTTTTTTAGTCTTTTTTGTTGTTGTTTTCTTTGATTATTACTGCATAAATTTCTTATGTCGTCACCTTGTTGTTATTGTTGTTAGTGTCGCGTTATGAGTTGTTGTTTTTCGCTCCTGGCATTGTTACACTGTCTAGAGCGGGCGTATTGCGTTAGTTTCATGTTGTTGTAGCTGTTGTTGTGTGCTTTTTGTTTAATTTTCTCATTCCCATCAATATCTTTGACGCTTCGTTGCAACGCTTTTGTAGTTTGTTCGTGACTTGTGCGACGGCGTCAAGTTTGTGGTTTAATGATAATAAGAAGGTTGTTAGGGGATTATGCGCGAAATCGAATGGTAATGGTGTCGCTGTCTAAAATGTTCAATTACGGTAAAGGGAGTATAATTAAAAGCTCAATGATTGCAATAAATAAAATTTTGTACGGAAAAAATTGAAATAAAGGTCGAAAATAAGATGTTTCGAGGTCGGTATGCATTTGCTGTTAGGGTTTGATTGGTATTTTAAAGTCAAAAAATCGATAGTAATCAAAAAAACCAAAACGTTTATTATTTTTGATTACTTGATATTTTTTTTCGTTTTTTTTTTTAATTTGATTTAGTTTAGACCTTAAATTTATTTAAATTATCTTTAAAAAATAAAAGAAAGTATTTAGTAATCAAAACAATGCTTTTATTGTTTTGATTACTTTTGATTACTCTCGATTATTTTTGGTTTTTTTTTTGGCCGATAAGCTGAGTTGAATTCTTTAAAATTTATTACCATTAAAAAAAAATTTTAAGTAATCAAAAGCAATGTTTTTATTGTGTTGATTACTTTTGATTATTTCGATAATTTTAGATTTTTTTAATTAATCTGCCGCATTAATTTGCCGCGTGTTTAAAAAAGCTAATAAAAATAGACTCTAATTTTCTCTTATTCCATTAGAGTAATTAAAGCAGCAAAAAGTTTTTTTTTTAATTTTCCCTTTTTTCCATTTGTTCGCGCATCACTCAAAATCCGCTTTATAGAACTGTATGAAATTTCCCTCAAAATGTTCCTATATTTCTCGATTAAGGTTTAGGCCCCGTTTTTATTACATTCATATATTTTATTCCCGCTTTATAAAGTCCTGGGGCAAAGGAAGTACTATCAGAGTTTCGTAGTATATCAAAGGAGCCCACTGTACCTTTTTCACTGTGAGTCAGTGTATATACATATATCAAAAAGTGCCTCATATCGCACCTTTTCATATTTACATGAAAATTGCACCCTTTCAGCGCGCTTCCATCTCGCACACAACTAAATACTTAATCCAAATGTCTTTATAATCCAAAAAAATTTTGTTGTCATTTTATCATTAACAATTTTGGTTTTCTTTATTTTTCACTCTGGAATTGAGTGTCATCTGCAACGTGGCAAGCCCTTTACAAAAACAAAGTTTTAAAAAATGCAGCTTGTTGATATGCATTTAATGACTCTGTTGTTTAGTTCCTACTGATTTCTCGTATTTAGATTTAATAGTTCGTATGACAGGAATTAATACATTCTATGCTTAAATAGTCGCTTTGAGGAAAAGAAACAAGAAAAAAATGCTTTGCATTATCGTGGGTAACAAGTTTTTGTTAACATTTGAATGGCACACTGATGATGCGCTGATCTAAGGTGCCACTCACACTGCATTAATTACAAATTCGAATAGATAACCCAGTAAGCACTTACAAAATTCAATATTGATTGTATCTAAGCAAAATTCATGATCAGACGCGAGTCTTAGAAATTTATTGATCAGCATTTCTTGCCCATTTATTGATCTTCAAGGAAACCTTCGAGACTTGAATCTGATCATGCTGAATGCGCATTTTCTAAAGAGAAAGGCATTGGCTTAAGAAAATCATAAACTTATTTTCTTAGATTGAAAAATACTAACCCAAATCAAAAATTAAAAATTTGCAATATCGAGGTCGTTCAAAGTTCAGTTTCCGCTGACTTTCCTTTCTCCTTGAAGTCCAACTAGCCACAACTACACTCACAGCCATAGCTTGCAGCAATTTTTTTCTATTTAATAAATGTTTCTCTTTCCAATTTCCATTGATTTTGTGCATTCTGTCTGATTTGGTTTGCTGTCTTAAACCATCATGCAAAAACTTGCCACAACGGTGTAAGAAAAAATTGATGAATCAATTAAATCATTTTCCAGCGCTTGTCGTTTAACAAGTTTTGTTTTTCACATTTTTTTCATTCCACATTTTTGTGACTTCATTTTCGTGGCACTGCTAAAACAATTTTGGCATTTACATTTTATGTTTGTGTTAGTTACACATTTAGTACTCTTTATACTCACGTTATGGAATTCCAATTCTTTTCTTTCTTTTTTTCTTCTTCTATGTTTATTGCTGTAATTTGGCGTAAAACCCAATTTCAGTGTATCTTTTCTTCTGCATTCCTGTTTCTTAAATGTCACTTTGGTTGATTTTTGTTGGAGCTTTTTTTTGGGGTTTTTTGGTGTTGTTGTTGGTAGAAGTTCTTAGAAGTTCTATTAATTGATGTGATATTGAATTTTAATAGTTAACAGTTACTGTAATTGAAAGTCTTTAATAGAGGTCAAGCGTCGCTACAACCATGCAGTCAGTAGGTCTTTTATTTAGTTGATGTGAGAGTGGGAAGAACAGAAGACTAGCTCTCGTTGAACTCTCGGTATCCATCCCCATCGGAGTTGATATACATATAAAGAGTTTGACGAAGTGATGAAGTTTGTTGCGTCGATCGATACACGATTGCAAAGGTGAAAGGGTCTTTTTGCTCGACAAACTAGTGTCTCCTACCTTCAATCCCGAGGTTTGAGTAACAGAGTTGTTAATTGCAACTAAAATTGAAATGGCAACGAAAAAGTGTATGAGTTCGCAAAAGGTGAGTGCATAGAGACTGTTGAGGTGTGACAGTGCATTAAACCTTGCAAACAAGAGAGAGGGAGAGCGAGGGAAAGAGAGCGATAGAGGGCTTTTCGAAATTGGTACGTCTAAAATCAACAAAGAGGATGCAGCTCAGCTACTTTTTCATACCAAAAAATCATTGATTCCTCGCTGTTGGTGAACGAATCAATTTAGCAATTTTGACTTTATTGACGTCATCTGATTGAGGGATTGGGTGCCGTATAAATAATAACATAACAGCTGATTAAACAACAAGTAAATGATTTCCGTGTATAAGAATGAAGTTTGTTTTTTTTTTGCAAAAAGAAGCATAAATTATGTAAGCATTTATTTTGAACAATTTAATTTATAATATAACAACAAAGTACATGGCGTAATACTCAATGCTTAGTAAACAAAAAAAAAATAAGGAAAAAAAAAAAATTATAAAAAATGGAAAAACCTAAAATTATTTGTACAAACCACAAACACTTGCTTGACTAATGATTTGTGAAAAAGTTTGCAAGCAACAATTTCAAGCTATAACAATAAATTATTAAAGAAGAAGAAACAAAGAAAAAAAATATCAACAACAAAAAGTATGAAATAAATCAGACGATCACCAAGCAAGTGCCTTTAATTCTGTCAGTACCTAAATACAAACATTTATTGATGCCACAACCAACTCAAAAATCGATAGCGAACGTTAAACTATTTACGGAAACTCCCTCACTTACGATTAACCTCACCTCAATTCAGATCATTTAACCTACACGTTTAAGTCTATATCTAAGTGTATTTGTTGTTGTTTTTTTATTGTATTGCTTTTGTTGTTGTTAAGATCGCGCACCTGACCCGCATCACACCAAAAATAAAATTCCATTCCATTCGTTACCACTTGGCATAAACTTCTGCACAAATTTGAGGAGTAAATAATAATCGTTTAGTTACATTGGAATTGCTTTTTAATGGGTGTTTTGTTGTTTTATGGTTTATGGTTTTGGTTTCTTTTTTTCATGGCTTTTGTTGTTCTGGTTATTTGCTGCTCTGACATTTTGCATTATGATTTAATCGCAATTGTGACTATTTATTAAGCTTTTTGCTCAGCCCTTTTACTGTGGGCTTACAAAGTTATTTGGTTTTAGTATCAGCATTAGTAGTATGAACAGATATAGGGTGATGCATTTGGGGTCTTCTTTATGCCCTTAATGATCTTGGACCCAAAAACGAGGATTTATTATGAAGGTTTCCTGGTTATGAGGGATTTTATGGCCCAGAGCATTGTTGTGGGTAAGCCTGAGGGAAGCGATAAGTAACTTTAGAACCAAACATTTTAAGTGTCCCTGCATTGAACTGCAAACAAATGGTACTCAAACTGTTTATGTTTTCATTAAAAAGTGCGCCTGTACTTCTCGTTAACATTGGTAGTAATAATTAACTATCATTGGGAATTATATGTGGTTGTAATCTCCTTATCTCCTAAGAATCTATTAGCTACTTACCAAAAATGCCAGCTCCGAGATGTCAATGACAGGGTTTTCATTCTTAAATTGACGGTTTAAAAATTGCATGTGGAAAATTTCTTACCCATTCGAACAACCTCTTTTAAGAATTGGTAAATTTTGAAAAAAAAAAATTATGTTTTCAAAATTAATATTTTCTAAAAATTAACCCCCATATGAGCCACCATGTATCTACATATTAACATAACCAAGATCTCCATAGCAGCTTAACTCAATTTTAAACACTTGTAAGCTTAAGTTTTAAGTATTTTGTATTTATGATTGAAGACAAAATAATAGCTAAAGAACAAGAAGTACTTAAAAATTTATATCCGTAAACTAAAATGATTGATGTATTCTGCTAAAAATCGATTTCATAAAATAAATAATATTTTTTAATGCTGTGAAATATGTTTTCTTATTTGTTGAATTTAGATCATTTAGATTGGATTTGTTTTGAATTTCTGCAAAAAAAAAGGAAAAACAATAAAAGTTAGTAATACTAATTAATTTCAAGTTTATGCGTTTTGTATTGCGAATATCATCTTGTTATTGGCGTTTAACCATTAGTTCGACTTTGGCCTAGTTTAAAAAGCCTCAAGTCGTTGCTTCCGCCTTATTACAGAGCATTATGAACACAGCAATTTTTAAAATAAAATAAAAATTAAATTAAAACCATCGGCCAAAAAGCTCGAGAAACAATAATAAAAAAAAATAAAAAAAAAATAAATTAAATAAAATTGAAAAAATAAATAAAAAATAAATAAATAAAATAAAAGAAAAGATAAGGAAAGAAAAGAAAGGAAAATAAAATAAAATAAAATAATAAAGAAATACAACTTAAAATAGTGGGCCCGACAACTTAACACCAACTGGCTAAAAGAGCTTTAGATGAAACGCCCTTTCCTAAGTTGCTCTTTTCATCTTTTATACTTGTCATTTCACTATCAGCATCGCCTCCAGCCAAGCTTTTCCATCTTTATCTCTATAATTCAATCGGTAAAACCAGACAAAGAAATCAACTTCATGAAACACAATAAATTTTAAGTCACACATAGCTAAATGCAAGCACAAAGTGACAATAATTTCCTGGAATGGCTACAGCATGCAAAATTATGATACTGAGTTCAATGAATTTCGACATCGATTAAACTGTTCAACATTCATTTTGCATTTCGTAACAGAGTAAAACTTAGCAACAGAGTAAAACTTTGCAGCAGAGTAAAATGTTTGCAACAGAGTGAAAATTGGCAATATAATACAATTTTGCAGCAGAGTGAAATTTTGCAATAGGTTAAAATTTTGGAACAGAGTAATTTGTTGCGACAGAGTGAAATTTGGCAACAGGGTGAAATTTTGCAACAGAGTTAAATTTGGCAACAGTAAAAATTTGCAACAGATTAAAATTGGCAACATAGCAAAATTTGGCAGGAATGCATTTTTGCAGCAGAGTGAAATTTGGCAACAGTGAAATTTTGCAATAGAGTGAAATTTGGCAACAGAGTGAAATTTTGCTACTGGATAAAATTTTCCAACAGAGTAAAATTTTGCAATAGAGTGAAATTCGGGAACGGAGTGAAATTTGGCAACAGAGTAAAATATTGCAACAAAGTGAAATTTGGCAACAAGTCCAAATTTTCCAACAGAGTAAAATCTTGCAACATAGTAAAATTTTGTAAAATAGTAAAATTTTAACAGAGTACAAAAAAATATTTAAATTTGTTTCACAGTGTTATTGTGAAAAAATGTTCAAAATCAACTCAAAATTTGGGAGCATAATTTAACGTAATAAATGCAATTTCCACAAACGGTTATGACAACCATTGTCAATGAGTTGAATTGCAAAAGCTTGCATATGAAGTCCTATTTGCCTAGTTACTTGCATACTTACATATATGTATGCAGATGTGAATGTGGTAGCTCATGTGTATGTATATAACAAACATAAAGAGTTTAGAAATACATATCAGTTGTTGAAATTACCGTTAGACATGCAATCTGTCGCCGAAATGATGCCACAATTGCTGTGCAACAAAAAGGAATGAGGTGCAAACTACTGCAATACTAAGAAATATATCAACTTTTATATAACATACATACGTATGTATGTATGTATTTGCATGTAAGTTAACATGAACATAAATTTATTCTTTATTAACAAACTTGCATTTATGATGGCAACTGATCTGTGATGACGTCAAATCTCAGCGCAATCGTGTATGGGCAAACATGAATTTATGTAGAATTTTTAGTTGGCTTTTTTTTTTGATTGCAACAAACACAAATTATATTAGGCCGATTTAATTTTCCTATGAAGTTGAGCAAGTACATACATTAATTTTGCACAGTACTCTATACTAAATAATAAAAAAATTAAAAATAAAAATTTCAAATAAAAAACTGAAACTGAAAAATTCTATCTAAATTCAAATTCAAAATTTCGAACTTATAGTCGATTTGATACAAAAATTTTCAAGTTTTTTTCTTGGAAAAAATTTTCTTTTTTAAATGGCTTTTATATGAAATCTGAAACCGAACAAAATGATTTATCTTTAGGCCTATAAAAGTTCAAAATTAAAATTTCGAAAATTTAAGATGTAAAACTAAAAATCAAATATCAAAAAAAAAAAAAAGTAATTCAAGATTACAATTAAACAAAATCTAGAAATTAAGAGTCAAAGTCCAAAATTCAAACTAAAAATTAAAAAAAAAATTTCGAAATTTTAAAACTTGAAAACCAAAAATTTTGATTTTATAACTTAAAAATTAATCTTTTTTTAAACTATAACTATAAATAAATAACACCAAAATAGAACATAAAATCATATAACAAATAAAAATTGAGTCACCTTCAAATGCTTGTCTACCTTATGTCTCTATGTATATCGTTTATTATTTTATTAAAGCATATTTGAGAAATATAATTGTTTGTTTTTTCTTGCTATACTAAGTGTGGCGTTTTGCAATTATTGCCATTGCAATTTGGGTCTAAAAGCGACTGCGCAGCTCAACGATCATGGCTACCCGCATTATGGCAAATGTGAAATAATTCGGTTAAGTGTTATATGAAAAGGCAGCAGTCATCATCTGCAAGCGTTCATAAATAAATGATGAATGTGTGCCATATGTGTACCTCGCAATCCATTTCATGCCACTACGATGGCTTTCCGCAAAAGACGAGACCACAAATTGTGTTGCCTTGCGTTTGTAGATGCGGGTAATACCTTACAATATTTAACAAAATAAATGAGAATAATAGCAACTATAACAACAAATAAGCAACTGTTGTTGTTTTATGCAACAGTTTGATGCTTGCTTTTTGTTATTGTTTTTAGTGGAAACAAAAATCAAGAGCAACCGTCAACAATAACATTTCGCAGGTCGGTCTGTGTGTATTTCGGTAAGCGATGTTGTGGCGCTGCAAACAAAAGCTGCTCATCAACAATGAGGGCCACACGAAACTAATAAAATTTACAAAACTTTGAAGGTAGATTGAACTGTAGCTGACATACTGACACAGCAGGCAATGAAATGTCAAAATTTGCTAGATATTTTATATACTGCAGATATTTTCGACATCTTTGTTTACAGTATGAGGGTTAAATAATATAAAATAAAATAAAATAAAATAAAATAAAATAAAATAAAATAAAATAAAATAAAATAAAATAAAATAAAATAAAATAAAATAAAATAAAATAAAATAAAATAAAATAAAATTAAGTTAAACTAAATTAAATTAAATTAAATTAAATTAAATTAAATTAAATTAAATTAAATTAAATTAAATTAAATTAAATTAAATTAAATTAAATTAAATTGAATTGAATTGAATTGAATTGAATTGAATTAAATTAAATTAAATTGAATTGAATTGAATTGAATTGAATTGAATTGAATTAAATTAAATTAAATTAAACTAAATTAAATTAAATTAAATTAAAATAAATTAAATTAAATTAAATTAAATTAAATTAAATTAAATTAAATTAAATTAAATTAAATTAAATTAAATTAAATTAAATTAAATTAAATTAAAATAAATTAAATTAAATTAAATTAAATTAAATTAAATTCAATTAAATTCAATTAATTTTAACTATGCGGTGTCAGAAATACGTCGATCACATTGTCGCCCTTGGCGTTTCCAATTAGCTGCAGTTGTTTAAATGAAAAGACCATTTTGTAAATCTGATAAAAAACAACTTCACTTGTCCACTAATTTTAATAGAGTCTTAATATCCCTCAAGCTGTGTTTCAGATTTCCGTGATTGTTTATAGGCAAATCAAGCTATAAAGGCTCAGTTGGAAGTAAAAAAAAATACACCCACAAGGCATCTAAAACTTCTCAACGTTCAATGATTTAATCTTGTAAATTTGTTTCTATCAGCATTGTTGATTTGCTAATTGGCATTTAATAAATTAGACAAAACGCATAAAAATGCCGTTTTAATGAATTTTTAATGTTCGATTCTATGGTACGATAGCTGCATACATTACAGATCTAGGAAAAAAGTAGCAAAGCAAAAAACAAAAAAAAAACTTTTAAATTTACACTTGAATATACAGTAGCACCTATAAAGTGCTCATGTGTATGGAAAACCCGTTTATGCTATATGTATATATGATTGTACACGGCAATTAAAAACTAAATTCATAATTCGTATGCACCGATCTGTAAAATGTTCAAGGTGTTGGTGGTTAAGTACTTTGATTTTGTACTGTTTTGTTTTTTTTTTGCTCGGTTTTTCAAATATTTCGTATTCCAATTGAACGCCTTCAAGTTCAAGTATACACAATCTGAACGAAGCACTCATTTCATTTAAATCTTATTTATGGATGTACTCAAGTACGATTTGTGGTGTTTGCATAAATAGTTCAGAATGGCTCCGAACGAGACATTAATGCGATTTTATTGACATTTTTTCATTGCTCACATCAGAGGCAATTTTATGTCAAAATTATGCATTTGAATGAGAATCCGGTTGCTTGATTCATTGATGTGCAAAATTTACCCACACTTGCACTTTAATGGCATCAAGCGGATTAAGATAATTCAATAAGCATACGATTATTAAGAGATTGAACACGTGCAAATGCAATCTTCATCAAATTGTTAAGCGTTGATTGCCGAGCTTCAGATCAGCTGGGAGGCGCTTACTTTCGAAACCGATATAGCGGAAAATGTGGTGTATTCATCCAACTTCAAGCTGGAGTTTTGAGCAATTGCAAGGAAACCACAGCAGGAAGAGTTCTAACTACAGCGCAAAAGAAATTTAGATCTTTTTTGAAAGCGGGTAACCATGGGTGTTCTAAGTCATACTAAGGATCCGAGGTTCCAGTTCGAAGAAAGAAGACATCCAAAATGGCTTAAAAAAGTAGTTCCAAAAACAGGTTCACCGATCATCATTGATGATGAGAGTGTTTCTAAAATGAACGCTGCTTAGAATAAATCGTTTGCTGTTCAGGATATCACGATTGATTTTCATAAACGATTGCGTTTCATAAGCGAAAAGAAATCGTTTCACAAACAAAAGGTAAGCGTTTCATAAAGCAAAAGTAAAAGTTTTGTAAACTAAAAGTAAACGTTTTGTGAACCAATAGAAAACGTTTTCGAAGCCTTTTGTAAACGAAAAGGATGCGTTTTGTAAGCGAAAAGTAAACCTTTTGAAAACGGAAAAAGTACATTTTTTAAGCGAACGGTATACAAAAAGTAAACGTTTTATTAACGATAGGTAAGCGTTTTGTGAACCAAAAGTAAGCGTTTCATAAACGAAAAGAAAGCGTTTTATAAACGAAGGGTAAGCGTTTTTCAGAGGAAAAGTAAGCGTTTTGTAAACTTAAAAATTTATTTTTATGTGGATTCTGTAACAGAATTCGCTATATTTTAAATAAAAATGATTAAATTCACAGCTTCTTCTTACTTTACAGCTGCAGAAATTTATTAGAGCAACTGCGTTTTTTTATGATTGCAATTAAGCTTTAGACTAATAAAACTGTGCTAAATGTTCAGTAAATACAATTGATGCACTAAATGGCATATTTGAACATTAAAAATAACTGTACTATAAAGCATAATAAATTATTTTCATAAAACCAAACAAAAAAAAAAAAAACAAGCGCACCTTCGATTACAACACTACAAATACAAATACATACAGAACGGGCTGAGATGGAAAAGCGTAAAAAAACTACGCATGTGTCAATGCAACGCTTGAAATATTTATTTTCGATTTTTTTTTTATTTTTGTGCGTACAAGCCGAGTCATCATACACTGGGCGAGCGCATCTTCATTGCATTTTAGGCCTATTTAAATGTTTATTAGTTGATTTCTGGCGTGCAAAAAGCAAAATAATTACAAAAAAAAAACAAATGACTTAACAAACGCATAAAAATTGAAAAAAAAAAAAAATAAAAAAAATAAAATAAAAAACAAAAAATAAAAAAAAAAATTTTAAATTAAAAAATTAAAAAAAAAAGTGTGGAATGTTGTGTGATGGAAGCGCAGCATGACGGAACACAGGTGCCATTGCTTTGGACGCGTTTAATTGTTTCAACAAATCTTTGTTTTTTTTTTTTTTTTTTTTAATCATTTTCGAGCGCCACGGGTGGCTACTACAATATTAACTTTGTGTGTGTGTATTTGTTGCTTTTGCTGCTGACATTAGCGCACTTTTTTATGGTTTTTAATTGCGATTTCAATTGTAGCATAACAATGTTAACGACAATGTTTTCGACCTTTAATTTCCTATTTGCCCAGCTAACGAATATTAATTTTTTTGTTGTGCTCTTGTGTTGAGATTTTTTATTGTTGTTGTTGTTGTTGTATGCATGTAAGTACATAACAAGTTCAAGTATTTGATGTATTATACATTTACGTTTACATTTTTTGTTGAAATAACCATAAGAAAAAATTGAAATTGCATAATTGTAGTGATGCGCTTAATGGTTTGCCTTCCATATTTATCAGATTTTTTTTATATGCTCTTACATAAATCTAAACGAATGTACATAATTATTATACAATTAAAATCTGTAATAATTAGTTTATTGAACATTTTTTGTGATTTTATGACAAATCATGTTTATGTTTACTAAATGATTTGTTACAAAATAATTCAGGGTTTTTTTTTGTGAGTCAGAGTAAATTGGAAGCAAAGGAGAGGGTTTTTAGTTAGTAAAATAATTTGAAAGGGGTTAGCATAAGAATAATATAAGAAGAGCGTAAAGATGACGATGGCGTCGTTATAGACGATAATTATAACTTCAATGCTCAGCTTAGACAAAAAAACAAAAAAATCCAACAAAAGTATGACCTTTTACTTAGTTCTTGGCCATGAATTCACAAATTTTGCAAAAAAAAAAACCAAAATTTACAAAAAAAAAAAAATTCTGAACATAGGATTTTCATGTTTCTATGAACTCCAACATAAATATGACCTTTAACAATCCATTGTACTACAGTAAAAAAAATACAAAAAAAGAAATATTTTCGCTAATTGTTTTCAACACTTAATTGCTTGCTTTATGTTTCTTAAAATTTTTCCACTTGCTAGGGTTTTCACATGATCAACATATGACGTATGTATATTAGTACTTCCGCTTCAAATTACGCCAAAAGACATTGCTAAGCGAGGCAAGCATGCATGCACAAAAGATAAAAAATGATCGTTTAGGCAAAAAACAAATGACTTAAGACACAAACTTGAGTAGCGACTTGAGCGAATGAGTGAGCGCATAACTGTAACAGCGACCTTGACAATAAGAGCGTTTATGAAGAGCAAAAAAAAGAAAAAAAAAAAAAAAATATTTAAAAAAAAAAAAAAAAAGTGTCAGCGCTGAGGACTATATGTGTGAGGGCGATACTATATCAGTACAATAACAACATGAGGTGGTAAGGTGCTGCAAATGTCAAAAAATTGAAGTGGCATATTTCGTTTTGAACAAATTAGTTTTTCACGAATTATGAGATAAAAAATTAAAAATTCTCTCTGTTATCGCATTTTCGAAATCAAATTCTTTAAGCGGAAAATTAGTGTATCACATTATCACATAAGTGGTGGAAGGTAATACGTATGAAACACACATTTTTAAAACAAAAACAAAAATATGCTGGTAAATAATGAGCAAAAAAAAGGAAATAACTAATATTCTTTTAAAAGCAAACCATAAGTTTATGGGTGCGCAGTGTTTATGGGAGATATGGAAGTTTTAATACACATATGTATGCTCATTAGACTGGCCCAAATTTTTTTTTTATTTTTTTTTGGAAATTTATTTTTTTATTAAATAGAAAGAAACTGTAAAAATTTTAATAAATTTTTATGAAAAATTGTATCCAAGAATATCAATATAATCAAAATTCACATTTGTATGAAAGGAGAATTACATACATTCACATATTTTTAAGTTAAATTTTTAAAAAGTAAATTAAAAATTGATATTGCCCTCCAAAAATTTTATTTATTAAATTTTTTGTTAACAGTAAAGTAAAATTTATACTCCCCTCCAAACATTTTTTTTACGTAAATTTTTTTTAAAGGTAAACAAAAAATTTGTATTGGTCTGCAAAAAAAAAATATTGAATTAAAATTTTTTAAGTTAATTTTTTTTAAATGTAAATTAAAAATATATCTATGTATGTACAATGTACATATGTATTTCCACAAAAATTATTATTCTTAGCTGTGAGCTCATTTTTGATCACGAATACTTTAAAAATAAAATTGTAAATTTTATATTTTATTTCTACACCGGAACTTCTATTTCGAAAATTATCCTTGATTCGGCACAGCCTATTGCACACATGTGTATGTGTGTTTTTATTGAGAATGCATTTTTTATGTTATTCCATTTCATGTGAGCACAACAATTTGTTACTCTGCTTGTGATTGGCAACATTGAACTTTTAATAACTAAAGCATATGTCTTTGTGTGTGTGTGTGTATGTTGTTCTTGTTATTTGTGCTGTCTTTGTAGTGTCTAATGGTTAATGGTTTTGTGTTGTTGGTTGCCTTAGTTGAACCTGCTGCTTCTGCTATTATTTCTGCCACAAATTGGTTTACCATTATCTCGTTATAATCGATGTGTTTGTACTGAGGGCAAAATGGCAGGGTGAACATGTCATATCGAAGTATTTCTGTTGCAGGTATTGTTATATATTTTATATGAACTTATTATTATGATTGCATGTATGTTTGTTTGTTTGTGTACATATGTGTGTTTTTTAATAGAATGCGGACTTATAAACATTTAATGCCTTTAGCAAGACAAAAGAAATACGAATAAAGTATGATTGAATAAAAAATGCAGAAAATAGGGGCAGAGCAACAATAATTTCCACTCCTCCAAATTCAATACACGATTTAACATGAATTCTTTTTACTATACATATCAGTTTGTTTAAACTCGTATCAACATTAGGGTGTGAAAATAAGTTAATCGATAATAAAATAAAATAAAATAAAATAAAACAAAATAAAATAAAATAAAATAAAATAAAATAAAATAAAATAAAATAAAATAAAATAAAATAAAATAAAATAAAATAAAATAAAATAAAATAAAATAAAATAAAATAAAATAAAATAAAATAAAATAAAATAAAATAAAATAAAATAAAATAAAATAAAATAAAATAAAATAAAATAAAAGAAAATAAAAGAAAATAAAATAATATAGATTTTACACAAACAACAAGCTTGTGTTTCCGGCCTTTATATTTGAAGTATCCTGGTTCGGTACGAGTGAGAAATTTTTGGGTTTTTGTAATAATTTTTTTATTAATTATTAAAAGCTTTTTGTTGAATTGAACAGGAAAAATTTAGGGAACTTTAAAATTTGGGTGCAAACATAATACTAGTATTAATTCAATTGCATCCGAGCTCAATTTAGGTAGTTAATGCTTGTTGTCACTGAATTGCTATTAGAGCGCAACCAAGTCGGCTAGAAAACTGGCTAAAAATCAAAGAAAAGTAATGAAAATTTATTTATATTCCCACAATAAAACATCTTTTAAGACGTAGCCAGTTCACAGTATTCATGAACGCAAACCAAGTTTATTGCCATCATTCTCTTCCTCTTTGTCTGCTTGCAACGCGGCGCATCGCCAACAAGATTATAATACACCGTAAACATGTGTCTGTGTATGTTTAGCACCGCAAAACTATTCCCGTACGCAATCGATATGCCAAAGCTTTTGAAAAGAACTTTATATACAGTTTGTTTGGCGTAGAAGTTTATCAAAGGCGACGACAGTTCATTGAATAAATAAGCGAACAGAAAAGCACGATATCAAAGGAAGAGCTTCAACTCAAATTGTAAAGAAGCAGCGAGGACAAAAAAAAAAGAAAAAAATTAAATACAAACACACAAATGCAAATACAAATACAAATATTGTATGAAAACTGAGTTGAAAAGCATTATTTTGAAGCAGCAGAAAACAATTTCTAAAATGAAAAAAGCGACACTATTCATTGCTGACCATTGCACGAAGCTCTTGAGGAAGTCTCATTTATGCGATTTCCTTTCACTTTGCTATGGACTTGAAACATTTGTTGATTACCTCAATGATATTTACTTATTTACAATATTTATGCGTAACTGCTTCTACTCTTTTCAACTTTTCACAAATTCATGCTTCTTCTTACTTACCTATTTGTATACTTTTTTTTGAGGGGACCAACTCCGTTTTCTATTCTTCGAATTTGAATAACCGCAAGAAGATGCCAAATTATATTACTTCGCTGCGAAAATTGTATTGAAAAGTAAATATTTATTGAATGGGGAATTAAATAATTATTTCTACATACTTCTTTGATGCGCATCAACATTAATTTCACTCAGAAATGCAATCGCAGTTCCGCTGTGGTGGGCCAAAAAAGGTTGATTTTTCTACAAAATGGGCTGTTACTCCCTCGTTGGTGTAGAATGAGAGACATTTTGTCTAGAGTGAAGGATTTAAAAAAAAATTCATTTCCTCTTCCCTGTTTAGGTATAACTGTAGCCAATTGAAACACCAGTGTAGGCCAAGGAATTTTTCTCCGGCTGGAGGTAATAAGGTCTACGGAAAAAAAGCTGTTTGACATTATTTCGTAGCACAAATGGAAATAACGTCAATTAAAATTTACTCTCTTTCTCTCTTTTAAGGAGCGGAATATAATAAAACAAAAATTGCTAATATTGTCATTGACATTATTTCCCAAATTAAATAAAAATAAATATTTAAAAATCATTTCATATTATAAAATGAAAATTTTGAGTTAATAACGCGTTTGACTTTTTTACATCTCGAAAAGGGAAATAAAATCAATTGACATTATTTCATTGATACGAAAGAAAGTCTATTGTCTTTAATTCCGTTGATCTTGTTGCGTACCATCTTTTTCCCCCTCAGTGGAAGTATTCTTCTTCCGAGGTGCCGGTGTTAATGGTAAAATCTTCTGTGCCGGAACTTTTATATTCATTCCGTTTGCATGAACCAGACAGCCGAGCCTATAGGCTTTAATTTGTTGCACTATGCTCAAATCTCTGTGAAACTCGTTCTTCCTTCTTCGATACTCACAGTAACTATGGTGGGAAGTACCACGAAACTACCTGAAAACGTGTCTCTTGAATATTCCAAATGCCATATAATTTCATTTCGGGTCTCTTGGTCTTGTTTTAATTGTTCATTCCCACTAGTCGAGCTTCCTTATTCACGTCAAAGCAACCACGGAATGGTGTTCACTGTTTATCTTGCTTTTAAAACATAAAAAAAAAACGGAATATTATTGACGCCTAAAAATATGCAAGAATTTCTGACTAAAATAAATATTGCATATTTTTAGGATCGTTATGTAATTAATTTTTTCTTTTTATTTAGCTCAATCTTTTGCAGTATCGGTATACAAAATTATACATATTTATGTAATTATAACTTTGCCCTCTCAAATATTGCGCGTTTGCACTATCCAAGTTAAACCAATATAAACTTGCCAAATTTATTTTTTTTTTATTCACATGAAGATGCGCAGAAATGTTTGATCACCAGCAATCTGTGTTGTTGGTCAAGTCAAAAAGTTTCAACAAACTTTGTTTGATGCTCGCCAAAAAGGACATACGAACATGCAGCGAATGTTTAATGTGAGTGAACACTTCACACGCCCATTCGCTAGCGTGGCGCACAGGAAGTTAAACTTGACAAAACGAAAAAATAAAAATATATTTAATGCTTATAGTAAGCAATTAAAAAGTGCTTATAATGACAGTGGGCGTGGCAGTAAGTGACCAGAAAAATATTAAATAAAATCAAGAACAAAAAAGAAAAGGAATTTGGCGATAATGTGAAAAAGTTGGACAAAATTATTACTAAACTTAAATGAGATTTCATTATCGCTGAATAGCCGATCTAATATCTACAAAGCTGATGTGCTATTAAAATGGTTGTATTAGTGTGAGTGCGTGTGTTGGTGTAATGGCTGCAGCGTAGGAAAAATTTGTAAAACGATAAAACAATCCAAAAAGACGGCAAATATGTTTCTGCACTAGACTTTGAGTTAGTGAGAAAGACAATATTCCACTGGACAGGGTGGGCAGCTGAGAAGTAAGGCCCCGCTATCGACGAACCATGATGCTCATATTACTTGCACTTATGAAGAAAATGAAATAGACTCCATTCTGCGACTTCGAATTTTTTTTTTTCATTAATATTTTGGTTATTCTTGTCTTGCATTGATTGAATAAAAAGTTTCACTGAAGAAGTTGGAGTCACATGGAGTCATTTGAAGCCAATTTACCTGTGGCATACGAGACATGATCGTAAACTATTTTTGTTGCAAATAGTTTGGGACTTCACTCAAAAAATAAAGTCAGTAAGTGACTTCTCTAAATGACTTCAAAGTCGTGACTTCAAAAAGACTTTAGACTTAATTTTTCCATTCATTAGTCAAAAAGCGAGTCAATAAGTGCATCCGAAATTTGGAGTCATTGAATAAGCCTTTAACTGATTGCATTCGCATATGAATGCATTCTTGTACAACCCTGTCCTACAGGGTCTTAATGCTTCTATCGCTTATAGCGTCCATTCAAGCATGTGTTTGTGCATTTGTCTGTTAGCTAATATATTTCGTGCCCGGAAAAGTTTTCGACATTTTTGGCTTTGATAACAGCGGAAGCATCACTTGCCTTAACAAAATAATTTTTTCTTTTATGTTTTTTTTTTTTCAAAGAAAATGTATAAAAAAGAAACGCTCAAAATAGAAAAATTTGGAATGAAATTTTAAACCTTCTTGGCTAAACCACAAGCATGGCATGCAATAACAACAACAACAATAGTAAAAGCTAACGCTGACTGGGTGTGATGCTGACACTTTCTACAATTTACGCATATTCCTAGCCACTTGAAAAGTTTAGCTCCTTTTTTGCACGCTCTTTCTACCTACATACAACACTTATCCGTCGCCGTCTTCTTTTACTTCTGGCTTGTCGTGTGATGATTAGCATCATTTTTCATTTAGCTAAGCCGTTCAAGCATTTGCGTTGCATACTTTTTGGCATTTCATATTTTTGCTCTAATGCTTTGGGTACAGTTAACACCTCTTTCTTTACACATTCTGCTTTATGCTTTGATTTGGCTCATTTTCATATTTTGTCTTTTCCGGTGAATTGCCTGCCAACTTGGCACTTTACACCGCTAATGATGCGATTTCCTGTGGGCTTGTTCTTCATTATTTGGCTTTTGCGCCTTTGTGCTGTCGTATGCAAGGGATACATAAATTTGTTGCATACAATTAGGCGCTTTTAATGGGTAACCAATGTGTGCTCTTGAGTGTATACATCAGATTTAAAAAATACGGTTAGATACGAAGATATTTTGTCTGCGGGGTTGTGCGAGATTCCAAGAAGGTTTTTACAGAAATATTAATTTATGATCTAGGGAGTGTCTGTGGAGAAAGCTATGGCAAATCAAATCAAAATAGGCTATCTAGTGCGGTGGTTTGAATGTTGGGGTTAGCAAATGCCAGAACCGAATTTTTTCCTTGCTTATATGTCTAGCCTTTGAAACCTCTTCCTTTGTTCCATGAGCTCCTTAAAATATGCAAACTTAGTAAAATCTTAAGCACAACTCAAGTCTTCTTCTTTGATATCTGCACATTCCTCTAACATTTAGTTGCTCAGCCATCTGGAGTCATAATTTAACGCCACCAAAAATGATAATGTCATAATTGAACTATCACAAAACTGCAAGTGTCTACATGAATTTATATCAGCGATGTGCAACATTTCGTTCCACCCACGCGCGACAATAACAACAGACACTACATTCCACACCCCGTACTGGTTACGGCAACAATTCAACCATGCCAACATGCTTGAGAGCAATTACAATTGGGATTCGCTAAAAAAATGTTTGATACCCAAAAATGCAAATGAGTGTCTGGCTTTTGGAGTCTGATATCTACAAACATACGAACATACACACATATAAACATATCTATATGAGTACATAAGAAAATGGGAAAAGTGAGTAGTCATTGAAGTTTGAGCTGCTCTTTTCGTGCTTCTTCCGTTTCCACTCAGTGTAAATAGCAACAAAGCACCTGAAAGCTGCACCTGTTTTCCCAGAATCGAAATGTGTAGTTGCACGTAAATATGTATGTATGTATGTTTAATAGATATTTTGGGGCATGATGACATATTATTGTTGTTGCTTAAACGGTTGAGCTCTAAGCCGGCGTCGCTGTGGACGCGATGAGCTATGGTTCTATTAAAGGAATGAAAAAGAAGAAGAAGCTATTTCACAGTGTAACATTTCAATTCACTCATCTAAGAGGTGTGCCGTTTTATTGTTATTATTTTGTTGGGAATTTTAAAAATATTTTTTTCTACCTGGTAGTGCGACCATTCTCTCTGGAATTGAAATAAAATAAAATAAAATAGAATAAAATAAAATAAAATAAAATAGAATAAAATAAAATAAAATAAAATAAAATAAAATAAAATAAAATAAAATAAAATAAAATAAAATAAAATAAAATAAAATAAAATAAAATAAAATAAAATAAAATAAAATAAAATAAAATAGAAAAAAATAAAATAAAATAAAATAAAATAAAATAAAATAAAATAAAATAAAATAAAATAAAATAAAATAAAATAAAATAAAATAGAATAGAATAGAATAAAATAAAATAAAATAAAATAAAATAAAATAAAATAAAATAAAATAAAATAAAATAAAATAAAATAAAATAAAATAAAATAAAATAAGAAAAGGGATCTGATGATGAGCCTGGAAACTCTGAAACATGTAATCCTATCCATCGCTGTAGATTTGTTCTTTGTAATTTTTCTCCAATTATCAATTTTTCCCAAAAACTGACAATATTAATTCGTTTAGAATTATTGTTAACTGGTCTCGAGCTTGCTCATAACTTACAAATTTGTAAACAAAATAGACCGCAAAATCCAACAACAAAATACATTGAAACCAAAGCACGGGTTTACGTACATATGTAAATATGTACAAACAAAAAGACCAACACACATCATAACATAAAGACTGCATGTCTTAAGAAATTTTGTGTATACTGTTGGCAAGAACAAACAAACAAAAGGGAATTAATTGAAGTGGAGATAAGTGCATTGTGACGTCACAGGGCATCATTGCTTAGTGTTGGAATTTTCTAACAGCGGCTTTGGTGCAGACACGAGTTCGAATCCGTGTCCGAAAAGGGATCTGATGATGAGCCTGGAAACTCTGAAACATGTAATCCTATCCATCGCTGTAGATTTGTTCTTTGTAATTTTTCTCCAATTATCAATTTTTCCCAAAAACTGACAATATTAATTCGTTTAGAATTATTGTTAACTGGTCTCGAGCTTGCTCATAACTTACAAATTTGTAAACAAAATAGACCGCAAAATCCAACAATAAAATAAAATAAAATAAAATAAAATAATAGAATGCCATAATTGCCACATATAAATACAAAATGTCCGGTTCCACCCGATACTGGATTTTCTTATTTGCTTTTGAATATAAAGATTCCGATTTTATAATTTCTGTCTTGTTTAACGTTTGGCGATTTGCTTCTTATTTGATGGCCTGATGGCACGTCTGCAGTGTTCCGAGTGCTAATGCTTCTTCTTTTTCGCTTTTGACATTAATGCTTGTAGTTGTTGTTGTTCGCAGTTTGCTAATGCAATTGCAATTGTTCTGTCTGCTCTCTTAACCGATTTGTTGTAGTTCAGGTTAGGCCATTGTTGTTGTTTTGCTTGTTTTCGATGATATTTTCAAACACGCCACGACAAGCAATGCTACAAAAGTAACAACAACAAAGAAATGAGCTTTAGAATCAACACTTACGCTAACAATAAAATATACAACAAAAATGCAACGCAAAACCACAACAACAACAAGAACAGCAACCAAACCGCATTCGCAACGACAGGTGATTATGCGGCCACAAATCGCGTGCAAAGCAATTCCTCTTCCATATAGAAATGTAAACAATATAAATAACAACAACAACAAACAGCACAAAATGTATTGCACATCGATGCCTGCAACTAATCAAACAACAACAACAAATTAACAATGTAAAACAAAAAAAGTACACGAATTAAATTCAGTTGAATTGAGTTAGAATTGATTTTTGAAAAATTTCGTCAAGAATTTAGGTTAAAACGCGCATGCACTCGAGGCAGGGGTTGGGTATGGCGGTCTGCGGCAAGTGGAACGAGCTTGCTAGCGGTTCATTGGTCGCAGCATAAAAAGTAGCCTAAAATGTAGTTGAATGACATTTGGTCTTGCGCTAATGTATTTTGATTTGGGTTGATCTTTATATATGATACAAGAGCTCAATAAAGGGTGCTTCAAAAAAGCATGAGCAAAATGTTTAAGAAATTTAAATGTTTTTGGTGGGAGAAAATTAGGCTTAAATAGGCTAAGCTTTGACTTGAGGCACAGCTGTTATTCATGAAATTTCAGGGGAAAAATGTTTCCAAATACGATAAACGATATCACGCGATGTCAGGCAATATCACCTCTTCTAAGGTACGAGCTCAGATGAAAGTAAATGTTATAAGATATTATTTAAATGATTTCAAATGATGCTGAACTTACATCATATCACCTCTTTTAAAGTCAGAAGTCAAATAGAAGTCAAGTGACGACAATACATTTGACCAGATATCGAACAAGTGTTATCACATGACATCATTCGACTTATATCACATTATGTTAGACTTAGAACGTACAATTTCCTCTTAGATCAGATGTATTTGCACACTAAAAATCATATGGTGACTGTACACACGATAAAATATCACTTATGTGATATCACACGATATTACGCTGACATCACATCATCTCTATCAACTTCAGAAATCATATTGGAAAGTTAAGCGATTTAATAACATAACATAGGATGTTTGAATTATAACAAATCATATCTTTTAAAGTCAGAAGTCATGCTCTTGAAAATCAGTTTACATATCCGATTGATCATTATTTCGAAAGTTATCAAACTAAGAACGTAATATTTTTTCGAATTTTTTTTTTTTGGTGATATGAATAATAATAAGAGTAATCAACCAAAAAAAAAAAAGCAAAAAAACAACACAACCAACCTTTAATTCCAACCGAGCGGACAATATATAACAAGGATAAATGATGCTGAGCTTGGCAGGCGAGCAGACAGCGCAAGTAATTGGCTACAACAAGGATTTGCGTGGGACAGCAAACAAGGTAAGGAATAAAGAGGGCACGTTAAGCAACCAAGCGAAAGAAAACAGGCAGAGAATGGACAGGAATGCAAATATCCTTACTCATACAAAGGCACGTGGGTACATATGTATGTATCGGCGTATGTATAAATGTATTATCAAGGCAATTTTAATATTTAAATAACGGTATGTGCATATGTGTCAGTACTGATCACAAGGATATGCATGGATATAAATATGTATGTATGCGTCAGTATGTTCGTGACAAAAAAGCTAAAATGAAGTGAGACAAGCAAAAGCTTGAATGGCTGGCTAGAGTATGAAGTTAAATTGATTACAAAAGATATTTGTATGCAAATTAGACAGGCGCAGGCGGCAGTGAATGCAAGCAAACAAAGAAATAATAAAAAAAAAAAATAGAAGAAAAAATAAAGTAAAATGTAAGAAATTGAAACAAAATGGGGAGCATGAGTTGACGGCTCAAGAAAACGAATTGTGTGAAAGAGGCACGTATGGTTTGCGTATAAGAGAGCGCGCCAGTGTGTTTATGTCCCTCCCATATGGAGCAAAAAGCATTCTAGCAAGCGACAGATACATTGACGTCGCTTTCTGCAACATTTCGCATTTTTACATATTGGTGAGAGCGTGTGCATTCCAATGAATATTTTCCCTGCAGGAAGTGGAATCTCCACCTCAAAACTTAGGCTGCACTAATATCTCAAGGAGTTTGCTAAATCTTCAACTAAAACTTGTTTAATTTTTTTTAAATTTAATTTAAATAAATATTATTATTATTTTTTTTATTTTAATTTATTTTATTTTCATTTATTTTTTTTTCTTTATTTTATTTTTTTATTTTATTTTATTTTTATTTATTTTATTTTATTTTACTTTATTTTATTTTATTTTATTTTATCTTATTTTATTTTATTTTATTTTATTTTATTTTATTTTATTTTATTTTATTTTATTTTATTTTATTTTATTTTATTTTATTTTATTTTATTTTATTTTATTTTATTTTATTTTATTTTATTTTATTTTATTTTATTTTATTTTATTTTATTTTATTTTATTTTATTTTATTTTATTTTATTTTATTTTATTTTATTTTATTTTATTTTATTTTTTTATTTTATTTTATTTTATTTTATTTTATTTTATTTTATTTTATTTTATTTTATTTTATTTTATTTTATTTTATTTTATTTTACTTTATTTTATTTTATTTTATTTTATTTTATTTTATTTTATTTTATTTTATTTTATTTTATTTTATTTTATTTTATTTTATTTTATTTTACTTTATTTTATTTTATTTTATTTTATCTTATTTTATTTTATTTTATTTTATTTTATTTTATTTTGTTTTATTTTATTTTATTTTATTTTATTTTATTTTATTTTATTTTATTTTATTTTATTTTATTTTATTTTATTTTATTTTATTTTATTTTATTTTATTTTATTTTCTTTTCTTTTCTTTTCTTTTATTTTATTTTTTTATTTTATTTTATTTTATTTTATTTTATTTTATTTTATTTTATTTTATTTTATTTTACTTTATTTTATTTTATTTTATTTTATTTTATTTTATTTTATTTTATTTTATTTGACCATGAATACTGAATAATTTTTCTACAGGGCTTTCTTGTGCGCATTTTGTTCACCAGCCCCTCGCACGCTTTTACTCCTCATGCGTAGCTTGGTATGTGACGCGTGGGCGTATACGTGAAATTGATTTATGATAAGCGAAAGGATACTAAAATATAAGTGTGCATGTATTTCTTGTATACCATTTAATGGATTCTATTTATGTTGAACGCGCTCTGCACCAATTTTCAATTTATTTCATTTCAGGCACATTCAGATTGCTTTGCTACAACTCATTTTTTTCTTTTAACATTTTTTGCAATCTTTGATTTTAATTTGAGTTATCCTGTAGCACTCAAAGGAGTGCTGTTTTTTTTAATAACGGAAAAGTTTATTATGAAATGAAAACTATCAGTCAAAGTCTGCAGAAAAGTTTATGCGTTATGATTTATGATTTTAATTTTCAGGACTCAGATAAATTTATGATGAAATAATAAGTAAGATGTGTAGCAGGTAAATTTTAATTCAAGCAGAAGCTAGAGAATGAGATCATATGATGTGATGTTGTATAGAATCATGGACCGGCAATATCAGATGATAGCTAATCAGATATAAGATCATGTGATAATCTCACATATCATATGCAATAACAATGCAATATAAAATATCACGTCAAACTTAGTTGATAGCATCACATGATATGAAATCATGTGATATTAAAATATATCAGAGACATGAAAAATTGCCAAACTAGATGATAAATTTGTGTTACTCTGCAGCTGTTAAATCAAAAAATTAGGTAAAAAAATATTTCTAAAAAATGTATTTATTTATTTAATATTATATTGCACATAAAATGAGATTCGACTTAGCTTAAGTATAGACATATATTAAAAGAAAATGTTTATATAAAGAAAATTATTTAAGATCATACGTTATTGCACATTTTTTGAATCAAAATATTTATATAAATAAAAAACTTAACTTAAAAACAGACCTCACTACCATATTAAATATAAGAAAATATATAAAAATTACTTAATAAATTAAAATATTTCAATAGATAAAATATTTTTCATTGACTTTCTTTTTCGAACATTTTTATATATTTTTTTTTTTGTTTGACTATTTTGGTATTAAAATAAATTTTGTAAGAAAATAAAGTCAGTCGTATCAAAATTAAAGAAAGCAGAATTATAAAACTTAAGTATCCATACATGTAGATATAATCAAATCTAACTCGCTAAATTTTCGCTACAGAAAAAATTTAAAATTTCGCTCTAAACATACTAAGTAGATAATTCAACTGATATTATTTTTTTTATAAATTAGTGTAACATTGCTTTGATTGTTTCACATTTTTTTCCTGATTTGCCATTCATTAAATTTCATTTGCAAATTCATCATCAATTTAACACAAACAATTGGATTATAGCAGCTTTTGTAGTTTTGTTGTTGGTCAAATTCGCTTTTGACTCCTTTCGTAAATTGTCAACCTCATTTAACCTACAATTGAATTTTATCAGTATTATTGCATTTTAATTGCATTTTCGCAATTAGCGTTTGGAGTAATTTGATACAGAGACGAGTTGTGAAAATTTTGTTAATTGATTTGTTTAATTTTTTGTTTGATGGTTGTTGAAACTGTGTTTTTTTCTTTATTTTCAAGTTTCTTCCAACGCGAACGGTTAATTCAAAACACTCAACTCGGGACTTAAAACGAATTTCAAATGTGACAAGTTATCGGTAAGTTGAAAAAAAAAAACATTTTTGGAATCAATAAGTTTTCTGAACAACAAAAAAATTACAATTACTGAAATAATTAAAATATTTTTTTTATCCTGGTTTTTTTTAAATTTTTTTTGCGATTTTTTTAAATTTAAAATTTTCAGCGGAATAATGGTGGCTATTTTGGATTTTTTTGGAATTTAAATTATTAAGGATTTTTATTATTATTATATTAAAAAAAATTAACTTTTAGTAAAAAAATTGCTGTTCGTTAAATTTTTTGGAAATTTTCTACTTTTAAGGATTTCTTCTGAATTTTATCTTTAAGATTTCATTTTTAAACTGCATTTTCACTAGTTTTTTTGGGAAAAGTTTTTAAAACATAAAATGATTTTAACGCCTTTTTCTATATTTTGTAGCTGAAAATGTGTTTTGAACATGTTTTTTTTAAACATTTTAGGTTAGAAATTAAAAAAAAAAAAAATTTATTCTTCAGCCAAAAGTTTTATTTAATTTTATTAGGAAGATTTAAAAAATATCACACCTTTTATTTCTGGATAATTATTTAAATTTTTGACACTAGATTATTGAAGTTTAAAATTTAATATAGTTTTTGAAAATTTGAACTTTTTTAGTTTTTGAATTTTTTTTTTGAGTTCAGAAATTGTTTCAGTGGATGCTTTGTTGTTCGGTGAATTTTTCTTGATTTTTAATTTTAATTTTTCAAATGCTCGATTGTTTTAAGTTTTTTTGTGATAATCTTTTTAAAAGCTTAAATTATTCACCCAAATTGTATTAATTTTTTTAAAATAAATTAAAATATTCCAACTTTCAAATTATTTAAATTTAAAATTTTTCTAGCACAAGAGCTTTGAAGTTTCTTTGGTTTAAAAATCTAGTTTGAAGTAGAAAAATGTTGGAGCTATTTTGTAAAATTGTAAATAATTAAAAATGTTTTGTTGTACTTACGTTAATTCACTAATTTTTAAAAAAAAATTATTTGTCAGCTGTTAGATTTTGGAAGTTTTTTGTTTTAATTTTTGTCTAATTTCTTGTAATATTTTGTGAGAAATTTTTTACTATTCCTAAATGTTTGTTCTTTAAATTTTGGTTTTATAACGTTATATTTTAAAAAAAAAGTCTTGAGTTTCACTTGTCTTAAAATTTCTTTGTTTTTTTTGAAAAATATATTTTTACAGCTGCTTTACTTTTTAAGATTGTTTTCGTTGCAATGCTTTTTTGACACTTTCTCTATGAATAATTAAAAAAAATTACATTTTGTAACCATTAAACAATTTTTTGTTTATATTTTCTATTTTAATTTTTTTTTGAATATAAATTTTGTAACTATATTTTGTGTAGTTTTATGCTGAAAAATTTTCATATTACTATTTTTTTTCAATTAAATTTTTATAAAAACTTTTTAAAATTTCCAAATTATTCAGTAAAAATGCTTCATCCACTGTATTTTTGGGCATTTTTTCCGAAAATCTTTATTATTCAATCATTTGATTTTTATATATTTTTATGATTATTTTCTGGAACATCTTGATATATTTTCAAATATTTAGATTTTTGGGAACTTAATTTTTGGAATTTGAAATATGTTTAAATGCAATTTTATCTAATAGAAAAGTTTTTACTACAGAGATAGTGTAATTGTAAGAAGTCATTATTTTATAAAATTTTTTTTTTTTTTGATTAGGCAAACACATAGTTGTAGTTGCTGGTACACACTTTGTTAAGCACCTTCTTTTTTTTCAACAATTATATTTGTGCGATTGTTCTTAGTCAGCTGATTGCAAAACATATTTACAACACGTATAAAATTTAAACCGAATTGGCGCAACGCACGACCAACAATTGCAATCGAATTGAGCCGTGAAAACCACGATGCCAATCAATGGATGTTGTGGTGTCGATTTTGTGGCCGCTTTGTTGTTGTCGTAGCACAATTCTTGTTGTTGTGGTTGCTGTTTTTGGGTTGTTCTTGTCACTGCAATCAACCGCTGTTGTAGTTTTTTCTTTGTTGTTATTTTAAAATTTCAATTGATGCACTTTAAATACATACAAACATAATGTACATTAGACTGGGATGAAAAAATATTTTTTTTTTTTGGAAATTATATTTATTTTTCTGGATTCAGAAAGAAATATTGTTAAAATTTCAGACCTTAATACTATTTGAGAATCTGAGTTTATCTTTTTTATATTGGTTTTTGGTAAAAAAAAATTCAGAGCGATAGTAATTTTTAAAGCTTGGTTACTCCGGAAAGGTCTATCTGATGAAAATTTTCCTCCCGACCATTTTTGTGGGGATTTAAGTTTTTCTAAAAATTTTGTTTGCAGGAAAATTCCTTTACCTCAATAGTTTGGCAGATTTAAAAGAAAATTAGATAAGTCTACCATATCGAAACTAACAATGATAGGCATTTTAGAAGGCTTATTAAGGTCCGAGACTTTAACATTATTTTTTTTTAATCAGTCTGAATATTATCATTACCATAATTTAAAAACAAAACAAAAAAAAAAAAACAAAATTCGCACTGTCTAATACACATATTTTTATCATGCCATCTCTCTTTGTGTTATTAAAACCCCTGCTACATATCACCTCAACTCGTTCTCTGCACTGCTACGTTTGGCTTAATTTGTGTGTTTGTGTTGGTTAAAATTGTTTGGTGTTTCTGCGAAATTGGTTGCGTTGTCTGTTTGGTTAGTTGTTGGTGTCATTCTCATCTACATCCTCACACTCAATGTCCCGTCTCGAAGCTGACATCCGCATGAAATCCCGTATCGTCTGCATGATAAATCACATTCTGTATACGTCCGTCCGGCAATAAAATATGATATTGACCGCGTGTCACACCATCCAAATCACGATTCTGTTTGTGGCCAAAATCATTGCCGGTATGAAAATCACGTATACGATAGCCGAATGCATATTTTGAGGCGTATTGCATCTGAAAATGAACAAAAATAAAAAAAATGGATATGAAATACAAAATTTATAAAATTTTGAGTAGATAGCTTAAAATGAGTTATTGAATAGACTGTGACTGGGAATATACATACATACAAACATGTTTACGATTGATGAATAAAAAATAAATAAAAAATATTTTTTGTGAGAGCGCAAAAGTCACTGAATAATTAAAAATATCCAAAATTATTGATATACTCTGAATAAAATTGTATGCGCATCGGATTTTGATTGATTTTGAATGTATGAGTGGAAGTACACTGCAGTCAAGCCAAGAGCACCACTGCTACTGATTCCAAACTGGCTAGTTACCCAGCTGCCAGAGCTGGTTAAATCCCATTTGAATTGAGTAATAAACTAATTGGATGACGTTTTTATTTTATTTTATTTCATTTTATTTTATTTTATTTTATTTTTTATTTTTTTTTTTATTTTTTTTTATTTTCTTTCATTTTATTTTATTTTATTTTTTTTTATTTTCTTTCATTTTATTTTATTTTTATTTATTTTTTTTTATTTTAATGATTTTGATTCTATTGTATTATTTTAACTGAATAAAATTTTTTTAGTAAATTTTTTTTTTAAATTTAATTTATTTTATTTTGTTTTTTATTTAATTTTTTTTAAATTATGTAATTCATTTTTTTTATTTAATTTTTTTTTTAATTTTTCAAATTAATTTTTTTTGAATTTGTTTTATTTGATTGTTTTAATTTCATTTTATTGTTTAGCTGAATAAAATTTTTACTTTAATTGCATTTATGTGATTCTTTTTGTTTATTGTATTTTATTTTACAACAACATATTCCCCTGCCCACTTAGCGCACTCTACGCAGTTTCTAACAAAAAACTGCAGTACAACGAAAGACACTTCTATTCTTTATTGTCTCACCTCTTTTGATTATCTCAATTTTCTTTTCACTTTTACTGATTTATTGAAGGGAGAATAGGCATGGAAAGTAGAGAAAATTAGCAACAAGACATATCATAGCAATTTCCAATGCTCAACTCTCCTTGGAGAAAACTATTGCTACACGTTTACATGGTTACTAAAAGCTCGCCAAATTATATTTTTAGGTTAGTTTACGGTTAGGTTGAACAACCATGTCTCGAGCAATTTGAAATTGAGATTCCAACATTTGTGACACCTTGTAAAAGGTAGGTCGAGTGAGTGAAAGAATAGTGGCTATTCACAACTTCGCGCTTTCTTATTCATCGGTCTTCTGCAATTTGCCAGCAAAGTACAAGTAGTTCATTACTCCTACGGGAGCGCCAGAGGAGCAATAAAAAAGTATTCCACTAGATGAAGTTATTGTTGTTGATTAGCTTTGTAATCAATCACTGCTCACATAAAAGAAATTGTGGCGATTTTTCGTTTGTGCTGAAAAGGAGTATTCCTTCTTAAAGGTCGAATGAATGAAAAGGTAAAAAAAGTTAAACAGAAATAGTCTATAGGCGTTACTTAAAACAGTGAAGATACTGAAATTTATACTGAACACTTCGAACATCGTTGGAATCATTTGGAATCACTGAAAGTGGGATATCCATTCAAAAAAAATAGAGCTCATTCAAGGCCCATATCTTGGGAGCGCAGATAGCTCTGTAGTCTTGAATAACACAAAATACGAAAATGGGATTCGGATGGAATTTCGTCCGGAACATGAGAGCCAAGCGAACAAGAAATGAACGAACTACTTAAAAAAACACATAGTTTAGACAGTTGGCAACTCCGTAAAAACATCCCGCGTGGCAACACTTTGTTAAAGAAGTATACAGGTTGAAATATACCATATGACGAATATCTGAAACTTCAAACAAATGCGTTTAGTCCTCTTCCAGATAATGGCTTTTATGAAGAAAAAAAACGGAATTCTCTACTCAGAGATATTTTAATTAAAAATACTTAAAATACCCTCCATTTAGTATTGGCACCTTCACTCAACTATGAATAAAGTTAAAAAAGGTGGCAACCTCGCAAAAAATGTCCTAAGTGGTAACATAAAATTATTTGCTGTTTCGCCCATATTTCGCTTCACTGTGCTGCCTATATACACTTTCGTTAATGCATTTGTCAACTTCACACATTTCTCACCTTTGTTGCCTTAGTCAATTATAATCACCTCGTCCAGCTGTCTTAGCTCAACTGATTGACTAGTTGAAAATACTATCTTCTATCACGTTTGCTGTTTGCATAGTAAACAGTTTGCAATGCAATTCTAATATGGCTACATTGTTATTGTTGCATGCCATAACCATTGATACCGTTAACACTTTTGGCTTGAGTAGCTGCCTTTGCCATTGTCATTTCCGTTTCCGTTCGAATTTCTTGTTGACATTGACTTAGGTATGAGAGCGCGCATTGATAACGAACCTGAGACCAATACCAGCGTTGTCTGAAGTGTGAGCGATTCAAAAGAGGATAAATTCATACATTTTTTTTTAGCTATCCAGCGCTGTGCTTGAAACCCGTTATGGTAACTTGGTTCATTGAACACTTTTTTTTGTTATGTATGTTTTCTTATTTCAAATGCGATATCTCTGAGCATATTTACACACTTTTTATGCTTACGGTTTGCTGTTGAGATTTTGCAGAATTTTTTCCATGCATACACCGAGAAAAATTGATCCATTGCAAGTCCTGATTTTACGATATAACGAAAATTGGAATAAAATAATTTCAAAAAAACTAACCTCGACCCAGGAGAGAGTAGTTTCGCGCATCATCAAATCAAAGCCGAAGTACCTGCGCATAGTTCTCGAAAACCTTACCCAGCTAAGCATGAAGGAGTCGTTGATTCCATGCTGTCATGCTCTCTATAAGTAACTTTTCAAAAACCTGTTTCTCGAGTAGTGCCAGATCCGCTTCATAGCTTGGACTTCCAAAACGGTTTTAATAAAAATATAATTTTTCAAAATCTATTCACAATCCCACATCGAATCTTCTGCATAGTCCCGAAAATAATTTTCCCAACTTTTTTTTTCCGTGTATCTTTTGCATGTTCGTATTTTCAATGTGTCGCAAAATATTAAAAACGTATGGAAACTAAATTTATGTTCTTTTAGTTGAAAGTTTTTTGGTTTTTTTTTTCTTGTTTGCTTACTTTTTCCTTTCTATTTTCATATTCTTTGCCATCCATATAAATATGTATGTATGTAAGCTTGTCCTTGCTCATTCGCAGTTATCCTGTCACAGCATTGCTGATTTGCTGATAAAGTGTGAAACGATTTTCAATATCGAACGTGATGTGATTTATTTTCGTTGTCGTTCTGGTAAATACCTTTTCATAAGCTAGACGGCCATCACTATCACGCTTCACGTTTCCCGAGCCATTGATTACGATACACATCTGTGTATAACTACATATGTATGTGTATACCGCGCCTCTTCCTTTAGCTGCTCAAAATCCCATTAAGTTGGAGGAATTTTTTTTGCTCACACTCTTTTTCTTTTCATTCACTGTTCACTGCTTGTCACTGTTACCAATTTTATTCTTCAACAACGGTTTTTTACTATTTACCTTTTAATATTTTTTATTTTATGGACCTCAATTTTGTTGTTTTTTTTTCATGCGTCATTCGTCTCAAGACAAGACATACAGGGTCCCTTAAAGGTACTGAAATATTATAAACACCATTTTAAATTATTACCACTAGAACTCAGCTCTTCTTCTGTAGTTCTATTCGAAGGAAATTTTGTTCGCTTTCGAACGATTCGTACTCTTTAAGCCGTTTTCGTGTAGAACCCATTCGTTGTTCGAATTCCATTCGGTTCCTTCGGATTTCATCTATCCCCTTTTCGATTTTATATTTGGTACTTCCTAATACGAAATTATCTGTTCGAACGTTAGAAAGTTTCATTCGAAAACAATGTAGCAAACAGAAATCTATTCTTTCTTCGGAGCCCTGTTTTCATGCATAGCCATTTATATGAGCTCAGTTGGATTAACAGGGCAGTGATTTTCATTAATTTCTTATTTTTCTCTGAAAATTCCCTTCATCGTAAATGAAAATGCATATTGCATGTAGTACATGCGTCATTCGTAACTAATGAAAAGCGGAAAACAACAAAACTTGTGTTGGTTGCTTGTTTATTTGCTGTCAACATGGACATCTTGTTAGCTTCAGTTGTTGGTATGCGCGCCTTCAGAATAAAAATAGCATGTTTTGTTGCGTGACTTAAAAGGTTAAGCAGTGAGATATAAGCAGATCTTTTATTTTGATTTTAATTTGTTTTATTTTATTTGATATTATTTAATTAATTTAAGTTTATTTTATTTTATTTTATTTTATTTTATTTTATTTTATTTTATTTTATTTTATTTTATTTTATTTTATTTTATTTTATTTTATTTTAAAGCTTCTAGTTGGTTCGACTTCAGGGTATATTGCAAACACTTCAAATATACTATAGAAACACTGTTACTTCAAATCTAACTGCATACTTTCAGGCAACTTTAATCCAACAGTGGAACATAATCTTAACCTCCACATATAAATTAACAAAAAAAAAGGAAAGCTTTAATCCAATGAAAACCAGTCTTTAATTGCCGCTAAGAAATCGGGCTCAATAAAAAAATTGTAGGTAGTTTTAAAGAGTCTCAAGTGGTTTTGTCTCAAGCTAGTATGAATACGTTTATAATTTTTTTGCTGAATTTGCAACAATGTTGTTGTTTTGTTTTTCACATTTGGTTATGTTGCCAATGAAACCGTTTGATTGCTGCAGAGAAGAGCTTTTCAAAAGCTGCAAATTACTAAGAGCATGAATGCCATGTATGTATATGTACATATGCGTTAGGGTGTGTAAATTTTTTTTATTTAATTTAAAAAAAGAAAATTAAAAAAAAGGTTATTGATCTTTTTTGGACGACCCATTCTTTTTTTAAATAAATTGATTTCAGAAAGAATAGAGTATGAAAAGAGTATTAAAAAATGCGTTGGACAAAGATTGGATGTTTTGGGATTTTTGAGGAAAAAAATAATTTTGCTGTCAACACTTATATTTATTTATTTGAAAATCGGCGGAAAACTTTAAAATTCTCCGTAAATGTTTTGGGATCGTTTTTATGAATTACAAATTTTTGCTCCATACTTAGCAATAAAATGTAATCTAGATACCCTAATGAATAAAAATAAAAAATAAAATAAAAAACTCTTACAAGGCTTAACAAGTTTTGTGCCGCCACAAAAGCCAAAGCAAGCAGATGAAATAATAAATAACAATTTGTTGCATAACTGGTTTGGCAGTGAAGTTGTAACAATAGTAGCAACAGTATTATTTGTGGTATGCAGCAAGTGCTTGTAAAACTATGCACATGTGTATGAAAAACATATGACAGGGTAATTCCATTTCCAACTGAAGAATTATTTGCATTTAAAATAAAGTCTTTTTTGCTTTAAATAATTTTAACTTAATTAAATTAATTCAATTCCATTTAATTTAATTTAATTTAATTTAATTTAATTCAATTTAATTTAATTTAATTTAATTTAATTTAATTTAATTTAAATTAATTTAATTTAATTTAATTTAATTTAATTTAATTTAATTTAATTTAATTTAATTTAATTTAATTTAATTTAATTTAATTTAATTTAATTTAATTTAATTTAATTTAATTTAATTTAATTTAATTTAATTTAATTTAATTTAATTTAATTTAATTTAATTTAATTTAATTTAATTTAATTTAATTTAATTTAATTTAATTTAATTTAATTTAATTTAATTTAATTTAATTTAATTTAATTTAATTTAATTTAATTTAATTTAATTTAATTTAATTTAATTTAATTTAATTTAATTTAATTTAATTTAATTTAATTTAATTTAATTTAATTTAATTTAATTTAATTTAATTTAATTTAATTTAATTTAATTTAATTTAATTTAATTTAATTTAATTTAATTTAATTTAATTTAATTTAATTTAATTTAATTTAATTTAATTTAATTTAATTTAATTTAATTTAATTTAATTTAATTTAATTTAATTTAATTTAATTTAATTTAATTTAATTTAATTTAATTTAATTTAATTTAATTTAATTTAATTTAATTTAATTTAATTTAATTTAATTTAATTTAATTTAATTTAATTTAATTTAATTTAATTTAATTTAATTTAATTTAATTTAATTTAATTTAATTTAATTTAATTTAATTTAATGTAATTTAATTTAATTTAATTTAGTTCAATTTAATTTAATTTAATTTAATTTAATTTAATTTAATTTACTTTACTTTAATTTAACACGCAACCAATGTGCTGGAATGCGCCATGTACATATCTATTATCTACCAGTTGAACTATACAACTACTGTGCGTGGCATGTGTCAGGCGGCACGTGGCGCTTAAACTATGTTGTATTGTTCCATTGTTGTTGTTTTAGTTGCTAACATGTTATTATTTTCACTAGTTAGTCTAATATTTTTCAGTTGTTGTTTTAACAATATTTTTCACCTGTACAATAAAGGTTACTGGCTGACGTTTTTTTTTTTTTTTGTTTTATATTCGCTGTTGTTGCAGTAACACTACTCAGACGCACTCAAACAACCGAGTTGAGGGCACTCAAACCAATCAAACGAACCTTTCCAACTAGACAAATATGTAAGTGGAGTGAAGTGAAGTTATGTGGCGCGAGTTGAGCGGTGTGACGATGAGTGCGTATAGGACTGATGTGGAAGGGTTACTCAAACAAACAGATAGTTAGTTGGTTGGTTCGTTATGTTAGTTTGTTAGTTGAATGGTTAAACTGTTAGACAAATTGTTGCACTTGCTTTGTGTTGCTAGGTGATAGAATGATGCTCAACCACATAGTTTTTCTTGTTTCCATACAAAATTGTTTCTTTCGTTATTGTTGTACAAGTTTTGTTTTATGTTGTTGTTGTTGTTATGCTTGTTGCATTGCAACAAGTTTAACATTATCACTACTTTGTAACGGTAAACAACAAAGCTTCAAAAACATACAATTTGCAATATTTCAACAAGATTATTTAAATAAAATAAAAAGCGTAGTTAAAATAAAACATTTGAAGTAATTTTTTTTTAATAACTCATAAGTCAAATTTTTCCAAAAAAATTTTAAATACAGTCTTGTTAGTGATCATATCTCTATATTTGAAATTAGCACTAAATATTTTTTTTTCCAAAAAGCTTACATACACCATTTTTCCAAAAAGCGTATTGAGTAGAAAAAAATCTGTAAAAATAAAACATTTTAGCTTTTGAAAAATATAGGGGATAAATGTGAAAGAGAAAAGTGATTAAAGTAAATGAAATAAGTGTATGGCTTGTGAAGTTGGTAAACGGTTGGCATAGCAAAGGCTTGGCAAATTAATGGAGAAATATAATGAAAAAATATGATAAACAAAAAAATAAAAAAGTAATTTTCTATAGCCTTTAATCAATGCAGCAAATAGAAAATTTCAAAGGGTAGAAATTGTTGGCATAAATGTAATAGCGATAATTAAAAAATATTTCAAATTAATTAAGAAAATATATGGCCGTTAGCGGGTAAAAAAATTGCGGTTCAAAAACATTTATTGAAACTTACTGCAAAGCAAAGTTGTGGGGAGAGGTATTTTAAGTAACACATATACAGAAGCAAAGGGGAGCCGTTTCGGGTTAGATGAGTTAAGTAAGAGAGCTTGGTTGTAGCTTTCTTTCATGTAGTTAGCGAGATTTGATGATTTACAAAAAAAAAAATATATATATATATAAGGCCTAGGTGGCATCCTCATTCTCACCATATTGGCACATTTTCATTTTTTATATTAATTTAAGATGGCTGGCGACACTGTAACACAATTCTAAGTGACAACACTTGAGTTAGCTAGCTAGGATTCTAATAAACAAATTTTCCTTGAATTTTTAGAGATATGTAGTTTTGCGGAAATTCAAAACAGTTTATATAATAGGGTTAGGTGGCATCCTAGATATGTAGTTTTGCGGAAATTCAAAACAGTTTATATAATAGGGTTAGGTGGCATCCTAGATATGTAGTTTTGCGGAAATTCAAAACAGTTTATATAATAGGGTTAGGTGGCATCCTAGATAAAAAAAATGCCTAGAAATATTGGAATATGTTATTTAATTTTTTTATAAATTTAAGAAAGGTAGCAACGCCATAAAAAAATTTAAAGTGTCAACTCTAAAGTATATGGGCTTTAAAAATCGTTACTTAAAATTTTCTCGATATGTTGTTCTCGATAAAATAGAGAATAAGGGAAAACCTTCTAAGTGGCAACACTGAAGCTTGTACCAATTTAAAAAAATTTACTAACTTACCTAAATTGTTCCAGATTACCAAAATTGTAGCGGATATAAAAAAAAAATTTTAATAGGATTAGGTGGCATCCTCAAATCTGTCTAGAAGTCGTACAATGCATTTAATCTGATATTGGAATATCCCCTTGGAGTTGCTTTTATACAAATCTAAGAACGGTGGCAACACCGTAAAAATCCCAAGTGGCAAGAATTCAATGTGAGTGGGGTTTCAGTAAAAAAATCTTTTCTAAATAAATTTAAAATATATTGCAACCTTGTAACCTCAGTAGAAAGTGTTAGCATGCCAAATTTTCTTTCAATGTAAGAGGTAGTGGACTTGGACCCTTTTACTTCCGACACCTGGCAAGAGCTGGTGTAAGCCCATCGCTTGCTTGGCGAGTTCGAGGCACACCTGTTCAGGAGAAGACATGCATGCAGTCAACGGAATCCCACGAAAACCCACCAGTAGCCACTTCGGGTTCGCCTGTCGGTCAGTGTTAAAGGTATTCTTTCTATTTAGGCAGGCCTAAAGTGGGGTACCCTGTGGAACGAATTAATATTTCCCACTCTTGATGAAGTTTAATACTCCCTCATAGCGTTGCCGTTAGCTCAGTTCAAATGTACCAGGGAAAAAACGTCATTATTCCAGCTCAAAGGTAATTAAACACTAAACACTAAGAGAGCTTGAAAATAATTTAAGTTAAAGCTAAGTTATGAGTACCCAAACGAAAACGAGCTAACAAAGGCAATTCTGATTACTTATTTAAGCGTATGTGTAATAATCAATTATGAGAGGGAGTATGGAGCTGAAAAAGATGGGAAACAAGGAATGAAACCATAAAAACAAAAAAATAGTGAGTGACCACGAAGGGATATTTGTAGGGTAAAAATGCGGTTAAAAGGTCAGCGATATCATAGTAATTCGGAGAGAAGGAGCTATTCTTATCTAAGCAGCTGTGATTAGCAAAAGCTTTGAGATGAAAAGGACGCTTTTGATCTATGCGCTTTTTATTTGTTACGAGTAATTAGCATATCAACAAGAAGCCACATAAAGGAGTTAGTTAAAATAAAAAAGATAAACAAAACAAGCTGAGTGGAGTAAGAGTAGAAAATATAAAGCTTATTTAGAGAGAGTAAGAGAGAGAGGAAGCGTAATTGTTAGATTCGTTTTTTGTTGCTTTGTGGAAGCCATAAAGTGCCCCTTTTAAATTGATTGGTGGAGCTAGGGATGGCAGAAAAAATACTCGATTAATAAAATATTTAATTAAAAAAAATCTAAAAATTTATTGCAATCAATTACAATGAAAATTAAAAGAAATATTTTGTTATTTTTTTATACTAAAATCTGGTAACCTCACCTTCTAGGGCCTTAACTAAAAAATGTTTTTTAAATATTTTTAATTTAAACTAAAGTCAATAGAACCTTGAAAGTCATTGAAAGTTCAAATCTTAGCTGTTAATGGGTTCCAACCCTATTTTACAAACAAAAACTTGTAAGGCCATTTACGTGACTCTAAGCTGAATAAACTTCTAGAACGCTTATTCTTCTAATAATACTAAGAGAGCCGAGAGCTTGTCTACCATTCTAATATTTCGTTCCCCACAACTATGCGAAATTGGAATTTTGTGACAGCGAAAATTATGAGCTCACTTTGAATGCAATAACCCGAGCGCATACGGCCAGTACGTGGTATTAGGACTGTGATTTTCCAATTGTTGGTATTATTGTTGATAGTTTGATGGGAAGGTTAACGTTGAGATGGTATGAACATCAGCGCGAGCTTTTGCGGTTACATAGTCAAGTGCTGTTCAAAGCTGATGCATCACGTTCGAAATGACATTTGGCAAACGGCTGTCACAAGTTAAAGAAGATCTCAAGTAAAAGTGCATAGTTCGGTTAGGGAGAGACATGACATCGCGACTAGAATTCGAGGGGCTCATGTGTGCAAGAGCATTTGCTATGCAGCGTAAAGTCAACAAACCTTTTATAGTTTGATAATTCAATCGTCTTACAAAGAGTGTGGAAAACTAAGGCATCCACAGTTGCATACATAGACACACAAATAAGGGGTGTTTATTTTAGGACTGCTTTCAAAAAAATAGATGATTACGGCTCATAGGTGATTAATTTGTAAACACGAAGCTTTCACCATGGAAAGTAGACATCAAAGAAGCTTTCTGTATTGAGCGTAAGCTGAGCATATCCTAAGATCTAATAAGAGTTTAATTCAAATACTGTTAAGTCTTAAAAAGCACCCTATACAAGAGCAAAAATACCCAAACAGACACGGTAGTCCCATTCGCCAATTGCACTCGCACACATACATAGCAACATTACAGCAATTGAAACACCAAACTTGTCAGGAAGTATAGGAAGACAATTTTCTGACTAGTACCGAATTAGTCCAAAAAGGGATATTTATTAGGGCTGTGCCTTTATTCGATTAATCGAGTAAGTTGATTAACCAAATTTTCAATTAATCGATTGCTTGATTAATCAAAACGAGCGTTACTCGAGTATTTTCAAAAATGGTTAATCAAAAACTGATTAATTTACTCATTTTCTTATGTGAAAGTTTGCCTTGAAATAGTTGAAAATAAAAAAAATTAAAAACATAACATAGTTCAAAATATTAAAAAATTTAAGAAAATTTTGAGTTGTTGGCCTATAGCGAAAGGGCAAAATGCCGACGATGCAACAAATGGTTGAAGTATCAGGGAACTTCCAAATTTTTGCCGTTTTAATATATATGTTTAATCATTTTATTCAAAAATCGATTAATCAAAAAGGCAATTAATCAATTAGTTTTCTTTTTGATTAATCAAAAATCATAATTAATCGGTTAATTGAGTAATTGAAATTATGATTAATCAAAATTTTGATTAATCCATTAATCGCACATCCCTAATATTAATCCAGTGAGAATTAAAAAAAAAAAAAATTTTGCGCTGTTGTGAACTAGTTTGGGACTGGTACATTTCTGTGCGAAATCTGACAAATTAATTGCTTACATACAAAAAAAGACAGTTGACTGTAAGTAAGTAGTTTGCAACTAGTTGGTTTGACAGCCGGACCTTAACATTTACTAACCTTCTCAGTCATTTATAAGCTTTGTTGCTGTTGTTGCCTTGTACTTGCTACGCCACATCTAGATTCTAAATATATTTACTATGTGATTGTATGATTTTTGCTACCACAAATGCTAGCATACTTTATGGCGTTGTGTACGTGTCGAGATTTACAAAATGCACAGCCAAATCCTCAAACAAATGCGCGCAAATGTTGCATGTGGCAGCAGTGGCAGACAGCGGCAATGACAGCGTTAAGGACAATTCGGCTTATGAGCATCTTCATGTTGTTCTACATGTTGTTGTTGTTGTTGTTTAACTTTTTGATTATTTTTGCACTTCTTGCCTGCTGCTTATTTAGTATTTTGGTTTGGTTTGTAGTTTTAGTTATGTCAGCTTCTACTCAGCATAGTGTTTGTGTGGCAAGTTTCGTGAAATGCATTTCAAAATGTGGCACAACAGCCATTTATTGTGTGTGCGCTTTTCTTACACAACTAAGTAACTGACCTTTGTATGTTGTTGTTAGGGGAGCGTTGCAGGTTTCACACAATTTATGCAAGCGTGAGCTGTTCACTGTGGTGTTGGTGTTTGTGGTGGTGCTTCAGTGTTCTTTATACCACAAAATTACAATTTGAAAATGTTACAATAATATTATTTTGTTAGATTTGTTATGTTTGTATGCGTTTTTGTAGGGTTGATACTTTGCTGGAGTCTTACCATCACGGAAGGTTAGGGATCTAACTTTTTGGAAATTTAGATATTCTCCTTAAAAAAAAAAGAATACATTTTGGGGAAGCTTTCTCTAAAAATTGTATTCTCGTTTTTTTTGGTATCGACAGTTTTTTTTATTTTTTTGTTTTATTTTATTTTATTTTATTTTATTTTATTTTACTTTGTTTTATTTTATTTTATTTTATTTTATTTTATTTTATTTTATTTTATTTTATTTTATTTTATTTTATTTTATTTTATTTTATTTTATTTTATTTTATTTTATTTTATTTTATTTTATTTTATTTTATTTTATTTAATTTTATTTTATTTTATTTTATTTTATTTTACTTTGTTTTATTTTATTTTATTTTATTTTATTTTATTTTATTTTATTTTATTTTATTTTATTTTATTTTATTTTACTTTGTTGTATTTTATTTTATTTTATTTTATTTTATTTTATTTTATTTTATTTTATTTTATTTTATTTTATTTTATTTTATTTTATTTTATTTTATTTTATTTTATTTTATTTTATTTTATTTTATTTTATTTTATTTTATTTTATTTTATTTTATTTTATTTTATTTTATTTTATTTTATTTTATTTTATTTTATTTTATTTTATTTTATTTTATTTTATTTTATTTTATTTTATTTTATTTTATTTTATTTTATTTTATTTTATTTTATTTTATTTTATTTTATTTTATTTTATTTTATTTTATTTCATTTTATTTTATTTTATTTTATTTTATTTTATTTTATTTTATTTAATTTTATTTTACTTATTTTTAGCTATGAATGCTATCTTGTTTTTGCCAAGACTAAACCCCCCGAACAACCAATAATAAATTATTATCAAAACTGCTAAACAAACTTGGTAATAACCAAATGTTTTAATCACTTGTAAATTTGCTAATTTAGTTTGTAAAGTTCTGTTGTAGTAATAAAATAATTTAAAACATTTCTTAGGAATTGACCACAAAATCCCAATTTTAATGCCACTAAATTGTAACCACAAAATGAAGAGAGAAAATATTTAACATAATCCACAAATACAAGTAACAACAAATATATGTATGTATGTATGTACATATATTAGGAGAAAATGTGAATAGAGGTTGGTTAAGTGTTGGCAAAGCTTAGAAATTCATAAGCTGAAGTGCGAAAGTGGAAATTAGTGACAGAAACGGAAATTAGTTGAAGAAACTATTTAATTTCAATTCGAAGGTAACAGAGGCAGATAAAATATGAGCATTAGTACTGGGGCAGATTCTAGAAATTCAGAGCAGTAATATTCCTAGTGTAAGGTTAAAGTAATTTACCATAATTTAGCAGCAGCTAATTCAAGACTCCAGTGGTCTAGCCGACACGCAGTAACAAATGTGACAATTCCCATGGTACTCGAGTCTAAAAATCTTTTTTTTTTTTAAATGAATCTCACACCTCAGTAATGATTGAGTTCAGACGATTTCACATGCTACACAATTACAACAACAACAACAAAATTTGGCAGTGGGGTAGAGAGAGTTGAAGCCGTTCTAATTTGGATTATGTTAAAACGAGCGCTTAACAAGTGTTTATAGCCTTTTGCATGCAAGTGCTTGTTATTATTTTTGTTTGTGTTGTTGTTGTTATTATTATTACATGACAATTATTGTTGTTGGTTTGCACATTTCATGGTCAATGCAAACTGTCTTTCAAATTACAGGCAGACCAATGAAATGAACAAAAATTGAGAATGAGTGAATGGGCTTGACAATAATATCAACAACAACAACAGCTAAACAAAAACGAATACCAAGTTAAACAACAAAAAAATAAAAAGGTGCAACTCTCGTATTTAGTAGCACTCTAAGTTGTTGGTGTGACAAAATACTTCGATATGAATGTGGACACCACAACAAATGGACGAGACAAATAAAATACTTTCAACATGCCAGCACGACTAACACGCCGAACTGCCCGAACAACAACAACAAATATACGACTGAACTGCTGGTGGAGCAAGAATGAGCGCCACACAAATACTTGAGGGTACATATTTATGAAAGGTTTATAGGTTTGAAGAGTTCGCAGAGAACGTGAGCGGGGTTGTTGTTGTCGCATTTCTCCTCCGATTGCATTTCAGATATTTACATAATTACATGCTATGAATGTGGTCTCATGAAATTTCGTACGATATGTGTAACAGCTGTGTAGAAATGCCTGCATGAAGCCTATTAGAATGAGATGAGTAAGACAATGAGTGGACATTGGGAAAATCTCGGCAGTACAATTAACGTAAAAGGTACTCGTACATGTGTCCTCTGCTGTTAGGCTGTATGTATGTATGTTTATGTGGCAGTTATGTAAGTTATGGCAATTTAGAGGGATATGGACAAATGTATACAGCTTGCAGTGGAACGCTGCTTTTACTTAATGTCTTAGACCTGGAAGGGTGTGGGCATGCCGCTCGCGACCAGTACGCTCTTAACGAGGCATAAGTTCCTTCAGGAAGCTAGTGATAGATGGGATAAGATTAGTACCTGCTGTCATGCAAAATTGATATGGCCAGAAATTAATGCGATTAGGTCGGAAGACCTACTTAAACTCTCTATTTATGTGGCTTCTAACGAGGCATATATGTATGTAGGTATAGGCAGACATGCAGAGAGGTTGGGCATCCTCGTTAATGACTACTGCAGAAGCTGCAGAGATAAGGAGGAGCCTGAAACTGTGAGGCATCTTCTGTGGGAATGCCCCGCGCTGTTGGGCAAGAGGTTGAAATATCTGGGGTCGGGTATTCTCCAGAATCTCGGCGAATTAGCCACAACTAAGCCAAAGGACATCCTGCGCTTCGCGGAACCCGCAAAATGGTTCGAGTAGGGGGTCATTTAAAGGTTCATGTGGTATCACAACGGGATCTCCGGGGCCTATGTGTTCTAGGTCATATACTGGCAGCCACTGCAATCTACATACCTACCTAGATCTATATATATAAAACATGTTATTGATGTTATTGTAACGACCGAAGGTTTTGGGAGTGTTAAGAATATGAGATAATATTATTCCGTCATATGGTCTTATCCGCAAGATATTCAAACATGAAAGAAAATTTTACTCCAAAATACTTGATAATAATCTTGGCGGATGAACAAGTCTACGCGTTCAAATCCATATAGAGAGGAATCTTAACTTCCAGAGATCATCCTTGATCAGTTGAAATGTCTGCTGGTAAACCTTACAACAAGAAAGCCTCCCTGACATCACAACTGGAAAACTCGAGTGTTGTTTTCGTTGAGTCAGAGATAGAGATAGGTTGGACCAAGTTGAATACGCGATCTTGAAATTGTGATTGAAAATATTAAAGGTGAAAACTTCAAAGACGAAGAAATAAACAAATCCTTTAAACAGCATGAAAACTTAAAATTTAATATCTAAATTGCATAAAACCAGAAACACAAAAATATCTTCAGTCAGCTCGTTGTAATCGCTTTTAAATGTCTGCAATTTATGTACGCTCAGCTTGACTCTAAAAGCTTACATATGTTCAATAGATAATCATTGAAGCGTTCACAATAGTCAACATATTGCATAACACTTCTTGTACCTGCCGGCAAATCTACTTTTCTACTGCATACTTACAGGCGCCAAACTATGCATAAACATACGCATACAACGACTAGTTGTGCGAAGGAAGTATAAAAGCAGAAAATTCAATTTCAAAAATAGAAACTAACGATCTCTTCATATATGAATGAGTAAAAATAACATGCTTTTCAATTTAATGCGCAATAAGCTGCCAACCACATGCCAATGGTATGAGATAAAATAGAAATACTTTTTAAGCCGCAAAGTATGCAATGTACTGAACATAAGTTGAGGTATTTCGGCAGTTGGTAGAAAACCAAATAAATATTTATTTGAAATGTTTGTTTTTAGAAGTTTGTATTTGTATTGAAAAGCAATGCGCAAAGAAGCAGAAGGTCAGCGTTAATGGAGTGGAGAGTGTGAGCTGTGTTGATGAAATTGCAATGACTGATAGAAAGCTATGTTACAGTTACTGTATGTACATAAGGTGACTGCATTGAAAAAGTCTACGAAATATTTAGTTTGAAAAAAAAAAAATTCTAAAAGTCGATCTAGCGATAGATTCTTTAGAAGACACAGAAAGTTGAAAAGCTGCTAGCAAAACTGTAACTCAAGTCAAAGCTGCTCACTACCAGTCACTAGTTTGTGTTGCATACTTTATGGCTGATTTGTTTTACTTCGAATTTAATTTTCATCACAACTGTTTGTCTATCAATAGGTATTACAATTTGTCAACTGCAATGGAGTGGAAAAAAGGTCGCAGTAACAACCAAGAATCTTGAGTAAAGTAGATTTCTTCACAAATTTTCCAATAAATATAACGAAATCAGCTTAAATGTAAGCGCAAGCGGCAAGAGTGCAGAGGCGGGTGTATGCTATCTTTATACAAGTCCAGCGGCAGCTTAGGTCGACTCGATGACACCGGAATGCGTTTGTGGACTTGTGGTTGGTCGCAAGCAGTGCAGTCAGTATGAATTACTGATAGAAAAACAGAGCAGCATTTTTGTTTCTTCGCTTGTTTGGAATATGGGGGTGGTAAAAGAGGCGGTAAAAAAAAAAAAAAATTCAGTACCAAACATAGCGCATGGCATGCAAGTGAACTGGCGGCGCAAAGTGGCTTCATTTCGAAACAATTTTAAGTAGATTTACGAAAGTCATGAGTTGTTTGTTGGGCGCGGTAGAGTGCGCAGGAATGTGAGGAGAGTTTTTGTGTTGGAAGAGATGTTCGGACGCAAAGCAAAAAATAACTTGCTTTCATCTAGGAGCCAGCAGTATTTTTTTATTATTTTTTGGCTTTTCAATTTTGTTTTCGCCTGTTTTTGCTGGCCAACTGAAATGTTTCCCAAAGAAAGCAGAAAATGTATATCTCAAAGACACTTTTTTTTTATTGAAGACGTTTCTATCTTAAAAACAAAGGGAACTCATATCAACGGTTATGAGGAATAAAAAAGAATCTTTAGCCTGAAAGTATGCCACACTTCTTTAAACAACCATATATCGATATCTAGATAGATTACATTCAGATAAAATATCAACCACCCAGGTCACTGTCAGACCGAAGTTGGTAAATCGTTTATAAGTGGAATTGCTTCACTTTCTTATTGTGCAGCCTCTAATGCCTGCATACTTTCAGACGCTACTATTTTTCATACATATTGCATTGTTGTTGGTATTAAGGAGAAAGAATTCTGAGTTGGTTTTGGAATCCGGAATGAAAATTATGTCGAATTTGTACTCATGGTTGCTCGGAAACATTCGTTAGCAAAAAAGATCTGATTTAAAGAAGTAATGAAAATTGTTGCATACTTATAGGCGGATAATTTTTATTGACTTCTTCGTGGTCTTCATAGGGTTAAGTTAAAAAAATTTCTTGAGAAAATTGGAGTATTATTCAAAGTACCAAAAGGTATTCCTTCGAGGGCAAAAAAAAGTATAAAATTTTGTCATACAAATTTGAGGTTTTTATAAATCGTTTGTTGTTGTTGTTGCTTACAATACAACGCCATGCCTTCTGGGTATGTTGTTTTGGGTTTGTTTGGGAAGAATGCTTTTGTATTCGATTATTTCGCGAACTTCATCGAGTTTATAAGCCAAAAAGACTTATCAGATACTCTTCGCATTTTTGCATAACAGCAACAGCAACAACAAAAACAAGGAAAAAGTATGTTTTTATATACCAGCAAGTCAATACCTAACAACCAAACTTATCTGCTGGTAAATAGATATTTTACTTGGCAGGTTTTCAAACAACTTACCGTTGCAGCTTTTTGTTGCATACTTTTAGGGTGTCACTTTTTGCTATACCTTACACATTGTTGTTTTTGTTGTTTAAAGCAGCCTTGTCAATTGCTCTTTCGCACTTTCCACAAACTATGCGCAATCACTACTAAGGGTATCGCTTCCAATTTCCGCTTAAGTTTGATACGTTGAATGAAAGCCTTTGAAAATGCAGCGAGAAAAGAATTTTTTTTTGGGAGTTGGAAAAAAAAAGTAAACTAGGTAGTAAAAAATACAACGAAGTAGAAGAAAAATGCTTAACGACAGACGAGAGAGACGTGTTTGTAAAAGTGTGTTGGCAAGGTATTGCATGCAGCCCAAGTTCGTTTCACCATACTTTATTTTAATTTTTTTTCTCGCTATTTTAACTATTTTAAGTTTTGTTAGGAAAAAGCGAGAAAAGCAGAAAAAGCTGCAGCAACCATTCAAAACGAAAAGTTCATCAAACAACTTGACTTGGTGATATCAATGGCTGTTGCCATGCTTACTTGAGCAGTCTTGTTGCACACTTTCCGACGCGCCTACATTTTCTAATAATACAATCATATACTTAAAGGATTACAAGCGGAATTTCCATTTATTTTATTTTTCGAATTTCCAATACTTTTCACACGCTTGCACTTTGGAGATTATTTTCGCGCTATTTTTCGTACGACAAGATTTTCTATTTCTTGTTGTTGTACATATTCATTCGACATTTTTTTAAGCTGTAGCTTCGAGGAAATTGCTTTTGGGGCTTAGGTGCTCGTTGCATTCGACTCAAAGTGCATGGGGTTGTATGTTATAAATTTCAGATATGTACATAAAACTCACTTGATGACAACAACAAGTAGATGTTATTAACAACTTTCTTCAATACGTGCTCTTTGTCAACTGTTCGAGCTGCGTTGCATACTTTAAGGCGTTGCTAACAAATAAAGGGTCAAATATTTGCGTTGGAAAATGAAATTAAAAAAATAAAATAAAATAAAATAAAACAAAAATTAAAAAATAAAATAAAATAAGAAAGCAAATAATAGGACAATTTTAAAGTAAATTTTTTTAAACACAAAAAAAAAACTCCAACCCACCCTAATGCACATTTAAGTGTATACATACCTATTATATAAACGAAACGAAAGAAATGTGGTACTTAAACAAGAAAACATGCCACTAACAGCCACAAAACAACAAAAACTACCCATGACTGTATGTTTGTATAATCATTGGTAAACTGGCATAATGTGTTAAGTAAGAGGAGAAAAGGTATACGAAGTGAGCGTGGAGTTGTATATTGAAGAGGGAAGTTGAAAAGCATTGCATAACTTTAGGGATTACAAGCGACTCAAACTGTTTGATAATGTGTAGTAGATCCCACACACACACACACACACTATAACAACACAAAACAAATAATAACAAAACACATGCAACAACAATAAGAACAATAAAGACAAACAAACATTATGCATTGAGCAGCCAGAACACGCACACTACCAGCTTAAGTTGACAGACTCATTCAGTTTACCTTAAAGGTGGTCATGGCACGAGTGCATTGCATACACTTAGGCGCATAAGCAAACGATAGCACATTCACAGGGATACATACATACATATTTATATGTATAAGAAAGTGAAGTGATGTGGCGCGCCATAGTTTGCGCAACGATTTGCAAATTGCAGTAACAACAACTGGTAATAGTGAGGACGACAAACTGAGTGTAAGGAATGATAGAGAGGAAGAGAGAGAGAGAGTGAGAGGCAAGCAACTCCCACAATGAGAAAGGAGTTGGTAAACAGTTGATTGGATTGTGAAATATGTTGTGAGGAACAGTGCGCCAATTTGAAGAGTCGGAAGGCAAAACGAAATGCGAAGGACGGTAGATTTGGATTATTTCGCTGGCACCACAGAGGGACTCCGGCGTGTACCTGACTACGCAAATAATGAGAACTTAACTGGGCCCTTTCAAACACTGCTCCTCGAACCCTCATGTCTCATACCCAGAAAATGAAATGTCTGCGGGCTCGTCGAGTTCCAATAGCATCCATGAATTGAGAAAAGAGTCTCCTGAATGACATGCACCGTAATGAAGTTAGGCCCAGCAAAAGCTCGCTGAAAAGGTCTTAAGCTCTCTTCAGTTAAAGTTACTTAATTTTTTACTGCGACGCCCTCAAAATCGAACACTGTGCTCCGCACAGATGGTATGAGTCTTGGCTTAACTAAGTACAAACTTCGTGCTGGTAGATATGCGAAACGAAGTGCTCCCAACTTTAGTTGGCTTACCTAACGCTATGATTACTTTAGTTTTGATGTGCGTGGGGCAGGGGAGAGAAAAAGAGGAGTTTTATACAACGCTGTCGTAAGCTCCCAAGTAAGCAAACAGAGCTGAATAGAAGGTACGTTCGATGAGTATGTGAGGAGTGCGGGTGCACATTTTGTATTTGTCTAGGCGCATGTATGTAGGTGTATGTGTGTTTTTGTTGTAATATCTGTTTAGTTGTGTTTATCGAAGTACTTAAATTTTGTTCACATAATGAACGCTTTAGCCATGATTGCAGATCCATGTCTCACCGGTAATGCACTTAATCGAATAATTTTCAAGTTCGACAAACATTTTCAATGTCGATTATATGCATTACGTAGAGTCAATTGGAGTGGGTGGCCAGAGAGAGGGATAAAGAGTGTGGTTGGGAGGTAAGAAGCAATGCAGAGGGCGGTTAGTATATGTGAAGAAACGTGGGAGAAAAAATCGGAGAACTTGCAAAACTGCGAAAGAGCTATAAACGCTTAAGTAAGAGGAAGGTTGTGAAAGAGCAGTAGAGATAGGAGTAGAAGAGGGAGATAGCGATACCAAGGAAAGGGATTTTTTATACCAAGTAGTGTTACGTACGCAAGTTATATTAGGTTTATGGATCTAACGAGCGTCACGGCATAAGTGAATTAAGTTAGATACCGACTTTTGTATAACAAAGGGCTTAGGGGAAAAGAAAAAGTTGATTAAGGTGTTTTGTTTAGCACATTCCTTTACACATATCTGCTAAATGCTTTTTAAAAGTGGTGAAATTGGATGTTAGCCACGCCCATATTTTATTTATCGAATATTTTGGAACAATAAAAAAAATTTCAAATTCGGTTGTTAAATAAATTATTTGTTTATTTATAAAGAAATAAATAAAAAAGTAAAAAAAAGCCTTAATAAAGAAAAAAATAAATTAATTAATAGATAAAATAATGAATAAATAAATGAATGAGAACAAAAATAAATAAAAAAGAAAAAAATAAATAAATAAAAGAGAAAGTAAATAAAAACTAAATAAACAAGAATAAAAAAATTAAAAAAAAAAGTATTCAATAAATAAATAAATGAACAAAAAAAAAAATAAATAATAAAATTAAAAAAGTGAACTAGTATTTAGAAGATTAAATAAATGAAGGAATAAATAAAAGATTAGAAATAAATATGTGAATAAAAAATAATAAAAAAAAATAAAAAGAAAACTAAATAAATAAACAAGTAAAAGTAAATTATAAAATAAATAAGTAAATAGACTACTTAAAATAAATAAAATAAAACAAATTAAAAAACGGAAAAAAATAAAAAAATATATTTGAAATCGGCTTTTGGACCACGCCCACTCCTATATATAAAATTTTTTAAAGTATCTACGGCGAATATAATATACCACATCGCTGCAGGAAATGACTTTTTAACAGTACTGTTTCACTTACAAAGTGTCTGTGTATACAGAAATGCGAAAAATATAAATAAAAAAAAAATAAGCGTGGTCTTACCTCTTTTCTAGAGCTTTTAATACCACAACAGTCACAAAAACTACATAATATTTCAACCGAATTTAGCCTTCCTTACTTTTTTTTTGTAATGCTTGCGAATTTAAACGTGCAATGAACCAAGCACGATGCTCGATTCGAGCGAATGGTGAACGGAAACGTGCTAAGCTTAAGGTGCGCTCGGATAGACGCTTGGGAATCCCACTATAGTACATATCTTCATATATACATAGAGTTCTCACAGCATATTTGTATATTCATTTTACGCCCGAAAAAGTTTTTGCCAAAGCGAATTTAAGCGCCAAACGCACTCGAATGACTGGCAAAGACTAAGCTGCTCGAGAGAATGAGATGGCGCATAACGAAAAAACTGTGAACTAAGAGCAATGCAAAGGCAGTGTAAGTAATGGATTAAGTAAAACCTAAAGGAAATGTAAAGAGAAGTTGAAAAGACAAAAGGTACTGCAACGAAGGATGCAAAAAGAAGTTGAGTTCATTGAAGACGAGTATGAGTGGCGTAGTTAGCTGATGTCGTCACATATTGACGATGCATAGTTCAACAAAACACACAACAGCTGTATAAATACAAGCAAGAGATGCAGCGAAGGAAGGTTTTTTAAAAGAAAATATGCCAAGACATTGCAACGCTAAGAGACCAATTGTACTGAGGATAAGCGAAAACTCTTGAGTTGTGTTTGTATACCCAGCTGTGGTAAGTTGAGTTGAGTGAGCAATTGAGCAGTAAAGTTCGCTTACAACGAAAGACGGCCAGGCTACGCGGCTGATCTCTTTTCAACCTAAGTTAAACTGGCCGCTCTCTGATGAACTCACTAAGACTGCATAAGTCTCAACCGGTTACTGAAATCTCTTTTGACCAAAATTTCTCTCGGAAAATATTCTCAAAAACCAGGATCTACTTTGGATAATAATTCTATCCTCTCGACAAACACAAGAAGCCTTGAAAGACCCAGCTTACTGCCTCTGGTTATCGGCATCGTCTTTGTGGTGCTACGAAATTTTTGAATGTAGGGGAAGTAACGAAGTACAGGAAATCAAAGGAGGCATCCCATTGCATGTGCCTTTCTCTGAAGACCTGTTCCAACTAAATTTTCTGTGTCTGATTCTTTCACTTCTTTTCAAAATTTTAGTACATTCGGTCTCTGAAGCTTTCCTTTCAAGTTCATCACACTTCTTTTAAAAAGCTTTATCTGCGACCCACAGTTCCTTTCATCACACAAACTTATATGACCCAAGAGTTTATAAAATTTTCCTACAGAAAGTAGCATTTTTCCCCGCGGGTTCGCTTTCTCGTTTGTTCCTTGCTTCACCCACTTTTCCTTGGAACCTATTTGGTCTCTCCTGCCTTCCATTTTTTTCTGTAGCTAGATCTCTTTCGTATTTCAATACCATGCTCCTTCTTTCGTCAACCCCTCTCAATTAGCCCTTTGTTGTTGCTTTCCGATCTCTCTCTGTTGTTTTTTTGTTGCTGTTTTTACCTTCTGACGATACATCGTCTAATTTAGTCATGGAATTTTAGGATGAAATATTTTTATCAATTACATTGGCGTATAAAATCTTTAGTTCTTCCTAAACTCAAACATCTTAGCTTGTTTCTGCGTGCTCAATACCTTTAATATTCTGTCACACGCTGCACATTTTTCTTGCAATTTTCATTCGTTTTCATTTTCATCGTCATCATCATCATCATCAACGTGATCAACTTTAATTCTTTACTAATTCCCTTTCTCACATCGACTTCATTCAGTCATTTCAGCCAACACGCCTTTCTCACCTCATTCCCCACTCATCGTCATTCTCTCATTACTCAGCATTCTCCACACTTCTATCGAATGTGTCTATACTTCTCATTCACTTTGCGTAAAGTTTGACTCAAATCCCAGCGTCTTTTCATTTTGCGGCAGTTTAATGCCACGTTCTTTTGCCACCTCATCGCATCGTACGGTTCATTGCCGGTACGTTCTGAGCTTATGTGCACTTTTAAGCTTAAAAGGATTAAAGATTCGCTAGATCATACTACAAATGGAAAATTTTGGTTGCGAAGAGGTGGGTGGGTGCGTTGAGGTGTATGTGGATGTGGCAAAAGTATCACAGGAATTTTAATGTTATTAAGGATATTACTTTAAAGTGATTGAAGTCGCTTACTTTGGGGAGAACAAGGAGGAAGTGCTGGGTGTGTGATTTGATTTACGAGGACAGGTGGTTAGGTTTGGAAAAAGGATTTTCTCTACTCACCTCATTGTCAAAACTCAGACTCTTCTCACTGGGTGCACCTACAGCTTGTTGCTCCGCCTTAACTTCCATTGCCTTGGCATATTCAGCTCGACCAAGTTCACCAGCATACGACTTATATTTCGATGCCGGATGATTTATAATTTGTTCTACCAACAATTTAGACTTTTGACCACCATAACCGCCAACTACGCCACCTTTAGAGATCTCATAATTCGGTGAGAGTCCATATCCGTACGCCATAAATGAGTTCGGGAAAGGGGCCTTGGTTTCAGCTTTGTTCACTTTGTATTGCTTAGCGCTTGAAAGTGGAATGTAATGGCTCGCTGCCGCACCACCACCACCACCACTGGATGCAGCTGCTTTTGGCTCAACCGCGGGAGCTTGCTCTACTATTGGTATGTACTCTTTCGATTTTGCCATGCCGATCAGACGCCCTTGCATGCCACCACCATTTTCGCCCGCTTGTTGTGCTTGTTTTTGTTCGCCACCTCCCTGCTGTTGTTCGATCGGAAAGAGTATGGGTGAAGTATTCGTTTGGTCACCTTGACTCGTGTCACTTTGAGGCTTGCGACGTTGCAATTTTAACTTATTCTGCATTTCTTTGGCCAACAAGTAGGTGAGCCCATGTATTTGATCTTCGGTGGATTTGCCCACCAAAGTGGAGAGTTGCTTGAATTCTGGTAATTCCTTAAAGTTTTGTTTTATAGCATCGGCTGGACCATGATATTCGATTTTGATTAAGGGCGGCTCAGCTTCCTTATCAGCTGGCGCGCCAGTTTCTACTTCATATTTGTACTTCGACTCTTCAGACTCAGCTTGTTTCGCGTATTCTGCTGCAGCTTGTTGACTATCCGTGCCATAAGTTTTGTATTTGTATGGCCCATTGTAAACGCTTTGAAATGATTTGCCTTCAGTTTCTGTGATTTTATTCTCATTATACATTGGATCTGGTTTGGAGGGTCGAAAATTCATTGCTTTAATGGCCACCGCCGTGGGTACGTCTTCTTCGAGCGCATATGAAACGTCAGCGGCGTATTTGTGATAGATTTGTGCGGGTGCTGCTTGACCGGTGCCCTCTTGTACGATAATGGGATGTGACATGGCACCACTTTCTTGCTCACCACCACCCTCCACTTTAGCGCCATAGCCTCCACCGGATTGTACTTGTGCTTCATGTGCAACCTGCGCTGCCTGCGCCTCAGCAACTGCATGCGCATTATGGCCCGCATAGGCGGCTGGCATGGCGACACCCATATAACCGTTTTCAGCCGATGCGACTGGTGTGTAAATGTAACGCACCTTTTCCACCACTGGCACTGGATGCAGTTGAACTTGCATTTGTTCGACTTTCTGATAGGGCGGTATGTACTTGAGATAGGAGGCGGGCGACATTTTTTCGGCACCACCAATGCTGTAAGTGGCTGGTAGCGCTAACTTTGCGCCATATAATGATTTCAACTGGCCATAGTCGATCTTTTGCGCTGGTATATATTTTAAGTATGCCTTAGCGCCATTACCACCAGCACTCTTAGTCGCACCACCAGCACCATGATCCTTCATCATATGCGTTATGATCTTTTGCACTTCGGCGGGCAGTGAACCTATCGATTTCTTAGTTTTTCCAATGGGCGCTTTATTATAAACGAACATGCGCTTGCTCTCACCACTGCTTAGATCGCTGCTACTATCCTCGTCGACATCATCGCGCACTGGTTGTGCGCGCTGATTTTCATTGGATTGTGCTACTGTCGTGTCCGCGCGCGCTTCACGTTTATTGATCGCGCCCGCTTTGTCTGCGTCATGGCTGCGCTGCTCATTCGCTTGCTCGTAGCTTTTTCTAGCCAAGCGTAAATGTTCCGCAGTAGCTGCGTCAGGTTGGCGCGCATCATCGACATCGAATCGTATCATTTCTGGCGCTGAACGCTTCACACGTTTGCCTTTACGTTTCATAAATAATTTGCCGGTCTTGGGACGATAGTACTTAGTGGTGTCGATGGTTGGTAGGGCTACGGTTAATGGTTGCATCGCAGTTGGTGCGGGCGCATTACGATTAACACGTATCTTGGTCGGCGCTGCAGTGCTGGTAGCCGCCTCTTTGCGATATTTCTCTAGTTCCAGATTACGCATACGTCTTATGAGCGCTTTGGTTTCTTCGTCAGGTTCACGTGCTTCCGAGATATCGAATGGTATGAGCTTCACTGGAAAATTGAATTGCTGCTTGTTTGGTGTTACATCAGCGCTCGCTTCACGCTTCGGACGCTTGCTGCGTGCAACTCGTGTACGTGTGGTGCGTGCTGTGCGTTTTGGTGCAGTTGTTGTTGTTTTCGGCTTAGGTTTTTCAACGGGTTTTGTCTCCCGAATACCTACAATTGTTTCCCCTTTAAACTCTTCAGCGCGACTTCGGTGCTGTCGTATGAGCTCTTTAAGTTCGGCGCTCGGTTCAATAGCATCTTCAACTTCGAATTTAAACATCTTCGGCTCACTCGGCAACTTACGGATTTGTTGCTCCTTAGCAGCGCGTCGAGTACGCTCGTGCATTTGCGATTCATGGTGATCGTTGTAGGCATTAATGTAAGAGTCGTGTGTGGGATTGTCGATAAAGCGCATCGAACGTTGACTGCGTGCGGTTATATAGCGTTGCATGTCCTTTGGAAATGTCGAAGAGAGAAAGAGAAAGAGAGAGAGAGAGAGAGAGAGAGAGAGAGTGAGTGACAAAGCGAGATCGCGATAAATGCTTAGAGTCTTTTATTAGGCTAAGGTACTATATGCTTACCTCATAGTTTGCGAATACTTCCAAATCGGGCGTTGCATGCTGACGTGCTTCGCAGGAAGATAACTGAAAGAGACGAGAATTGATTTTAGTAATAAATTAGGACTATTTATAATATTTATCAAATTCAGCTAACTATTTTTGTAAGCACTTGGATTTTAGTTACTACAAGAACGTTTTTCAAGATATTCTGTTGAATTGTTTCAATTCAGCTAACTATTTTTTGTAAGCACTGGGATTTTGGTTGCTACAGGCCATTCTGCTGAATTTTTTAAATTCCGCTAACTATTTTTGTAAGCACCAGACTCCCAGTTTTCTAAAGAATGTTTTTCAATGCAATTTGTGGATTTTTTTTATAGTTCTGCCAACTTTTTTTTTGAATTTCAGTGAAATCTGTAGTCTTTTTGTAATTCGGCTAACTTATTTTTTTTTTAGCGCGGTGATATCAGTTACTAAACAAATATTCTTCGTTGAAATTTCTAGTATTTGTGTTAAACAGCTATTTATTTTTTATGAGCACCGAGATATCAGTGATTAGAAGAATTGAATAAAAAAAAAGATGAAAGAATTTGATCGAAAAAATGATATTCAGCGCAATCGAACCTAATTCAGCACACCTTATTTTCAACTTAGTGTGGAATTTTTTTGTCAGTCCTAAGCGCACTTTGTTCATCTATTCAGCTAGTTTTTTTTATGAAATTCTAAAGAAGTGTTAAAATAGATTTAAAAAAACAAAGATTAGGTACAATTCAGCGCACATTTTCTGGCGCCGCAGGTATTCTTAATATAATTTTTAAACTATGTTAACTTTTCTTTGGGATTGAATTTATTTGAAATTCAGCACTGTTATTCAGCCGAAAAATTTTTACAAAAATTTGCGAAACTACCCAAACATTTTTTAGTGTGGCATCTCCTTTAAAATTCAGCACAATGTTTAAGACTTTCATGGCGTGACTTGTAGAGTATCAAGATAATTTAAAAGATTTTCGTTTTGCAGCTTTATACACAACGCTTAATTGCAATTCAGCGCCTTTTTCTTTTTATAAAAATTCATATTCAGCATACTTTCATGGCGTGACTTGTAGAGTATCAAGTTGATTTAAAAGATTTTCGTTTTGCAGCTTTATTCACAACGCTTAATTGCAATTCAGCGCCTTTTCCTTTTTATAAAAATTCATATTCAGCATATTTGATTTGAATTCAGCTCACGGTATAAATTACTTCTTACAATTTTCTATGCAATATTGACAACTTTTTTTCTATTCAGCCGCGCTTTTAAATATTCAACACACTTTTACTCAGTTTCAAATTTTCAGTGAAAAAGCAATAAATTAAAACAAGCCAATATCGCAAAAAAAACTACAAAAATTCAATCCAATCAAACCACTTTAGGCGCCAGCACATCAATTGAGTTATATTCAGCACTTTTTAGCACCAAAATACTTTCACTTTGGTCGTGATTTCAAATTGGTTGCCATCCATGGTGTGCATTATACAACTGCAGGCAGCAGAGTTGGATAACCAGATTGCTCCTTGACGATTTGGATGAAATCGTGAAGATGGTGCAAGATGAGAAAGGGGATGGCAACCTACTGGCGGCTGAGGAGAGCAACGCTTTTGATCATCACAGTAATGACTCAGGCGAGCGTGTTGAAGAGTGTCAAAGAGCAAACGCGTGCGAGCAGCAACAAACGAAGGCTTCGCTGCTATGGTTCAAACGGGTTGCGCATGCGCTGTAGGCTGCATCATGTGGGATATGCGCATATATTTGTATGTTTGTATGTATATAGGTTTGTGTATTTTGTTTATAGTTTTACATAATTTTAGTTGTTGTTTATTTGCCTGACCATTACTTACTACGGCGGCGTCAAATCGGGCTTAACCAGTTTTAATGTCATTAACTTTACAAAGTGTTATGGTCAATGTAAGTTGTTGTGCGGCAACGTTATGTAACATGCCACATTGGTTGCACAAGCAGAAGTGAGCAAGCAAAAATGTTGTTGTTGTTTATTGATTTTGGATTGGAATTAAAATTGCTGACATTTCGGAAATATTTTTCAACGTATTGATAAGTTAAGTGAATAGCTAAAATGAAAACTGTGGAAGTTTTTACAGGGTCTACCATAGGTAAAGGCTCTCCAACGGGAACTTGGTTTCATTCCAAAGATTGCACCTTTTATTATTATTACTTTTTAGCGAGTGAGGTGGAGTTTTTTTTCATAAGTCAGTCCATATCTTTTTTTTTGTGTACACTTTCAGATTTATAAATATATGTTTTTATATATACTGTTTAATAATATTATTAATAATAAAACTTATTTATCAATTTTTTTTTTGATACGAATATAAATTTTATTTGAATTAAATAAACATATTTTGTACTAGGTACATCAAAAAGTAAAAATTAAATAAATACTGTTTATCAATATTATTAAAGATACAACTTTTTTATGCACATTTAAGAAAAAAAAAAATAAAAAAAAGTTTGTTTTGAAATAAATTCCCTTTAATAATATTATTAATAATATAACTTTTTTTTTTAATATTTTTTTAATACGAGTATAAATTTTACTTGAATTAAATAAACATATTTTTTTACCAAGTACATATGTCAAAAAGTAAAAATTAAAAAAATATTTTTTTTAGTGTAATAAAAAAAGAATTGTTTTGAAATAAATACTGCTTGTTAATATTATTAAAAATAAAACTTCTTCATTAATATTTTTTAAGTATGAATTTTACTTGAATTAAATAAACATTTTTTTTTCCAAGTATGTATATATTTACATATATTAAAAAGTAAAAATTAAAAAAAATGGTTCTTTTGTAAATTTAAAAAAATTTGTTTTTTTTTTTACATTTATAAAAATAAAAAAAATAAAAATAAAAAAAATTGTTTTGAAATAAAAATTTAAAATTTAAAAAAATGTTTTTTTGTACATTTAAAAAAATAAAAAAAAAATTGTTTAATAATAAAACTTTTTTATTAATACTTTTTTAATACGAATATAAATTTTATTTGAATTAAATAAACACATTTTTTTCCAAGTATATTAAAAAAGAAAAATTAAAAAAAAATGTTTTGTTTTTGTACATTTAAAAAAAATTAGAGTAAAAAAAATTTTTTTTTTTAAATTAACTATTTGAATTAAATGTAATAAAAATAAGTCATACAAGCTATTTCTATGGTGAAAAAAACAATTCACCTCATAACTCTCAAAAATTTCCAAATAAATTTTGTTGTTATCGTTCTTCCAAATCACGTTACGGCTCCGAACTCTTAAAAATTGAAGTCGACATCACAATCAAAAGTGCAAATTAATCGGAAGTTCCGACTCATCAAAATAAAACACTACATAACACTGCCAGCAGCAACAAATCAAAAATAAACCGTGTAACCGGTAAAAGAACAAAAAATCGCTTGATTGACAATACATACATACATTTTTCAAAGTTTTCGTCAACAGATGGCATTATTCTTCTACAAATTTTAATAAATAAAGTCATGAATTATTTTGGCACTCCACCATTCATTTGTCAGCTAAAATGTCCGGCATTTTTGCCAAATACTTCAGAATTAATAGGCTTTTGTTAGTGAATTACTTGCAGCTTACGCGAGAGTATCTAAGTCAAAATAAATAAACTAGGCAAAAAAAAAAATAATAATTTGTGAAGCACTCTCTGCAATTTATGACAGAAAAAAATCACATTTTCCGAAAATTTATTTATGAATTTGTATGGGTGTGTGTGTGTGGATGTGTGTGCCGATTGTATGACTGCTATTAGCAATGATTTATGACGGCCATTGCAAGTGGCAATCGCTGACGGCAAATGCTGTTGCTAATGGACAATTATATGCAATGCAACATTAATTTTAGGCACAACATATTTTTGCAAAGAGATATTATGGCATGTTGATTCATAAAAAAGCAAAACAAAATTAAGTGTTAGGTTAGTTATAAAAAGCAGAGAAAGCAAAGAAATATGTAAGTGAACGAAATAGGGAGATAAAGATTTGATGGTTATATTGGCAGGAAGACTTTGAGTGCCATTAGGGATATAGAAGAGAGTCAGACTTAATTAGTCAAGAGACTTTTTATGTGGTCTCATACTCGTAAGCGAAAATTGGCAGATAATAGAGATTGTGAAGCAGATCTACAACATTTCTACTAACATTAATAATGACTAACCCCCTGATTCTGTGATTGTGATTAAATATTTGAATTTTTTAAGTTTAATTATTAAATAATTTTGCTGGTCTTAGCCTTGAATTTGTAGGTAATTAATTAAAAAATAATAATTATGATTAACTACCATTAAAAAATTAATCAAAAGTAATTGAAAAAACTCCCAAAATCTTTTTAATTAAACACAATCAAATAATGCTTAAATAATTAAGATTAATTAATTAATCAAAATTAATGAAATATTTAGTATTAATCAATTTATTAAAATTAATAAGATAATTTAATTTATTTCTTTGATTATTTTCAATAAGCAACTTAATTTATATTTTTTTTCGGAATTTTTCACCCTCTGGCAGCCAGTTACATCATTTTTACAAAACTGGTTTCCGGTGCATAAATGGATAGTTGGATAGAGAAAGCGGACAGATTGGCCGGGAAGGCGGCTGCTGAAGTGATATTAAAACCGGAACGTGGGTCAGCAATATCTAGAGCATTGCACAGAGAGAAGAGAGTGGGCAAGGAATCTTACGTGGCAGTTTTGATCCTTAGTTTTAAAAGGTTGGAGTGAAAAGTGAGAAAAAGCTTTCAACCCCGTACTTAGGTCATAATTTCGAAAGAAAGAAAACCCCAGCCCAGACAATTTTTTTCTCATTATTTATCAAAAATGTCTTGCTCATAAAGGAAGATGCCACTTCCGCGGCGTTCGTAGCAAACGAAATACGAAAACAAGAAATGTGCAACAAACCGGCAAACGAATGTTAATTTTTACAAAACTGTTTGGTGGGAAAAACGTTGCATTGTATTGGAATACATACCTACAATTAAAATGGCAAAATATACAAACAAACATAAAACGTATACAAAAATATATACACGAATAACCAAACACATAAATGCGTGGTAAAACAGACGAAAAGCGAGGAAGTTCAAGTCGAGCTGAGGTAAGTGAATTGAAGTGGCGATGGGAGTTAATGAGGCGTTGAGTGATAAAAATCTATTTATTTACATACATATTTACCGAATGTTGGGGTCTTTGCTGCAGTTATAAACAACTTGGTGCAGGCAAAAAAAAAGGTGGGAAATGAGTGTGAAAATGCAGTAACAACAACAACTATAAAAAAAACTTGCCATGCTACAATAACTTTGTGGGAGCTTAATCAGCCATTGTCATTGCAATTTTCATGAAAGCGTGGGGGGACCGCCTTCTGCTCTTGTTTTATGTAGAGTAGGAGTAGTACAAGCAATGAAAATTAATAAATACGTATTTAACCGCATCATCAACACCTTAATCTCATCCACCGATAGCTAATTAAGTCATCTTTGAAAACTATTCCACTTTATCTCTTAAAACTTTATATTTCCTCAATGTTTCTCCGCAGCTTATTTTCTAAAAAATATCGACTTATAACAATATAATTAATTTCTTAACCTATTTTTCTCTCGGTGTAAAATTCTCTTCAACCACGCTTAGCATTACTATCAATAGAGCATGTAGGTGTGTATACATATGTACTTACCACTGCCAAGGTGATGGTCGCCACAAGTAGTGCCACCAACTTGCGTAGCGCCAACATTTCGTTTACGTTTTGTTTGCAAAATTTGGCCCCCCGACAGGTTGTGCTGAACTCTGGTTGCGCTGGTGGAACAGGTAAAACCAAAACAATTGAAGTTGTCGAAAGTGCAGCAGATGAGGAAGGCGGCGTTTAAAGTCAAGTTAAAATGGTTATTATTCGGGTTTCGTTTGCAATAATTGTTGCTTTGTTTATGAATTTTTTCTTCAAAAAATTTCGTATTAGTTTTTTTTATATATTTTTGTTGTTGTACACAATATTTTATACGCACGAGTTATTCACATTTTTCGCTTTAAGTTCAAAGAGACTGTGAGAAGGTGTCTTGGTAAAATATTCCACACTGAGTATTTACAAATTGAATGAGTACGAATGGGAAATATTAAAATATTTTGATGTTGTGCTTTAGATTTTCTAAAAACTGTATCGAATGAAAAAAAAATTGCATGAGCAACCTTCTAATGGATGTGGAAATGATGTACTACAAGAACATCCCTTTTCCATTTATGGAAACGAAATGCGTTTGACAAACTATGTTTTTTGAAAAAAAAAAAAAAAAAAGAAAAATATGTAGCTATCAAAGAAACTTGGATTCATTTATATTAACTGTACGAAAATAAAAAATTTAAACACGTAACAAAATTCGTTTGACATACGTTTTGTTTCGGTTGATAAGAATGAAACTATCGGAAAACTTTAATTTTGTTGAAGAACAGAACTTAGAAACGAAATTTGTTTGACAAACTTTTTGTTTGATGACACTAAACTTTCAGAAAAGTTTAATATTGTTCACATCGTTTCTTTCTTCTTCAAATAGAGTAAAAATTTTGAAGCATGAGGACACAAAATTTGTTTGACAAACTCGGAAAACCTTTTTTGTTTGATAACGCAAAACAATTAAACTGTCTGAAAAGTTTAATTTGCAACTTTTCCAAATATAAAAAAATTAATATTTGAATATGAGCAAACGAAATTTGTTTGACAAACTTTTTTTGTTTGATATCCAAAAAAGGAAAAACGAAATTTTGTTGCTGATTTCTTTTGAAAAAGTAAGCAAAATCCAAAGACGGTGTCAATATGCAGCACTGCTTTCAAGTTTGCATAGAAATCAAGTTCATTATTCTTTATGAATTTAAAAAATGGATTTTTGATATATTTTTTAGTTATTTTACTCTTATCACACACTTTTTTCTTAAACTCACTAAGTATGCACACTATGCACAAATATATTCCAACTAGGTACTATATTTTTTTGTCTTATTTTTATAGAACGTAAATAACAAAAGACAGTTTCAAAACTTTTTAACTTTCGTGGCTTTTTGTCAACCAATCTCGATCTGTACGCTTGCGCGCAACTAATTCAACTGTGCAACAATATTTCGAGTCGCGTGTGTTTTGTTGCATGCAATACCAGTCAGTGTAAGCGCAAGACATTTTCGTGATATTTTTTCATTGTAAATGCAACAATTGCAGAGCAAGTTTAAAAGGAGATAGTAGCAACAACAACAACAAAATGTGCTGCACAAAAAAAAGTGTGATAAAGCTTTAGCCAAATACAAATCAACTGGTCGTCGATAAGTTGGATCACAAGCAATGCTGCACAGTGGGCTTAAGGCAGTTAAAGCACAGCTTTTAAGATTTTTAATTTGAAGAGTTGATTGATTAAGTACATGGAGCGTTTTAGAGAGCTTTTATTATTTAAATTTGTTGCATTTCGAATTGTAGTTGGATAGACGATGGTGGAAGTTGAAGCTGAAAAAAACTATATAGAAAAAAAAAATCGAAAATACCCAATTCGCTTTTAAAACAAATTTCAAATTTTAATTTTTTTATTTTATTCATATCTTGCTAAGTGCTTATGAAAAAAAAAACGCCTACACGTTTTATATGTTATCAACAAACGCTTACTCGTTTGTACCACTGTGCGCCATGAAGTTGTCAAACTTTTTATTTGGTATTTTTTTAGTTGGTTTTACTTTTATCACATTCATGTACCGCCTCACTTGCACTCACACACACACACACACCCAACCTATGCTAAGCATTTGTAGTAGATCTGCATTCACCTAACTGCCCATTTGAGTCTCATTCATGGCATTGGTCGACAATTTGATTGGACTCCTCTGTGCACGACGATCACTCTCACTTTCACAGCGGCGGCAGTTGTCTAAGAGAAAGGATTGTGCTCAGCTACACATTGAAGCCACGCGCCTCAGTCGAACTAGGCACCCAAACACACACATACATACAAACATATGCATCTATATTTCTTTCATCTTTCTTCCTAAACAGCTTATATTTTCAAAGCAGCTTATGCTCATGGCCAAATGTGTTCGTGGTTTAATTATCTAATAAACTAATTTAATTTTTTTTTGTTTTTGGATCTTTAGTTTTGATTTCAAGTTACTTAATTTGTCAATTCAATATCTTAGTTAGATTTAAAAACATTATTAAATATTTGAAATGTAATTAAAATAAGCGCTTAAGTTTTGTGTTATTTCTTTTGGATTTCCTGTTGCTCTAAGCTCTTTTTGGACAAACCCATTTTAGCTGTGTTTAATCAGATTTTTGTTGCTATTTAGCTGGGTTTACTGTTAATTACTCGATTCATTATGCCAACTAAGGTCATTTGTTATAGTGCAAGGATTTGTTTTGTTTATAGTGGGTAAGCCTACTTTCATTTCTGGTTGCTTAGTTTGAACACAAAACGAGTAGGAGGAAGTTTAATTTGATTTGAAAATAGGTTAGTTAATTAGATCAAAAAATAATTTAACAACAAAAAGTGAAAGGTGAAATAAATGGAAGTCTGAATCTGAGGAATCTTTCCGGCGACTCTTAGCAGAGGTCGTTTAGTGCCCTCCTATGGCTATGCAGATAAAACGGGAAGATAGTGTGGTACCGGAACTCATTCTAGTGACTTTAGAGATTTTCCGTTATGTCTCTAGCAGACCTGTTAAGTAATGATTATTAATCTTAATCATTGGTAACCGAATTACATTTTCTGTTATTTTTGTAATGATTGATTAATTAAGTTGTGAATATTTAATGTCTCTAGTAGACCTGTTAAATAATGACTATTAATCTTAATTATTGATAACTGAACTACATTTTTTTATTATTTTTATATTAATTGATTAATTAGTTGTGAATAATTAATTGATTACGTTTAAATTTTGTGTTTTATTAATTAGGATTAATGAAGATTTATTTCATTTTTAAATTTAATCCTAGAATTAATCAAATTAATCAAAATTTCAATTGGATTAACATTTTTGATTACTTGCGAGTAACCAAGACTAAAAACAATCGAATCCAATAATTGCCATTTATGACTCAAGCTCATATGATTATAAAACGAAATAAATCCTCATTAATCGAACACAAAATTTAATCCTAATCGATTAATTATTCTTAAAAATATTCGACTATTATAATTAAGCAGTTTAATATAATCGATTTTTAATTTAAATCCAGATTGAACTAGTCTGATCTCTAGGAAGCAGAGCTTTATTCAATAAATGACTAGGTTTGGGACAGTTCAGTAAAAACTCTCTTCCCAACAGCTTAGCGTGCTTTCGCACATTGAAAGTTTTAGTCTCTTCATGGAGTTAAGACTCAGATTGTCTGGTCTAGTTTTCATAAAAAAAAAAGTTTTCCAATTAAAATAGAATACAATTTTTACACCTTGGCAGTTGTCAAAGGTATGGAGTGACACTGCCATAGGTGTTGAAAAAAGGCGAACAAGAAAAAGCTCCGATGGTCTATAAATTGCTTTTACAAAAATGCTCACATATGACTTTCTCAGGGCACATACATACATTCCTACATACATACATATGCATGTATCACCCCTCTAACCACGTAGATATACCAAAAGGGAGTGCAGTGAATGTTGGTCACAAATGATGCTCCATGTCACAGGCAATTAGAGAACTTTTCTACAAAACAGACCAGAAAATGTAACGAAGCGTATCGAAGCGAAATGTAACGAAATGTCAAATTGACAGCAATTACACAATTTCAATTGTTCATGTGTTAACAACAAAAACAACTAAGACGAAAGTCAAAGTAACAATTAAGAAAAACTAAGAGTGATGGATATGAAACATTTTATACCCAGCTGTGGAGTTTGAATACAAATTGAAGTGTGTGAATAATCGATTAACAAAATCTACAGTGTGCTGAATATCGATTAGAATTAAAAAAAATCGATTCCACATAGGAAAATAAATATCGATTTACTTTGGAAAACTCCAAAAAAATCAACAAAAAAATCTCGATATTAGAAATTTCGAATAGAGAACAAAAATTGTTGGGAAAAACAATAGTCTATAGACATAAATAAAAATCGATAGCATTAAAAAAAGGATCGTATATATGAACATAGAAAATGTCCATTAACTATCAACATAAATTTAAAGAAAATTGTGCACAAAACATGCAGTAAATTTGCTTTAGATGATAATCTCTAAAAATATGTATTACTTAAGATGAACGGAAACCAATCGATTGTAATCGTTTGAAATCGATGAGATTGATGGATATATGAATGAAATATAACAAGCAAAGGAATTGTTGAAGTACCCAAAAATTAATAAAAATTCAATTAAAGAAAATCGGCAAAACTCTAAATTAGTTTTTTGCAAATGGATTCAGCACCTAAGTATCGATATCACACAAAATATCGATATCAATTTACAAAACCGTTGCGCTATTTTGAAGTTTCGGCGACGATGTGATGATGAAGTTACCACACGAGTTTGTAATGATCAATCAAAGCGCGAAAACTTAAATTTGAAAACAAATCGATAACAATCGATAGAAATCACAACATTCTCCATAGCGGAGATTTGATAAAAAAAAAAACGAAGTCATAAAGGGATGTTATATGAACTCAGTTCAATACATAGCACTTTTGCAGCTTGGTATACACAAAGAAATGAGAGCAGCATATACCAAAAGAAGAGTTGATAACGAAGAAGAGTAATAATAGTTAAAATCTTCTGTGTGCAAGCTGGACGGTAAGGCAGCGCAATTAATGGACATACTTAAAGGTATCCCTGTAAGGAGTGAGTCAAATTTCTGGTAAAAAGTAGACTTAAAGAGCGAAATAAGAACTAGGGCGATGGTAACTAGTTATTGACTAGTTCTAAGGTTGGGAGATATTTCAAAATAATTATTCTAAAAATAAAAATTTTTTTTTTCAATTTTGTTTTAGTTTGATGGTCTCACAAAAGATATTTGAACTTTAATTTTGACTCAAATCAACTTCTTCGTAGGGCTGAAAAGGTGCTAGAACTATGGAAAAGGTATAACAAAGGGTACAATTTATAACGTCTAGAATATTGCTATGTTAAGCACGAGTTGAATGATGAATTAGTCGTGGTACCAAATGCACTAGAAGCGGACCAGTTCAAAACTACATTTATGTATTCCCTACAGGGATAGTACAAAATATACAAACACACACACACACATGCATATATATGCATATATAAAAATACTTGACACTTGAATGTCCGATCTGTTCGGTCTCGACTGTAACCTTTGTTGTGAGTTTCAATTCAAAGCCAAAATTGCCCAAAATCAAGTGAAATTGATATTATTTAGTAGTGAATATCGAGGGTAATGCAGCGTATTGAGAACGACCAGCAAATAAGGCGCAAGTTGTCAGTTGAAAATTGTTGTTCGTATCAGAATGCTGTGTTCACATAATGTTCGCCCACATATGTGAATCTTTGTATGCGTATGTGTGTGTGTGTGTATTTCGACTTGAAGGAAAAATTGCGACAATTAAAGTGGCAAATTGTCTATCAATTCATCTGCTGCACCCCTTCCCCATTCCTGTCTATAGCTGACGTTGCTTCAGTGAGTATGTAGTGCCCCTTTTCTCTCTGAATTGCTTACAATTTACCAACATGAAGAAAGTGTAATTGAAAAGTGGCTTGACTCAAGCGTCATTGACTGTCATTATTGTATGTGAGTAGCTCGATTTGAGAGATGGCATTGTTGTTGTGTACGTCGTATTTAGTTATTTTTTTTTGTTTACCCTTTCTTCTTGCTATCTGCTTGAAACAATTTTGTTCTAATGATGTCTTAAATGAGTTGAATTTTTTAGAAAATGATTCGCAAGTAATAAGTAAAGGAGTATATTAAGGAAAACAAATAAAGAAAATGCAAAATGTATAAATTTAGAAATTACTTTACAAGGGTCGGTTTAACAAGTTGCGCAAACATTCGAATACAATATACGAATCCTCTCCGCCTTAGTTATGACTCCTTTATGGTTCATTTAATACTTATATATGGCTCATTTATGACTCTGGTGTGATTAATTTGTTACTCACAGATGACTCATAACGGACTCGTTTGTGTAAAACACCTTTCCTGATTATTTATGACTTATTTAATACTCATAGATAACTCATTTATGATTCATGTATGACTCAGTTATGGCTCAAAACAGATTCACTTATGATTTTTTTTTTTAATAATTTACAACTTATTTCTGTCTACTTTATGATTTCGATTCCTTTTTGTGCAAGCACTTATAAAATACCAAAAAAAAAAAAGACAAAACGTATACATATTTAACCCGGATGTTGATAAAAAAATTTCACATTTTTTGGCATATTTTCATTGAAAAGCAATATTCATTCGACTTTATCTCGCTACTAATAATAATATAACTCTTAGATATGTAGATGGTAGACCATTTAGGCACACAATTTTTTAGCGCACCGCTTATGATGCCAAAGATAAAACAGTCTGCGCTTTTCTCAATAGTTCGAAGAAAACTTGAACTATGCATTCAGCGTTATCTTGAGTGGATATTAAATCAGAGTTAAGTTTTTCCTGATTCCAATTTATCCTAATTACTCAAGAAAAAACAAATTATGTAAACTATTATTATTATTAAAAAATATTACGTTATATTTTAGATCTAGCAGGTGATTTTCATAAGCCGCTTTTTATTCGTAAACACTAAGCAACATGTGAATAAAATAACAGTCTGACCTTTTTTGAATTGAAATTGTCTTTCAAATGTCATATTATTAAATTTTATGTTTATTTCATATCTCAATAAAAAATTTACCACTAAATTACGTGTTCTTTTCAACGTGCAATTTATTGATTACTAAACAGAAAAACCAAATTTGTCATGTCCACGCAGGAAATTTGAGCAAGCCAATCCAAAAACGTAGAAAACAAAATTCATGCCGTACAAAATTTTCACGTTTTGCCAAATCAATTGATTGGCAGCAACATAATTGCATTTCCTGATGGTCAAAAGCAAGTAAACAATCAACCAACCAAATTTGGTGTATTAATATGCACAAGCTTTGTTACGTATTTATATTAGACTGTGCCGACTGCGATGGGAATAAAAAAATTTACGTTTTAAAATTGTATTTTATTTTATTTTTTTATTTTATTTTATTTCATTTTATTTTATTTTATTTTATTTTATTTTATTTTATTTTATTTTATTTTATTTTATTTAATTTTATTTTTTTACTTTAATTTAATTTTATTTTTTTAATTCCTTTTATTATTTGTATTCCTTTGCCAAAAGCTCCACTTTTATATGAAGCACCCTAATACATTTATTAATGTACGTTTTTCCGCAGAGTAGACTATTTGCCATTTCATGGATAATATGGTGTGGGCAATAATGAGATGCGAGTGCTCACGTTTTTCACTTCTATTATTCCTTGAGTGCAAATGTATGGACTTTTGTGCGAACATTTTGCTATGTGGGGGTCTAAAGGAAGTTCGCTAATGAAATTTAAAAAAAATAAATAAAAAATATTTGTACAAACGAATATACTCTACACCGCCAGCGAAAATTATTCGGCATGTTCACAAGCTCCTAAGTTTGTAGCGGGAGTTGAACTCACTCTCCAAACATCATATTTCTTCTATTCTAACTTCCATACTTAGGGCATTTTCCCCCTAAAGCATCGTTAGGAGCGTGAACGATAAAAGAGTTAAAGCGATTTCAAATTTTTTTTAACGAACTTTTGTTACCACCCCGTAGATAGAAGTTTATCTCTATCCATATGGCCACTTGTTTATGAGTACTCTTCCCTGAACATGCCTCATTCACCTCCTGATTAGAATGGACTGTTTCGTTTATTGTATTTTTCCATGCTCTCACGCATGTTGTCACGTACTCACGCCAGCAGCCACTCATTTCTAATGCAGTGCTGGTTGAGTGAGTGTATTGCATATGGCGAACAATAATAAATAAAAAACAAAATAAAAAACAATTGGATTAGTTTGAAAAGCTGTAGAAGGTAGGACAAAGTTTCGAAAGAGGGCTCATAGAATGGCAACTGCATGTGGGACTCTCGTAGATTATGGAAAAAGGAAATAGTTGGAAAGATTGAGGGAAAAGTACCAGCCAGAGGTTCCTGTCTCGTGACAGAAGGTGAGAACATCTCATATGCGCCACACTTAAGTTGAAGGATTGATGGTCAAGCATGGTGGCTGCGGGCTGTAATACGAAAGCTGAAGAAATGGTGGAGGTCGGAGAAATATGGACAAACGGTGAAACATGGAGTATGAAATATAAAGATAAAGGTAGAGATTGGATTAAGTGAAAGAAATGGTAGGTAAGAGCGAGGGAAGATAATAAAGGAAGGAAGGAGACACCAAGTGAGTGAAAAGATAAGTCAAAATATTCCAATAGCTTCCCTTAAAACGGAAAGAGGTCTAGGAGTAAAAGCTTTAAAATTTGAAATTCCTAAAAAGCAAAGCAAAGTGACAACTTCCGAAAATCGCTCAGCGGCAATGCAAAAATGCGCCAAAAAAATAAAAAAATAAAAAAATTCAGTCAATTGCGTCAAAGGAAGGAAATGCCGCGTTTACAGTCAACGTCGTGTGTGCAGCATGTGGCAGGCTAAGGCGCTGATTTATTGCTCGAAACGCTGTGCGGCAAATTTGCAAATTCAAAATGATTTTTATCACATAAAATCAGCACCACAAGCGACAAGGAAAAAGTCAAAAAACAAAAAAAAAAAAAAAATCAAACAATAATAAAGCATTGGGAACAAAAAGCTGACAATGAAGAAGAGTCAGACAGACCACGCCAAGCAGCAAACGATTAGACAAACAGCCTAAGTGTGCATGCTCCATATTAGACAAGGCTGTTCGTTGGTTCGTTCGTTTGGTTGGTTGGTTGGTTGGCACTGCGGCGCTCCACAACGCAGCCATGACAGTGGCAGTGGCATCAAATATTGCATTGTGGCAGCTAACGAATATTCCCAGGCTGCAAGCAAATGAAAATGAAAAATTACAACAATAGCAACAACAGCCAGCAGTTGTAACAATCAAAACCACTTTGATGTGAGAGTTAAAACCGCAAGTGCGAGTTGGCAAGCGGAGGTGAGTTGGGGCGACAATTTCACAAAAGCCGAATATTGTAAGCGGAAATCACACATTTGCTGTTGTTACTGCTGCTGTTGTTTGGTGGCATGCCACACATGAGCATACAAGCACGCCGACTAATATAACTTATGCCTTGCTTTGTTCATTTGTCAGAGTGGGCAAGCAAACAAAAACAAGTGTGCGAACTACGATGTGAAAGGGCATTATGAAAACCTTTTAAAAATCGACCTTTCCGATCCACAAAAATCGACAATTACCACGAAAAGAGTTGATAAAGATAATAATCGACCATTAATAAAAATGGTTTAACTAAAAGTCGATAGCTAAAAAAACAATCGATTAAGAGAAAAGTCGATTATTAAAAAAAAGTTGATTACTTAAAAATCGTTTGCTAAAAAAATAATCGACTAAGTTAAAAGTCGATAGTTAAACAAGAATCGATTAGATAAAAATCGATTGTTAAAAAAATAATCGATTAATTTCAAGTCGATAATTAAACAAAAATCGTTTAGATGAAAATCGATTGTTAATAAAGAACTGATTAAGGTAAAAATAGATTGTGAAAAAGGTGCAGTTGAAAATCGATATTTAAAAAAAATTATCGATAAAGTTGAAAAAATCGGCTTAGTTAAAAATCTATAATTAAAAAAAGTGTCGATCAAGTTAAAAATCGAATAATCGCAATTAAAAAACGATGCTTAAAAATAATAATTCATTAAATAAACAATCGATAGTTAAAAAAACAATCGATGAGGTTAAAATCGATTGTGAAAAACGGTTTAGTTAAAAATCGATGTTTCAAAAAAATTATCGACAGTTGAAAAAAATCGGGTTAGTTAAAAATCGATAGTTAAAAAAAAAGAATTGATTAGTTGAAAAATCGATAATTTATTCCACCACCAAGAACAGTAAAAATATTATTACTCTGCATGTCAAGTTTCTTATGGCGTTATTAAGGCAACTTTTAAGGAAACTTTTTCTCGGAGAGTTTCGTTTCTTTGTATACTCTGGGATTTGAATGAATTTTGTATATTAAATACTATTTGTGTCTATTCAAATATTTGTATGTACATAAACAGCATGCGGATGCGTTTCTATATATCTACCAGACCAAACAAGAAACGCAGAAAATATTAAAAGTGCGGAAGTGACTGAATTAGCCAGGAACGGGTTTGCAACACTTTAAAGCACAGTGGTACAACGTGGAAATGGGGAATATGAGCTGTTGAGCATATTTGGAGTTGGGTAAGAAGAAGTGTGACGGCTGTCTGCTAAAACCCAAATTCAGCTGGAGACTTTTTTACAGGTTGACTGGTTTAAGTGGTTACCCAAGTGGAAGACATAGGCCAGGTTCGAAAGACTGCCAGGCACTGCTTCACTTTTGTTTCGCTTTTCTCACCTTTTGTCCCACTGTGCAGTAGCTATTTATGAGCTATACAAATAAAATATGTCCACTTGTCAATAACACCAGTTCTGGACGAGCCTGCTGCGTATTTTATTTGGCTTGACTTACAACTTTTTGCAAAACTTCCGCTTGTCGTTTGTTGTCTGGTGGCTTCAAAAATGCGGCATACAACATGGATACAGACGTCTATATTTTGGTAAGGATCAAAGCAAATACTGCCACAGTGATACAATTTTTAAAGTAGCCTCATTGTCTGCAATTAAGTGTTGATGACAAAAAATGAGCGCAGAGTCCACAATGTGGCGTTTGAGATACGAAAATATTAGTTAAGCAAACTTGAAACTGCAACGACAGAGATGTTTGTCTATTAGTCTTGGGCCGCATTTATCTGCCTATAGACCAGTACTTAATCGACATCCATGGTAGGTCCTTTTGAGTGAAGGTGTTTTCAACTCCCTAAACCAGCACAGGTACTCGTATAATACGAAACTGATAGGGAGCGTTTCTTGGTCTCCCAAAGAGGACTTTACTGCTCATTCACCTGCACATACCGAAGTATTAATTGCTAGCAAGGCGTTGCTGTGGTGGTTAAAGCTCGCATATTTCCAGTTACGGATGCTATGCAATATCAGGCTTTACATAATTTCATACAGAACTGCATACTCCTAAACAATGATATTAATTTCTCAGCTGACCATAGCTGTCCACATGTGGCTTATTGCACGCTGACAGCTAACCTGACATAAACTTAACTATGTTTATACATATGTATAGAATGAGTGTTTGACGGACGTACTGATGTATATTTGCTTAAGTGGCCTATATTGGCCACGGACTTCACTTACCGAACGTGCAGCCACGCAAATATGTCAAATTCCTTGACATGTGGTGGATGGCAGGTATGTAGGCGTGTTGCTATGTTCATAACGAGATATTCAAAATTAGTGGTCGAAGTCTAAATTGTCAGGTGGTGAGGAAGTGCATGCTGAATTATGATTATGATTAGTGTCAATGTGGTGTGCGTGGTGGAAATGGAGTCAATCAGGATGCACATCACTATTCATTTGCTGTTGATGCCCGAAACTTAAGAGGAACTTTACGAGATTTAAATGATATAAACCAAAATAAAATAAAATAAAATAAAATAAAATAAAGTAAAATAAAATAAAATAAAATAAAATAAAATAAAATAAAATAAACTAAACTAAACTAAACTAAAATAAAATAAAATAAAATAAAATAAAATAAAATAAAATAAAATAAAATAAAATAAAATAAAATAAAATAAAATAAAATAAAATAAAATAAAATAAAATAAAATAAAATAAAATAAAATAAAATAAAATAAAATAAAATAAAATAAAATAAAATAAAATAAAATAAAAAAAATAAAATAAAATAAAATAAAATAAAATAAAATAAAATAAAATAAAATAAAATAAAATAAAATAAAATAAAATAAAATAAAATAAAATAAAATAAAATAAAATAAAATAAAATAAAATAAAATAAAATAAAATAAAATAAAATAAAATAAAATAAAATAAAATAAAATAAAATGAAATAAAATAAAATGAGTTAAATTAAATTAAATGAAATAAAAATAAGAATTTGAAATAAACAGGATTATTTCTAGACTAACAGTACGACTTGCACATACGTCAGCTCTTTTTCTTCTTTATTCTTTTCCCTTTTCCTATTTATTCTCTTTAGTTGACAACAAGCTTTTATCACTTTTCCAGTTACTCGTACTACGTCCTGTCACTTTTAGTATCACTTAAACACTCCTTCCATACAAACATCCACCTACTCCGGTATGTAAGCATACTTCCTGTTCTTCTTCTTTTTCTATTACTGCTAACCGAATGAGCAGTAGTGACATTTCCGTTTCAAATTTATTTAATTTTCTTTAATAGTAAATCCCTGTTTATGTCTCTTTCAAGCAAAGAAATCTTTTTAATTCCATTCACAATGAAATGTTGATAACAGAGAAATTAATGTTTGCTTATGGTGTGGTACAAAAGCAATAAATTGATGTGCATATATAAATATATTCATTCATTCATGTTTATTGCCGAGTTTAGGTAGGTATTTATATGTATGTGTATATGTGCAGGGATATGTGTACTGAGTACTGGTTGCAAAGCTATTCAGTGTGAATTGGTTTTGACGCAGGAAAGTAACTGAAATTCAAGCTGAAATATATGTAGGTTTGTGCAAACGAAATCTATTTATGTACATTAGGGTGAATCTTATTTTTAAATATAATAAATAAAATAAAATAAAATAAAATAAAAAAAATAAAAAAAAATTTAAAAAATAAAATAAAATGAAATTTAAAAAAATAAAATAAAATAAAAGTTAAAAAATTAAATTAAATTAAATAAAAATAAAATAAAATAAAATTTGAAAAAATAAAATAAAATTTAAAAAAATAAAATAAAATGAAATTTAAAAAAATAAAATAAAATAAAATAAAAAAAATAAAATTAAATGAAATAAAATAAAATAAAATAAAATAAAATAAAATTAAGTAAAATACGACCCACTCGAATGATTGTCAACTTTATATTGTTACTTATTAAATTAAACTTTTACATGCTAAAACATGCATACATATATCAATGTATGTATGTAAGTTAAACCGAAATACCAATTTTCTGTCCATCATGTCCCACATATACATACACACTCAAGTAACTTCGGTTTTAATTTGAATTGGCTTATTTACAAATGTCTTCTACATTTTATTTGTTAGAGAATGCCGGAAGTTGAAGCTTGGATATCAAGAAGCAGAGAAGGATATTTTCATTCACAAATGAATGTATGTGCATTTGCATTTAAAAGCTGGCTGTTCACACGCTTTTCTTTGTATTCAGGAAAAAGTTTCGGGGATTTGGTCCCGCAGGGCCTAACATCCCTATCACGCTATTGTAATCACTCATCACCACTTCTAAAACTCTTATTCTTCTATACCCTCTCACTTCTGCTGTGTATATTATCGTAATGTGCTATTAAGCGCTCCTCTAAACTTATCCCTCACTTTATCCACTATTTCATTATATCCCTAATAACCCCAACTCTCAATCATTATCAATCCATCTTAAGTGTATGAATTCAGCCTTAGCTCTTTCTTTCACTTCGCCAGTTTCTTACAGCACAAATTCATTTACTTTCTTAGTTACTACACTTTTTGTTTTCATTCATTGCATTCTTCTACATCTCCTTCGCCTTCTAACCAATCACTTATGTAAGCTTAGTGTATCCCCAAAAAATCTGCATGTCATCTTGAGAATGCCGCATAAATCACACGAGTAATCCCCAAATAAAATAAAATGAAAATTGCGTAAGCACCAAAGCTAACTTACAAATGTCGTCCTTCAAACACTAAACTCAGACTTGCACAATCACTCACACATACATACACAGTTGAGTAAATACACATTCGCAAATATTAGATAACAAATAAAATCAAACACTTTTACTATGGTTTTTGCAAATATTACACTGCGACATACTCAGCTCATCCTGTTGTAACTTCGTGGGCGCGGTCGACGTCTTTTGTTCTTTGTCCTTTGCATGCTGATAATGTTTGGTTAATATTGTGAAGTACTGTTATGTTGCTTGCCGTTCTATTGCGGTTCCATCGCTAAGTTATGCAGACATGCTTTTGCTGGTCGTGCTGGATTAGCTGAGGCGACTCTTTATTCCTTTCTAGGATTTGTTAAGAGTTTCCTTTTGTCATAAAACGAAGTTCTGCTAAAACAAATTTAAAAAATTTTTTTTTTCCAAAGTTATGCAAATTCGAATTTCAAATTATAAAAAAAATCAAAAAAAAAAAAAACAAAAAAAAAAATTTTTTTATTTCTAACTTTAGAACATTTTCGAAGTGTACTCAATTTTTTTTTATTTTACATCTGCAGTTATATCTAAAAGTTCCCTGAAATTTTCAGAGTTCATTAATGTTTTAAAAATATAAATTTTTGAATTTTTTATTAATATTTTTTTTTTTTTTGGAAAATATTAAAAAATTTATATGTTTTTAAATTTTGAAAAAAAAGAAAAACCGACCATCTAAAAATTAAGGATATCAATAAATGGATATGAAATTAATCAAAAATATTCTAAAATTAGAAATTCAAAAATTTTTTAATCCAAAATATTTTTTTATTTACCCCTGTAGGTATGTATATTTAAAGATATCCTGAGGAGGGGTGTTTATTATTTTTTAACTTTGTTCTGCGCTAACTACAATCCCCTCGAATTATTATCTTGTGAAACAAACTTTCTGGCCCCCCTTACTGTCACTTAAAAGTGTTGTTTTGTAACAAATTTACCGTTATATTGCTTCACAAAAGATAACAAACACGCATATTCCCGAATATTTGAAAGCAATTTTGTACGTGTGTGGAAAAAGTTTTCTAACAAATTCATTAGCAACGCTTTGAAAATGAAGATGCTGCAGTTGCTGGTTCCTTGCGTGAAAGCCAAGAAGTTTGGGTGTTTGTAAAGCGTTTTTGTTGCTTTCAGGGAGCATTGTGTGCTGAGAAAAGTGTGCTATTTGTCAAATTTGATAGTGTGTATTCAAGATGGCGTTTGACAGTTCGTACAATGTAGCTCTCAATTTAAACTCCTTAAAATATTTTTTTTTGCTATTCAGTCTAATGCGAGTAACTTTATAAATTACTTATTTTATGTGTATCTTTCACACATTGGCTTAACTACATTTTAAAGAAATTGTTGGAAATTTTGTGGTTTTGGAAACAATGTTTCTATTTCTGTGCAAATGTGTATTTGAATATGAAGAAGAAATGGTCGTCTTTACATTTCAAAGGAATGCCAAATGCAGACATATTTTGAATACTGAAATGAAAAGTGTTTAAATAATTTGTGTTATTTTGTAAAATGCATTAATTTGTAAACATAAAACTGTCACATTTAAAAAATTTGGAGTGGCTGTTAATTGGTTTAACCCAGGTTGCGACTTTTTCAAAATTAACACAGAATGTAATAAATGTCGTCGTCACCTAATCCAATGTTCTTTCTGGCAAATAATTCTGTCGAATAGTGAAACTGCAAAAGGCGCAAGCCTTTACTATTTTATTTCATTTCATTTCATTTTATTTTATTTTATTTTATTTTATTTTATTTTATTTTATTTTATTTTATTTTATTTTATTTTATTTTATTTTATTTTATTTTATTTTATTTTATTTTATTTTATTTTGTTTTATTTTATTTTGTTTTATTTTATTTTATTTTATTTTATTTTATTTTATTTTATTTTATTTTATTTTATTTTATTTTTTTTTATGTTATTTTATTTTATTTTATTTTATTTTATTTTATTTTATTTTATTTTATTTTATTTTATTTTATTTTATTTTATTTTATTTTATTTTATTTTATTTTATTTTATTTTATTTTATTTTATTTTATTTATTTGTTTCTTTTATTTTATTTTATGTTATTTCATTTGATTTTTTTCTTTTATTTTATTTTATTTTACGTACAAATATCTACATCGGGTAGTAAATTAATCCAATATCTTAAATTTATATAATTGCACGTGTTATGCTTCCCACCTCTCTCTCCCAGTCGTTATTATTCGCACTTTGTATTAGTTGACGATGAATTCGAAAATTGCATTTTGTTAAGAATTTCAATCAATGTCATCAGCAGCAAAGTAAGCAAGAAGAAGTTCAACACTATTCTTAGCAGACCAAAATAAAAGAGCAACAACATTGCGAAATGAAAGAAGCAGCACCAACTCAATATTCGTAGCAATTTTGTCTCACCACAAAGCACCGAAATCACCTACAATTTCCTTTGAACGGCATAGACAAGATTACTCGCAGCATGCGGTTGCATGCAACAAAATGGTGGCAACTTGCAACAGCAGCTGCTAGTACAAATGATCAAGTCATATTCTAAATGACTGAGTTGAGAGTTGGTACGATGAGTGTCGCATACATTATTTTGGGCTATGAACATTCAAAATAGACGTGGACCAGAGTGCGTTGTCTTACAAGAAGCTACAGTCGTGGCAGCAAACACATACACCATTCGGGTGTCAATTGGAAAGCAAGAAAATTACGTAAGGCATGGGGGCGGAAGATGGTTTTTTAAGTCTTAAATAGTAATGCTTCTTCTATGCGTGTTGTACAAATTTTGTGGATACTGTTGGGCTGAACATCTCAGTTTGTCGAGCTTTTTTACTTACCAATGGCAGCCTTACGAAAACGAGGCAGCTTTCACCCATTCCAGTTGTCATGAATTTTGTCATCAATCAATTTTAAAATTAAAATCCAAGCTCTTTTTGGTCCACTTATATGAAGTTAGTCTTCTAAAGTTGTCTTATAACATTTTTTAAGTTTCGCATTGGGACAAAAAAATTACTTTCGTGAAGCTAACAACAACGCCAGCTTAACAGCGCGGAAATCGCGCAAAAGCATAAAATTGTTTGCCACGAATGCCAATGACATTTGATTTGCAAACATTGTCCTCTGACTGCTTGCAACAACGCAAATACTTACATCCTTCGCGTGCCATTTGATTCCTTAACAAATAATACCATTTTAAAAAAACGCCGAGTGTTTTTTTTGCATTTACAAACTCCTCTACCTCTCGCTGCCGCGTGAGCTCTGTACCATGTCAAACATTTGTTTAGGTACCAGATGTTTACATCAAAAGCAGCTGTGCATGAAGGATCAACGTTCACGACGGAACTAAAAGGTTGAAAAAAGTTAAGCGAAAAGTAAAAAAAAAAGTTTAAACGCCTTGGCTTCATTTCGGCTTGGGTAGACTGTCTGATTTTATACGATACCGTTGGGATAAATTTCACAAATCAAAAACAAATCAGTTTAAAAATTAAGCGCGGTAGGTGGGCCGTCAAGTTCGTGGCGCTCAAATATTGCTGAAAGGTAATAAATCATTTGAAAGGAGTTGGAGTGGAACGTGCTTTATTAACATTGGAGGGACCACATCTTGTTTGGTTCTTGCTGTAGTAAGTTTTTGTTAGAAGCCAATCGATGAAAGAAACATTCATAACATTTAATGGATGAGCATTTCAAGTTTTCATTATATTGCACGACGATGGACGAAGAAAGTCTGAAAAAACCCGTAGACGCTCTTATCTCGTTATGTTTATGGTTCTGGTTATGGTTCTGGTTATGGCTATGTTTATGTTTATGGTTTTGGTTGTGCTTATCTTTATGGTTGTGGTTATGGTTATGGTTATGATTATGTTTATGGTTATGGTTATGAATTTGGTGATGGGTTTGCTTGTGGGTATGGTTGTAGTTAATGTCTTGTTATAGTTATGGTTATGGTACGGTTATGGGTATGGTTATGTTTATGTTTATGGTTATAGTTATAGTTATGGTTATTGTTTCGGTTATGATTATAGTTATAGGTGTAGTTATGGTTATAGTTATGGGTTTGATATATTTACGGTTATGGTTATCGTTTTGGTAATGGCTCAGCAGTTGCTGCGCTGGTTATAACAATATTTCTTCTCCCAGAGATGTTGGTGCCGCGTAGGCTATTGGTAGCTGGTATGGAACGACATTAATGGGCTAAGGTAGGATTTGGGTCCCGAATTTTTCGAAGGGGTTCCAGTTAAGTTGTTGCTCTGTAGGAAGCTTAAATCAGTCTACTGGATTCATTAAGCTCTAGTTATGGGATAACAATATTTTCCGATGTAAGGGTGGGACTTCTTCCTTCGAGCTTCGTTATTGAATGATCCAGTCGGCGGCAGAGCCAAAAATATATGTACCAACTATGTCGACCTCGAAAAGGTGATGGTTCTGCAACTAGGCGAGCCACAATCTTACACAACCCTACCAATACTTACTGCTGCTATACTGGAACTTTGAAGTCCCATTTTGGTAACATTCACAGAGGGTAGTATTTGAATGAAACTTCAACCTACAACAGCAAACTGTTTGAGCTTGGGGATATTATTTTTCAAAAGTGTATAATCTTTTTATTACTTTAAGTGAAAAAATAATAAAAAATATTTTGGCACAGTAATTAATTACATAAGTTAGACTTACTAAGTATTTAAATAAAACTTAAATATTTAAAAGTTAAATATAAATATACGAGAATGCTGCTCTTAGTTCCCATACTCTTAGCACCTCAGCTGCACTGCCAATCATTATCTTTGGCTCTCATCCAACTCTACTTTTCGTCTTTCTTTGCGTCTGCATTCAATGGTATGCCTTGATCATTAATCTCCACAGAGGGTACCAATGGCGGCTTGAAACCATATTCAATTTGCAAGCTTCTACCGAATTGTGGACTACGCTTCAAGCTGTGACCATTACGCCAACGCTGGAATTCATCGTATGGCTCATCGGGCGCACCAAATGGTCCGGCGTAAGCATCTGTTAACTGATCAGAGTCGGAGCTATCAGCCACAGACAGATCATGCGGTAATGTGTTATAGATATAACGTGAACCCTTGGACCACTCTGGACCCGTTGGCGGTGGTGGTGGTGGCTTCAAGTCATAACGCATATCGCCAATCTTAAACGAATATTGTTGGGGTGTCGTTGCACTGCCTGACGTGGCTGACTTTAGCGGATTTGTAGATTTCACAAAGTTAGCTGAACTTGGTGTTGGCGATTTAGGACGCGCTTGTGTATGCGTAAACGTTGGTCCAGCGGCAGATGAGGCTGTGGGCGGTGTGCCACGTTGCGCTAACGCTTTGGGTAAAAGCTTTTTCAACATGCGCGTGTAATAGTTCTGCAAAACCTTGGGCGGTATTTGTTGCGTCAAAGGACTGCGACCGAAATCGGCTTGACCAACCGGTGGCTCAGACCAACCACCCAGTGCATTAGGATGTGCATGAAAAGGTGAACCGTACGGTTCAGCATGCTCATCGTATGGATGCGTTGGCTTGTGCGCATAAGGCACTGGTATGCCGACTGGCACACGTATAGGTATGGGTACGGGACGATCAACGAGCTTCTCCACAACTTTTTCGACTTCGACGGGTATTTCTTTTTCCACAATTTTTTCGACAACCTTCTCGACGGGGTAAGGCACACGTTTCTCCACTATCTTCTCCACTGGATACGGACGATCGATGTAGCGTTCGACAGGCACGGGTACAGGCACTGGTTCGGGTACTGGATAAGGTATGGGTACATGGGTTTCGACGATCTCATGCACCGGATACGGGCGATCGATGTATTGTGGTACATGCACGGGATATGGTATATGTACGGCGTGTTCTTCATGCTTCTCAACTTGGTGTGCACCATGCGCATGGTCAGCCGCTGGTTGTGGATGGGATAAGTGTGTTTCAGCGATTGCATGCTGGTCGATGTGTTCGCTAGCTTGTGCGCTAGCATGTTGTGGCTGCTCTCGCGCGTGATGTGGTTGTTCTGGTGTGTGATGTGGTTGTTCTGGTGGGTGCTGTGGCGCAGATTGTTGGTGCTGTTGGTGCTCCGCTGGCTGCTGGATATAGTGCTGTATGTATTGCGGTGGATGTTGGTGGCCATGAGCTGCATGAGCTTCAACTGCCCCCAAATGCGTGTGCAATGGCAAGACGTGCTCGTGGTGTGCGTAGGACGAAGCTTCCTCTTGTTGCTCACGCTCGTCGATGTGCTGGACGTTGATTGGGTTCGTTGAGAGCGACAAATAATCGTGGGGCACAAAGTAATAATCATTCGGATGGACACCGCCTTCCATCAATGACAACTCCTGTGCATACTGGTGAGGGTAGTAGGCCTGTGGCACTGCGAATTGTGAGCTTGATTGCTCAGTGGCTGGTTTGGGAGCTTGCTGCGCTTCTTTTGGCTCTGGTTGCGGCTGACTTTGCGGTGCTGGAGGCTGAGATGGCGTTTGCTTAGTTTGAAGTGGTTGGTAGTGATGTTGCTGGTATTGCGGCCGATATTGTTGTGGTGCAGAAGTTGCAGAAGTCTGTCGGTACTGCGGTGTATAATGCGGCATTGGATATATGGTCTCATGGGTTTCAACTAACTTGCCATCTTTCTCTGTTATCAATTTATTATGAATGTTCACCGACTTTTGGATTTCGACGAATGTGTAGCCCGCTTCAGGACGTTTCGTAGTAGCTGCCGGTGTTGGTGGCGGTGCAGGTGCTTGCGGTGCTTTGGGTGCTTGCGTTGCTGTGGGCACTTGTGGGATGAGCGCTCCAGCGGCTTGTGTCACATATTCATATGGAGATTTGTGCATTGCAGCTGCATTAAGCTCATGAGCTCCGGATGCTTGCTTTGTGGGTGTGTGCAAGGTAACAAAGACAACGCTGTGTGGTGTGGGCGTGGCTGGTGCGCGGTGTTGAGGTTGAGCGCCTACCGTAGCGTAATGATAGGCTTGATGAGTTAATGAAGCGGATGCGGGTTCGGAATCACGGGGTGGCACTTGCGGTGTTTGTTGTTGTTGGTTTTGTTGCGGTTTTTGTTGCTCTTCTTGTTGTTTTTGCTTGAGTGCTTTTTCGTTGTGTTCCTCTTTTTGGCGTTGTTGATAATGCAGTTCAAATTTGTTTTGTTGTTGTTGTTGCTGTTGGGCCTGTTGGTACTCATGCGGAGGTGGATGTTGTTGGAATAGTGCGTATTGTTGTTGTATTGATGGCTCTTTTTGTAGCTGCTCGTGAAACTTTTGAAGTTGTTGTTGTTGTTGTTGTGCGTGGTATTTGGGTCCGTCTTGCAGGAAATATTGATCTTGGTGTTGTCTTTGTTGTTCTTCTTGCTTTTGTTGTTGTTGTTGCTCTTTATGATTTTGTTGTTCCTGTCGTTGTTGTACTTTCTGATTTTGTTGTTCCTGTTGTTGCTGCTGTTGTAGTTGCATTTGTTGTTGCTGGTGTAGTTGTTGTAATTGTTGATGTTGTTCTTGCTGCTGCTGCACTTGCTGCTGCTGTGCCACTCTTTCTTGTTGTTGTCTTTGTTGCTCCTGCTGTTGTTGTTGTAAAAGCAATTGTTGTTGTTGTAGCAATTGTTGTTGATGTTGTAAGTATTGTTGCTCTCTGTAGTAATGCAATTGTGCTGCCTCTTTCTCATTCGGGTGCGCCGGCAAGCGCAAACTCACCTCCTTCACGCCCTTCGCATCTTTCGACACGGTCGCAGACGATGCTGCGCTTGCCATTTCTCCAACCGACTCATTTCCAGCATTCTTACTCGGCTTTGGTGTCTGCACTTCCGCGCGCACATAGAATGTAGGCTGCAACCCATGCGCTTCATAGTGAAAAGTGCCACGAGGTGTGGAAGTACCTGCGCCCACAGACAAAAGTGGATTGAAGTCACGCAAGAACTTGCGTGAAGGCGCCTCTTGCACCACATTACGCTGACCAAAACTTTGCTCTGCACGTTCTTGGAAGCTATCAAGCTGTTGCGATGGCAGCTCTTCTACTGCAGTTCTCATTGCTGGCGCTGGCGCCTTATCGGAGTTTGCTGCCTTCACCAATTGCTGTACATCGGGCACATAAAACGGACGCTGTTTAGCTACTGGTCCCAATGCTGGCGGCGCATCATCGTGCACAATACGTATATTCACCGATGACTCTGAGTCGCCTTGGTTGTGCTGTGACTTATAGCCGTAGGGCTTATCTTCCATCGGCAAACGTTGGTAGTAACGCTGTCCAACATTCTGCGACTCAGCAATGAGATTATCTTCAGCGCTTATGCCCTCCATGTCGGCGCTATCGTCATTGTTCAGTATAATAATGGGCGCTTGTTTGATAGCCTGTGAGTGCTCAGCTTGTGTGGTTTCATTCGGTTGCTTGGGTTCCAGCAGCATGCTGGGCAGCACTGGCGCATCCACAGCCGCACGATTGATACGCAGCAGATCATCTTTGGTAATCACATTGCGCGCGTTATTGAACTCAGCGCGACCAGCACGACCCGTGCGTCCTCTTCGTGGCAGCTTTTCGAGTTTCTCAACTACAATCTCTGTGTGTCCGGGTGCCACTTCACGCCGATATTCCTTCGAAACGCTACGCTCAACACTGAAAATAGCTTTCGCTCGTGATTTGCGCGATTTCTCTGTTGGCTTGCTAGTTGTCGTCGTAGTTGTTGTTGTTGTTGTTGATGTGGTATTTGGCTCTGCCGTTACCTTCGCCTCAGTTCGTGTAGGCTTTCGTGTTTGCTCAATCGCAACTTCTCTTCGCTCTTCTTGCGTCGCAATATTTGCTGGGTTGGGTTCCTCTGAGGCATAGCTAAAGCGAAAGATATCAGTGAATCCGTTTGGGAAGAGATTGGAGAGCACTTCGTTTACAGTTTCCATGCGACTACCTCGTGTGGGCTGTGCTGTTGCGCGCAAGCTTTCGTCATCATCCCTTATATCAAAGTGTATATAGTCATTTGAGTGGGCTGTTGGCTCTTTATTGGCTGCAGCGCTTCTGGAAGAAAAGTTAAGAATGATTAGATCAGAAGAGGATTCTCGAAAAGTGAGCTTACCTGGTTTTCAAAGGCTCCTGTGTATTGAGCTGCACGCCAGAGCTTGGCCGTATGTGTTTCGGTATGAGCTGTAAATGAAGTTAGACTTTGTTTAGTATTTCAAGTTTCAGCATAAATATATATTTTGAAATGAAACTTCTGTCTTCAGCTTGGCTAACTTAGATTGTGGCTCCCTGGATCAATAAGCTAACTAACACACTATTCTACGTGCTCGATTCTTCAGCCCAAAGAAAGATAATTTTTGGACTATTCATTGGGTTTGAGCACACTACCTCGCGATTGAAGCTTGTTAGGTCATCGAAAACTTGCTTCCAATCTCGGAACTCTAGTATCCAATCCCCGTATTATTTATAAGTCATTTGGTTTTTTCCGTAGAGCAGACTGTCCTTGCTTCTTTTAGTTGTCAAGAGAAGGCTCTTCGAAGAACGATACTACCCCAACTTGGTACGGATACCGACGGTCTGGTACACAGCGCCATTAGAAGCTTCTAGTGCTAGCCTGTGGACTGCCTTAATTGCCTAATTTTCCACCCTTTGGTCCCCCGGATAGTCTTACTATTTTACAGTGGGATAATCTCAGTTCTCAAGCCGCTGGCCAGGGGGTCCTTCGATTATTTTTAATGGATTCTTTGCACATCATGGAAGTCACAACTAGGGAAGTGAGCTCATTATTAGTCGTTGGTTAAAAAGGTCTGACGAGAAATCTGCATCATTTTCGTTGAGGTTTCCGGTTAAGCGAAAGCTTGGGTTAAGCCTCTTGTAAGGGAAATGTGAGGCGATTGACTTTGCATCCATATATTCTTCCTCAAGCCACAATCTCTAGTTCTCTAAAGGCTTAAGATTTGTGATGCTAGTACCGAAAATAGCCAACTCCTGCTTATCTGTCAACCTCTATTAACATCCTATTTAATTTATTCTTCATAAAAAAACAACAACCATTGAGTCGCAACCCTCTCCTCCCAAAGAACACTTGTCCAACAATCATTTCTATTCTTAAAACATAAACTGCCACAATCCCACACCAGGCGAAAAGCGCCAAAAACTCGCACTGCTCCATCTCAATAAAAATCATTGTTGTTGTTGTACGCTTACCTTTTTCGTGTCGTCATGTTGCGCCGCTATGTTATTGTCACTCTTAACAAGATTGTCATGCTGAACATTGACATTTGAGTTCGCTTGAGTCGTAGTTGTTGTTGCTTGCCTTGTGGAGGTATTCAACGTTCGAGTTGTTGGTTGCTCTGCTGAGATTGACAGCTGATGTTTCTTTACGCGGCGTCGTGTTGCTACGAATTCTGTTGTTGGTGTGAGGAATGTTCTTGTTGTGGTGCTTGTCAAATTTAGCGGTGGTTGTAACGGCAGTAGGGATGTTGTCGTTTCGGTGCGTCGCACATCATCCTCCAACTCAGTCTTATCCTTGATAGCACATGGCTTCTTAGCGGTAACTGTCACAGTGCGAACATCTTTTCTTGAACTTCCTCTACCATTTCGTTCATTTCCGTTTCTTGTTACATCCGCCAAAGTTGTTACTCTCACCACTGTTGATGTAGAGTTGTTGGTGGCGTTACCTTTTACTGTTGTTGCTGTTGTTGTTGTTGATGTTCTTGTTCTTGCAGCATTTGCTGTTGTTGTTGTTGTTGTTGTTGATGCTACCGCTATTGTTGCGGTTAATAAAAACACACCGATGACAGCTGGTAACGGCAGTTTCGTTAACATTTCAAAGCTAAAATGGATAATTTGGATGTGGAGAGCGGAAAAGAGAAAGAGAGTGTGAGAGTGTGAGTGAGATATTGACAGCTAGAAAATGTTAATATTATTCGTAATCATGTTGAACTTTTAGAAAGGTATAAATATTTAGTAGACCGAATATGAATAATGGTTCTAGCCATGGCTTGAGTGTGTTGTGGGTTTGTTTGCTTACTAAATCTTCACTGGTCTCAAACTCGAAAGTCAAATAGAAAAATAAAAGTGAGTACTACCCTCTCCTTTATTTAGTTTGCAGTCCAACATAGCGCATCAGTCAATTCTTCTCTCTTTCAACTGCCGCCAATTGGAAACACCATTTGACTGGGAGTAGCCTTTTACTTGGTCATCCCATCGAAGTGGCTGTATCCTCTCGTCCTCTGCTTCCACCTATGTGTGCCGATAGAAATACCATCTGGGCCGAAGTATCTTCACTTATTCCACAAAGAGGCATTTGTAGGGTAGCCGTTGAGGTATGATTCGATGAACTAAGTCGACCTCTGCATACTGATTACTACTCGTAACTACTTGAAGCCTGGTAAGGTATTTCGCGAAGCTTTCGATACACTTACATATGTATTCCTATAAAATGACAAATACCGAATCAGGTAGAGGGACTAATAGGAGAACCAATTTAATAAGGAGCCTATTGTATTCCCTTCTGCCCTAAGATGTGACTAGAAATTCAAGCCGTCGAAGAACAGATATACTGAAGAGGAGTAGCGAGCTAATGTTATCAGATATGGTCTCCTCTTGGGATGACTGACAAGCAGCAATGATGCAAAGTCTTGTGGATCAAACTCGCTGTAATATATATCCTGACTTGGCATTACAGAACATATCTTTATAATATTTTATAAGCTAGTTGCGAATTATAAAAGCATGCAGTGCAAATGAAATGAACTAAAACACTTATCTCAGCTTATGGCGCTAAAACAATGCCATCTTTTGCGCCACCATTTATAAAATGTTTGGGCTCCCATACATAGAAAAGACAATCTGCACATTTGAGATTCACTACCGACAAGCATACAATAATAATCGCACACACATACACACACACCTATCTTCAGTTATTTCATAGCTTTTATCTGTCAACTATCGATTCATCTGCGCATGGAGAAAAAATATTTTTGTTTGCCCTGAGTTCGATTGTCATTAACAATGCCGAGTAAGTTGTTGTTGTTGTATTAGTTGTTTTGTTTTTGTTTTGTTGACATTGCATCTCTTTGGCGAATTTTTGATGCCAATTTCGTAAGCAGCGGCCAAGTTATGCAGCAACTTTGGCGTGTCAAGTCATTGCACTGTGGCGCACTATGGGCCAGAATATCTACGTAGGTGGGGAAAAGTTAATAAACGCTGGAGATGGTAAATTTGAGTTTGAACAAGATGCATATATTTCTTTTATAAATTTAAACGCAATTCTTTTTTGAACTAAAAATTAAAAAAAAAAATGTATTTCAATGCCGTTAAATTTTTTGTACTTTGGCTTATTTGTACTTAGGCTTATTTTAATAAAAACTCACAGTATTTTTTGCTCAGTATATTTTTTCCTTCTATACTAAAAAACTATGTCAATATAATTGAGAAAAAAAAATATAACAAACAAAAAAAAAATTATATATCTTAAAACTTAGTTTTCTTGACTTTTCATTTCCTTTGATGTTTTTTTTTTTATTATTTTTAGCTGATTCGCAAGTATGTAATCATTAAAAATTTAAAGTAATGGTAATCAGTTCTTCAGTGGATTCTCCAAGAAATGGTTAATCATTACGTTTAGCAATTTAACAAGTCTAATTTTTCTAATCATAAAAGTATAAGACAGATGGCTTAACAAATTTAAAGATCTCTGACACTTCTGCCATTTCAGAAATCAATTTTTTACCCCACAAACCGTGTCGTCCGGCCCATTGTGCAGCGCTGCCGTGATGCAGTGAGCCATACGTACATATGTGACATGTGTGTTATCACATTTATATTTATGTTGCTGTCAACTTGCAGTAAGCCCGCGCCATGAGAGATCATCGCATTTGTTATGGCAACAGCAGACCTCCTCATTTAATTATGCAATCGCAATTTTTTCTTTCATTAAATAATTTCATTTGTTTTGTTGTCAAATTCGTTATGCATTGTTTACGAACGGTTTTTAAAACAAGTCGCAAAAAAAATTTTAATTGTAAGCTCTGTCTGTGCTTTTTGGAATTTTTACTCAAAGGTTAATTTATTGTTAGTCATAGTTAGTTAATGTTTTATAATAATATTTAATGAATTTGCAATTGGGTAATGTGAACTGTGATTCATGTATTGGTGCCCCTGAGGTCATGAAACTAGAGAAACTAATTTGGGTATGAACAGTTAAGTTAAATCTACACTGAAACAAAAATTAAAAATTTTTTTTTCAAAAGTTATGCAATTTTAAAGTTATTTTTTTTTATTTTATTTTTTTTCTCTCTTTTGTAAAGTTAATTTTTTCAATGTTTCGGAATCTAATAAAGTTAAATAAAAAAAAAAAATTGTCGCTTTCAAAGGGGGGGCCTAGAACCGTAAAAAATCTCTTTTGAAAACAAAAAAAGTTAAAAAAATCCTCCTCCAAAAAAATTTTTGGCTTTTCAAAATCAAAAAAAAATAAAGTTCCCTATTAAGTTTTGCACTTAAATTTGTTGATGTATTTCGAAATTTTCAAAAGCGTATTTTTGATTTTTGAAATATATAACTTTTCAAATGTTTAAAATTTTTTTTTTTCACATTTTTACAAAAATTGTACAATTTTTTTTTTACATTCCACTAATACCAAAAATATAGCTAAGTATTCAAGTAATTCAACTCGACCAAAAAGTTAACAGAATTACAGAAAAAAAAAACATTTTTGGAAAAAATTTATTTATTAAAAAAAAAAAAATTACTTTTGAAATTTTCAGGGTATCTTCAGATACATCAAATGTATAGCACCAAACAATTTCTAGCTCAAAATTGAATGCCGATCTCAAATTTTCCGACTTTTTTTCAAAATATATTTTTAAGAAAATAATTTTTGGAAAAAATTTGAAAATTCATATTTTTGAAAGCATAAAAATCACAATTCTCAGAATTGCAGGATATCTTTAGAAATATTAGAGGTATAAAAAAGTTTTAAATGCCGATCTCAAATTTTCCGACTTCGAAAAACCCAAAATTTTCTGGAATTAGAAATTTTCAAACTTTTTTTTCAAAATATATTTTGAAGGAAATGGTTTTTGAAAAAAATTTGAAAATTCATATTTTTGAAAGCATAAAAATCGCAGTTCTGAGAATTTCAGGATATCTTTAGAAATGTTAGAGGTATAAAAAAGTTTTAAATGCCGATTTAAAATTTTCCGACCTCGAAAAACCAAAAATTTTCTGGAAATAGAAATTTTGAAACTTTTTTTCAAAATATATTTTTAAGAAAATAATTTTTGAAATAAATTTGAAAACTCAAAACAAAAATCAGAATTCTGAAAACTTCGGGATATCCTTAGATATATCAGATGTATAACATTCTAGTTAATTTGAACTCAAAAATTCGAAAGTTTTCTAAAATTAGTAATTTAGACTCTCTCTACTTCATAAATTTTGGATGCGCTTTAATGATCAGAATTTTGAACGAACTAAATTAGACAAAAACTTACTATAAAATCCTCTTTTTTCTTCACGAATATTCAGTTTGGTTATTATTGAAAATTCAGGAAAACAAAAATAAAAGCTTTTCGGTGGACCATAACAGTCAACATATTTTCTTCCAAACAACCAATCTATTTTGCTTTACACAAACTCCAAGGCCACTCCACCAACACGTTCACACATACATACATACATACATACTTCGTTAGCATATAATTGATTTTTCATTTACTCAAAACAATTTTTTGTATAACACTTTTTGCCGGCTTACAAACGCAACTTTCTTCAATCACAAATTTCTGTTTTTATTTTTTCACCAACCTTTAATTTCCATACAAGTGGTGCGCGTACAATGAAGAGTAAATTGTTGTTGTTGGTGGCATGTAAAGCCACTTGGAAAAAATGTCACTTCAATGCGATACAATTTGCGGCTATTGTGACAGCCACAGTGTGACATACATCATAGACAACACAAATTTCACACACAAACAACTAAGGTGGTAAAAGAAAAAAAATTGAGAAAAATATGTTAATGAAGTAAGAAAAAAAAATTTAAAAGAAAAAAAAAATGTTAAAAATTTTAGTTGCACAAATGAGTTGCACGAACGCGTAAATATTTTGCGGTTTTTTGTGTCTAATTTTTCTTTGATTAATGCGAAAAAGAAATTTGTTGAGCTTGTACTAAAGTTTTTTTGTTTTTTTTTTTTTTATTTGAAATCAACAACAACTTAATGTGTTGCTGCAACACAATGTCGCAAATTGAAATTGAATTTAGATTTGCATTGAATAACCTACAACACTTGTCCTTGCCACATAGATTGTCAAGTGTGCAACTTTTTTACAAAACACAAAAGAAATATTTACACACAAATTTTTTAAATCTCAATAAATAAAATTAATTACATTGCATTAGCTTTATGAAATTTTTTTTTTTTGTAGCTCACGCACGCCTTCAAAAATCAAATAAAAGTTTTTCCTTTTCTTATAAAAATCGTCCCGACCGATCGTTTGATTTACTTTTTTGTTCGTCAACTTGTTTCGCCGTTTTGCAAGAAATCACGTCTGTTGTGCGTCGCGCGCGTTTATCGAATGAAAGTGAAATTGCTTCAACCTTCTCGTTTTCATGCAACAAATACTCGTACTCCAATTGCTTGCTGCTGCTGCTGCTACTGACTAATTCCGTGGCTGGTTGATGAGCCCAAATGCCTGTTGGCTGATTGCAACAGGTTGTTCGTACATACATGAAGATCAGCTGTTGAGTGAGCACATCAGTAACAGCGGATCGCTAAGGATGAGAGTGAGAGTTTGCACTAGCAGAGATCTTTCTGTTATTAGTTGAGAGATTTAACAGTTGTGATCTTCTGTGACAGTAACAGCTGTTGTTGTGTTTACAGTGAGTTAGATTATGTTGTTTTTATTAATCAGCCCAAGATCTATGTTATATATTATGAACAGGCCCGTAATAAAGAACTCCAGTCATCACTTCTTTACGATAAAAGATTTCAAGACTCCAGTTATTTTCCAACAAGAATATGGTCACTCCTTAGCGGGAATAAAGATGAAACGTCCCTCTGCTATCTTGTTCTTGTTGATCCCTCGAAACTTTGACTAATGCACCGCCCAGGCAAGAATCACATGATCTGCTTTTTACAGCGCCCCCGAAGGTAGAAAGCAGGGAGCTTATGAAACAAGACGTGATCTTTGTTCCTTAAGGAGTCTTCTTACTTCTTCGATGGAAACTATTCTATTATCTTTGCTTCTAGGAAGAGTTGAAAAGCTGAGGAGCTCACTCAAAAGTTTGACACATCAGTTTTCAAGGTTTTATCCAAAAAGGCTTATGAAGTTGGTTCAGAAATTTGTCTTCGGGGAGTCAGCTATGTAGGGAACTACTTTATGCTTACATCGTCGCACATTGCCAAAAGACTGGTGGCTCTTAAGGCTCTCTGAGCAGCATTAACATCGAACTAGATTGATTAATGCAGCGAGTGGACCCCGAGCTAAGAGATTTCAAATATCGTTTCCGTGTGCGGGTAATTAGTAAACAGAGACAAGTTCTCGCCCTAGCATGGATTTCGAGGACAAAGAAGAGAGCTTGCTTTCTGTAGAGCTTTTATGAAATCACCATTTGGATAGCCACTCGGAAGTTTAGGATATTAAGCTTAGGAGCTTGTGTAGTACAGATGGAGGGGTGACATGACGTACAAGGTCATACCGAATCACCATGATAGTCGGGCATGTAACGCAAGGGAATACCGTAGCGGTCCCGAATCATATTCAACCAAGCACTGTCAAATTGGACAATACTCTCCAAAATCTTAGTTAAAACAACAACAGCTATTCCTATTTTATTTTTATAAGAGAGGATTGGTCTCAGACTGGACGTTGCCATATCAAATCTATGTCCTGTGTGTGGGGAGTTTTCGTACGCTTCTTCAATAGAACTCTTCTTCGGATGCAACACAATTTCCAGGGATCAACTTCGCATGATCTGACTGTTGGGTTCAAGGCACCCTTCTTGTCCTTGCTCTTCCTTTTTTTTAAGAACCATTTATTGCCATAATTTGCATGGAGACCTATCTTATAATGGCATTTTACCGCGAATACGAAAGGTGGTTGAATTTATAAAATCCCAAAAAGAACCATTAAAATTCCTTAAAGACTTTCAAAATGGCTTTAGTCCATATTTAGTATAGTATACATATATAGTAAGTAACAAATGTTTTAGTTGATTTTGATAGACATTATGCCAACGGGGTCAAAAAGGGGCAGCATAGTAGATGAGGTAATCAACAGCAATCAAAAAATGCTTTTATATAAAGAAAAGCTACAACGAACCAAGTACAAAAGATAATTGCATTGCAAAAAGAAAAAATGTGAAATGAAATGTGTAACAGAAAAGTTAAGCAACAACAACAGTAACAATAAAATCAAAAGCAATAACAAAAATAACTAAAACAACAATTGCCAGTATGCAGTTGAAGTGGTAAGAGAAGAAATGGAATGTAAAAAAAAACCAACTCTTTACATGACAGCGTTGAGTGTTGCAATCGAATCGGCATCTTGCAACACCAAAAACAAACAAAATTGCGCAAGTTCAACAGCAGTAATGTTCCAAAAACAATAACAAAAACGTAAAATTGCAATATGATGCGCATATAATATATTACATACCGTAGAATCCAATAACAGAAAATAAATTTTTTTGGGTTTTTTTTTTGTTGTCGATGGCAGGCAGCATCTGTCATCTCTTCAAATCGAGTTGCTTGTGCTGGTAGTTTTAGAGCATTTTATAACCGTACATACATATGTATGTGTGTAGGCATGTGTGCTATTGCTTGTGTTGCAAGTTAGGCAAGGTGCCACATAATTTGCGCTTCATTTGCCAATGTACGACCAGGCGATTGAATTCCAATTTGAAATATTATTAGAAATGAATAAAAAGTGTTGAAAATATAAAGGTAAGTGCGATAAAATTGATTGTTAATCGGAGTTAATTGAAATCGAAATGCGGACGATTAATAAAAATTTAATTTTTGATTAAAAAATGGGGGCGTGTAAGAGAAAAATACAGTTCAGAGTGAGTAAGAAACTAGAAATATTGTAAAATAAAATAAAATAAAATGGAATGAAATAAAATAAAATAAAATAAAATAAAATAAAATGGAATGAAATAAAATAAAATAAAATAAAATAAAATATACAAATACAAAAAATACTCTCTTGCTCCATTCTCCCACGCTGGATTACTTCTCGACTTCTTTCGCATTTCCCTACAACTGCCTTACAACCACATTAACCCAAACATCAATTGCGGTGCGATTTTTGTTGTGTATGCAACAGGTGTTTAAGCCGCAACCTAAGTGGATGCTTGTGAAAATGCAACAGAGGTGGCGGTGGCTGGCAACAACAAAACCAACAACAACAAACAGTTACTGTTACTAAATAAAAAATGGTAAAGCACGTTGAATGGTAATTGTAAAAACTAGCACTACAACAAGTACAACAACAACAACAAAAATAATTGCCATAGCAATTCACAACAAAATTTCTATAACCCAAAATTAAAGTAAGTAAAAGCAAACACACCGAGGTCGCCTACGAAATTAACCTAAAACAATTTACCACAGAAGTGTTGAGCTACTGAATGAAAGCAGACCAACAAAAAAAAGGCCTCAAAAAGCAATATGAACAAGAGTGTGAAAGGAAAAGTAGATGCGAATGGGTGCGCAAGAAGGCACAGCTGTTGTGAGCGTTGTTTGCTAATAAAATCATTGGCTTTGAGGTACCACTCAAGGTATTAGCTAGACAAAGGGCTTTCACTGGTTATAATTGCAATTAAAGTTAGTTTATGCAGGGAAGCAAGTTAGATTGGAGTGGATGGCTAGTTCAAGGGAGAACCATCTTGGGTGGTTGTGAAAACAGCTGTAGCAGTCGTGACTCCTGACTATCTATTGTTAAGCTCTAAAGAGCCCATAATGATTTCTAAAAGAGGGAATGGTATAAACAACGATGACTGGTGACCAGAGGATTTGGTGTGTTAAAAATCATTAAAATTTTCAATTTCTATGTTTTTTTTTTGGAAATAAAATTTATTCCTTGAGCTATTTTTCCATCAAGAATAAAAATAAAATTTTGAACACAGGAATAATTAAGTATATGATTGTGTTTAGAGTTTAATTTTTTTTGATCAAAAATAAAATTCATCAAATTTAAAATTTTTGTTTTTTTTTGATGAAAATAAAATTTATTCCTTGAGCTATTTTTCCATCAAGAATAAAAATAAAATTTTGAACACAGGAATAATTAAGTTAATTAAGTTTAGAGTTAAATTTTTTTTATCGAAAATAAAATTCATCAAATTTTCAGTTTTTATTTTTTTTTGTTGAAAATAAAATTTATTCCTTGAAAATACAATTTATACTCTCAAGAATAAAAATTAAATTTTGAGCTTGAACTTTTTTTTTTGGACGTTGCTTTTTTTGAGCTAGAAGTTGGAGAAGTAAAACAACAATAAACAGACAGCTGAATCACAGACTCGATATTTATTCGGCCTATGACACAACCGAATACAACCCCGTCCTTACTTGGCTTGTTTTTCCAATCACAATATTACCCTAACCCAACGAGCTCACCAAATCGACCGTGGAAAGTGCAATTAATTTAAACAAAAACAAAAAATGAGGAACAAAGTTAAACCAAACTAAGAAATCATGTCGTCGGTGTTTGAAAAAAAAAAATGTTTAAAAAGTAGTTTCGGCCTAAAAAATGCCACACTTTATTTCCGTGAAAATTTAAACGATCCTTAGCGTTTTCCTTAACTTTTGTGTTGCAACAATTTGACGTTGATGTTACTATTTTTTACTTAGTAGGCATCTGAAGCTCGAGCCTATTACATAACAAACTGCAAAACGACGTTCAAAGTTAGGCGTAGGAAAGTTACAAAAAAAAAAACAGAAGAAGAAGAAATGATTTAGCAAACTGGTGCAATTAAATGCAACAAACAAACACAACTACAAATATGATAAGGTGGAAAATGAATTTCCACAGAGAGCGGTACTCCTATAAACCTTGTTGCGGAAGCATTGCCAGCGTTTTTCTGCAAGACATTAATGGGGTGTGGTGGCTTGTCGCTGGCAAGCGGTTAGACAGGCGGGCGGCAGGTATGCAGTCATTCGTAGCTGGTCAGTTCAGCATGAATAGCTGCATTAATAAGCGGCCAGTTGATACATATCTAGGCATGTTGGTGTTATTGTTTTTTTTTTTCATTTTTATTATCAACGGACGGACAGTAAGTAAGTCAAAAATATTAACAACTCGTTGGCGTAACATTTCCTTCCGCTTTGCCTTAAATCGACCAGAGAAAAATTAGTGACAAAAAAAGTCCGAAATGCAACATTGTCATGTCAAATGCAACAATAAATAATGTTGCAAGCGGAAAGTTTTTGACGTATTATGGAAATGTTTGCCATGTGGGGGGAAATTAATATATGTACATTAGGGTGGGTTTGAAATAGAAAACATTTGTTTCACTTAGCTGTGGGTAGTGTTCGGATTTCAGTAAAAAATAAAATTATATAAGGTAGTAGAAGGACTCGACAGACGTTGTTCTGCCTAAATTTAGGGAAAAATCGCACCATAAATAAAAAAAAGTTTGGAATATTTAGGTCCCTGGTACACTTCCCGGAATAAAACTTTTATCTCAGATTAAGAGAGCCAATTACCAGCTACTGGAAGAGTTCTGCGAAGATCTGAAGTAGTACACGCAATTCGCCAATCTCATGAAGATTATCTTTATGAGTTCTACTTCCTTGGGTTACTTGAAAGATATAGAAAAAGCTGTGCAATGAGGTGTGGACTGTGAGAAACCCTTAGTTGGACACCTATTTTTCTGCCACCCCGGCTCTCTCTTCGCCAGCAGTTGATGCCATCATGCGTCCGCCACCCATCCTTTTGGATCAAAGTCAACTTGTATGGGTTAATCAAGCTTTTATACCTCTAAAAGTCACCGGGTCCTAATAGCATAGCTCTTGTGTTGTGTTGTGTAGGCTAATATAACATTCCAGCAAATGGCTCTGCGGATCTCTTAGCCAGAGAGGGCACTTGTGAACAGAACGTGGCTTGTTCCAGTACCTACTTTCAGTCTACTTCTGGCAGGGTTGTAAAAGAATGCATTCAGTTGAAGTCTTATTCAATGACTCCGAATTTCGAATGCACTCATTGACTCGCTTTGACTAAAATGACTTGAATGAAAAGTCTAAAGTCTTTTTGAAGGCACGACTTTGAAGTCATTTAGTGATTGTCTCGTATGCCACTGGAATTGACTTAAAATTACTCCATATGACTCCAACTGACTTCAGTCAGACTTTTAATTCAATGAATGCAATACATGAATAACCAAAAAATGAATGAACAAAAGAATTTGCAGTCGCAGAATGAAGTCTGAATTTCATTTTTTAAGTACCAGTCAAAGAATTAAAAAAATAGCTGCAATCATTTTACGATAAATCAAGTGAATAGTTATTCGCAAAAGAATGCATTATTTTACATCTCTGACTTCTGGGCAGGTGGAGCTCGGCTTAGATGTTTTCTTAGCTGCTGACATCGCTTCTTGCTTCTCAATTTAGTAGTTTCCAGGCGGACTTGGCTATTTTAAATGTGATTCACATGCTGAAAACTGAAAGACATATCTTCAGACTCGGTGTAGAGATCATTTGAAGCCTCCGCTTTGGTTTCAATGATTACTTACCCACTGCTGGGTGATATGGAATTAAAACAATAAATAATCAGGAGCAAGAAAATCAATATCACTCATATCAAAAGCTGAGCGGCGTTTTAATTTTAATTTTTCCCACAATTTTTATTAATTCACAGTTCAATAAATTGTGATTTCCTTATTTTTTCATTCTTGTCATAATGTTACCAAAAATTGTATTTTCTGCCTAAATTAATTCTATTTCATCCAAATGTAAACTTAAATATGGTGCAGTGAAATAACGCCCAAGGAAATAACGCCCATGGACGTTATTTCCCATTCAAAAATGGGAAACGTGGCACGCGGAAAGACATCACCGTGGCGGTAGCCACGGCTATGGCACACACCCGGAGTTGGAATGGCGTAGCCCAGGGTTATTTTTTAAAGCGCTGCCAAAGGCCGCCTACGCGGAAAGGTGTCCTGCACATAAAAAACGTGAATGGGGCCCCGAATTGGGGATCTGACCCGGGTCAATTTTCGGTTTTTCACTAATAACTTTTCACAGAAACAAAATATTGCTTTTCCCCCTTCGGATTATAGTTACGGAGGCCCGATCCACGATTTTTAGGTGCAGAACACCTTTCCGCGTAGGCGGCCTTCGGCCGCGCTTCAAAAAATAACCCTGGGCTACGCCATTCCAACTCCGGGTGTGTGCCATAGCCGTGGCTACCGCCACGGTGATGTCCTTCCGCGTGCCACGTTTCCCACTTTGGTTAACGTGAAATTTGTGTGTAACTATTCAATAAAATACAAAAAGAATTAGAATATTATTGTTTCATTAAAAAAAATGAAAGAGCAATAAGGCCTTTAAGACTTTATTTCTCTTTCGAAGTGTAATAAAGCCTTGTTTGAAATAAAGGCCTTATTTCACTTTCAATAGTGTAATAAGGCCTTAAAGGGCTTATTTCACAAGGCGATATTGCACCCCGCCTTATAAAAACATAACAAATATGTTCAAATTTATTGAAATAAAGAAAACCATATACTTAATTCTTGAATCAGCTTGTTTTAATTCGTTTTTAACGTCCGTGGGCTTTATTTCTCTTCGAAAAAGGAAATAACACCCATCAGCAAAAGGTGATAACACCCATGGGCTTTATTTCCTTTTTAAAAAGGAAATAAGGCCCATGGACGTAATTTCCTTTTTGAGTGGGAAATAACGCCCATGGGCGTTATTTCCTTGGGCGTTATTTCACTGCACCCTTAAATATTTACTCATACCAACGATTCTGGTTCAACAGACATACGTGCCTTTTGAGTGAAATCCACTTTCTAATTACTCACATTTTTCACCCACAAAAGTGTGTACTTATTTGCCATAAAATGTTAACGGATTTTACAATTTGTTCAAAATAATATATGTATATGTGCATATATATAGAACAAATAAGTACTTAAGCATGGTTGTATTAAATTTGCTCTACTGACCATATCAATCGAATATGATTTTCAGCTGAAAATCCACAAACAAATACACAAAGATTTGACAAACCAGCGGAAATTACAAATAAAAGTGTTAAATATAATCAGAAATTTATTTACATACACAGAAGCTGAGCTCAAAGCCGCTGAGTCGTTAATAAGCCAATACAAAAATCCAATAAACTACAATTTACATGAGTACATTTTTTTTCTTTTGTAAATATTTGTATGAGTATTTATATATATGTTGAATGTATTTAAAATATATTTTGTCAGAGCTACAGCATAACTCTACTGCAATCGAAAAGGTGAAATAGTGAGAGATTTTGCTTAGCAGGCGTGTTGTTTTTTTAAACCCGTATACAACTGTGTTGGCGATTAAAAAACCGTCCATCTGCAACTGCATATAAACCATTAAACTATTTGTAAGCACAGGGGTCAAACGATATCAGGTGATATAACTGAAATTTTCCAATTAGATACTTATTTACTGAGCGCTGAAAATTTTGAAGTTTTATTTAGCACACCCTTTACTAAGGGAGAGAAGGATGATTAAGTGAGCATACAAGCAAATCAATATGATAAGAGAAGATAAAGAATATGCTGATGGAATTCCGGAAAGAAAGAAAACATCGCGCCTAAGAGAACCTCGCTCCATTGAATCATTAAACTATACAGAAAGTATACCAGTACCGAACTAGTTCAAAAAGCGCTCTAAAGGATAGGAAAAAATAAATCGGCTTATAAACATATTTCGTAATTTTTTTTACCATTCATTTGCTCGCTCGTCAATGAAATCGTAATGATTTTTTGGTAAACTTTTATTTTGGAGCACTGATATTTGCTAGAAATACACGCTCGATATTATTTTGTGTGTGTTTATATGTGCGGTAAAGAGTGCATTTATGGCTTACAAAGCGTTTTACACAACAAAATTGTAAATTCGGAAAATCAACTGACAAATCCTATCAACATCAGATAGTCAAAATGCAGATGTATTGTTAAAAGTTTGAAATTAAAAGTTATGCACACATTAGGGGGGACAAAATTTTTTTTTTTTTTTTTAGTTAAATATTTAGTTTGCTATGAGTTTTTAATAGTAATGGGAAGAAAATTATTTTCCCAGATTTTCATTTTCGTTTTAAGCGTATTCGAAAATTACTATATTTATCTTGTCACCAAAATATAGAGATAATATGAAAAATCTAATTGAACTCCGTAGGTTAGTAGGAACACGCTTTTCCGTAACCGAATAAAAAAAAAAGCAGAGTTTTTTTGGCACACCCTAATACAGATATTTGTGGTAATGTGCATGCATTTTTATTTTGTATTTTATATATAGAACTATAAAAGTATGTGAGCGCATTAATGTTTTTTTTTGTTGTAAAAGTAAAAGCTTAAAATACGCTGCAGTGAAACCAAATATTTAGTTACTTTAAAACTTGTGTCTATGAACACTTCTACCCCAAACTAGTCAGCCAATTTTTTTTTCAATGTGAACAACAGATATTTTTAAGTTTTTAACGTTGGTATGTGCTACGTGATGCCTCTTGCCAGAACGCTGATAGGAAGATACCAAGCTCAAGCTAGTCTAAAATAGATTTTAATAAATGCCCAGAAAAAAAAAATTAAAAACAATTTCTAATATTTAGCACTTCAATATTGTACAAAAAGTTTAATTTTGCTGTACGTATGTAATTATAATTTCTATCTCTGCCTTCTAACAACAGTCAATACTTTAAATTTCGAACAATTATGTATCTGCTATTACCAGAGCTATTGTCATCGTACATGAACTGTTAAAATGCTCTCCCTGCTGAAACAACCTCTGTTAGGTAAACATTTTATGCTAACAAATTCAACTTAACATTGCATTAATAGTTCGGCCACAAACTACCGGTCATTTCAGCAGCCTGAGCTGCTGTATTGGATATATTGGTAGTGAAAAATTCTGCCTAACGTGAGAAAAGGCACCAAATCTCTGCTGCAAATAAAAAAAAAAAATTTTAAAAAGAAAAAAAAATGTCTATAGATAAATAATAGAAATAAAATTAAAAAGAAATTAAATGAATTAAAATTTAATAAAAAGGTAAAATAACACAAAATTAAAAAAATAATAATATAAAATTGGAAAAGAAAACAATAAAACAAATTAAAATGAAAAAAAAGTGGAAAATGAAATAATACTAAATTAAAAAAGTAATAATATAAAATTGGAAAAGAAAACAATAAAACAAATTAAAATGAAAAAAATGGAAAATAAAAAATAAAAAAAATAAAATAATACTAAATAAAAAAAATAATAATATAAAAAAAACTAAATATCTAGAAATAAAATTAAAAAAATCCCAAAAAGAAGCAAAAAATGAAATGAAATGAATAAATAAGAAACTTAAAAAAAATATAGTTATAAAATTGAAAAAAAAAAAAAACAATTAAACAAATTAAAATGTAAAAAAAAAAAATAATAATTGAAGAAATAAATTTAAAAAATGTAAACAAAAAAAATACGAAATCACATAAAAATTTAAACAGAATATAACTAAACTGAAAAAAAAAAAATTAAATAAAAACATCATCAAAAAAAATTAGTCCAGAATATAAAAAAATTGATAAGAAACGGAAATAGAAACTCTACTGTTAATGTTGTAGAAAGAAAGGAGAAAACAGAAGAAAGAGAAAAAGAAAGGATCAGCAGATGAATTTAGGGAAAATACTTTTTAGGTTTTTGAAAATGAGCCACTCACATAGAGTACGCTGCTACACCAAATCACAAGTGCTTATGAACCTACTGGCGACGTACATACGGCCAACAAATTGAAAGACTGGTCGAACGCAATCCAGTTCATTTAACTTTTGTTTTTGCCAGTCTGACCAGATTTAAGGCGTACCACAAAACAAAAAAAAAATATAAAGAAAAAAACTAATTCAAACCGATCAAGATGCACACAGAGATCCAACGCCTTCGTTAAAATTTCAAGCGCTAATATCCAATCAATAATTGTAACGACAACCAAAAAACAATAACAACAACAACAAAAATTTACAACACGTTGCTGTTAACGCAATAGAAATTCAAGTTTAATAGATATAAACCAAAATAAAATAAAAACTAACAAAAAACAATACCAACAACAAACGTTCATGAATATGACACATAAAACGCATTCGCTACGAATCAATCGATTGGCTTTTTCACTTCATCAGCCGTGCAATTCATGGCCGCGCAAATGTGGCAAGTGTTGCACGCAAAGCGATCATGCAACACAAAACCAACAACAAATGTAAGAAGAGACAAAAAATAAAATAACTGGAAAAATCACAAAACAAGACCACCACAAAAACAACAAAACCAAATAATTTTTGTGGTGTAGAAATTTCGATCGCGTTTTTAATTGTCAACAAGCTGAGTCAAAGAAAACACCAAATAAAAATAAAAAAAATTATATTGAAATAAAAATAATTAAATAATAACAAGCGGCAATGAAATATATTTGGTATGCTTTGACTGGCAGCTACACTGAGTTTATTGTCCTCCCAAGTATCCAGCATGTGGACGGGGCGGGCATTCAAAGGCGCTCGTGTGTGGAATACCAAATGTGGTTCGAACTTTCATTTGTTGTTGTTGTTATTGTTGTTGATGCTGCTGCTGCGAACGTCAAATTGTTTGACTCTGGGCTATATGAGGCAAAACAAGTTGATAGCGGGCAGTGTCTATAACCTTGAGTTACTTTAGTTTAGGTGAGGTTAGGTTGGGTTAGGGTAGATGATTGTTGGACGACGCTTTTGGAGGCGCTTATTGTGCTGTGGTTCACAGGAGCCGATAGCCATGCGCTGAGACTAAAGGTGATGGATAAACGCTTCCACTGTAACTGAAGAGAAAATAGGTTTCCTACGGTCAAAGAGATGAATGCTACAACTTGTTCGTAGCGAGAATGTGATTTGTCCAAAATCCGAAAACTCATCTACGGTTCCTGCTGGACATTTTAAGCTTGAGTTTGGGCTCCAGCCAATCTTAAAAAGGCTGAAGAATGGAGTAATAGAAAAAGCTGTCCGACCATATAAATGCCTACTCAGAGCCCAATCTACCAAAGAGATTTACTACACTTGACGGAGTAAATAAGCCGGCACCTAAATGCCGAACTAGTTTAGAGAGCGAGAGAGAAGTAGGCGGCCGATAGATAAACCCGAAGAGAACATCAAACGGACCAGTTCTGTTGTTGGGCCAACAAAGCAACCTCCTGTAACACTAGACCAAAACGCTTACTAAGAAAAGTTTGGGTGGAACTCTGGAACGCTTCTACATATAAGAAAACTGTAAGTGGCTAATGTCTGGGTATGGCGAAAAACGATAGGAGATATCATTTCTGAGCCAACAGAATCCAAAGGAATAGTTTTTAAAATTTTTGTTTGTCTGTCTGTATGTTTGAGCGCGCATCACTCAAAAACGGTTTATTCCATTTAGTTAGAACTTTTACCTTTGTATTGCTAGATGTCTAACTTAAGATTTAAGTTATAACTTGTTTCAAAACCTCGCCCGCTTCCGGTTCTATATATGGACCAGCGTGACCCAAAATGTGCCAATATAATATGGGTATCAAACGAAAGGTGCTTATGAGTGTTGCAATTAAGTGAAGTGATTAAGTGCTATATCTCAACTGGTTTTGGAGATATACTAATGAAAATCAGATACAGTTATTAGGTTTAAGTGAAGAGTGTGCAGGCTTTCCATATTCCCAACTTTTAACCTTCAACTTCAATTCACAAAGATATTGCAGTTAAATACAATTTCTAATAAACTTTTCACAAAACCATTTTCAACTCAGCAATTCATTTGGTAACACTCTGCTACCATCACATTGTCTCGTGGCATGCCACAAATGCATGGAGCGGCACAAAAAAATGCGGCAATGAAATTTGTCATTTATATCCTATTACGGCTAAATGAATGAAGCAAAGTGCACAAGACAATAAAATGATAAACCAACAACAAAAAAAAAAAAAAATGCGTTCAGTTACAGCAGTCAACTGCCCGCTAACTACCCATATTTGGCTAATCACAGCGACAGCATTTCGCAGAAATTTGTAACTTTGCTCGCCATTGGACGCTTAAGGCTTTGTTGGGTGTAAGGAAATACTAAAACACTACATACATACGTAATAGCTCTAAATGATTTTTATGGAATGTATGCAATTTTCAAATATTTCCATATTCAAATGTCAGTAGCCTTTGTTCCGATAATTTGTCTTAAAATATTTATGGTTTTAGTCGGGTGGGCGCTCGCATGTCTGTTTATTGCGAATATGGATTTTTATTTTGTTTAGAGTAAAATTGGCTCTGGGGAGATTTCTGATTCAAAATTCAAATTCTTTTTATTTAAAATTCGTTGTTGTACCACAAAAATGCTGTTTGTGTTGCGCTTGAGATATAATGTCATACGTCACAACATCACACGTGATAATACCGAAAAAGGCAATACTGTCCCATTCATTGTGGAAGAAAGTCATATTGAACACCAGTTGTTGTTCAAGTGTAAGCGCAAGTAGTGTGCCTTTGGGGTTTCAACGAAAATTGTGAAAAAATTTCGTCGAAAAAAAAAATTTCGACATAAATTACCTGGGTGATTTGAAATGGATAGAATCAGTTATTCTAAAGTTATTGAAATGAAAGGATCCACTTGGATCATAAGATAACTACGCCCCTTTTAGCTATAGAAAATTTCGAAAAACATATTAAATGAGATCATTCAATAATAAAACCACTTACAACAGTAAAATTTGGCAATTCCGGTTTGGTAAAATTTAAAAAAAATTACAAACAAACAATTATAATCAAAATTAGCCTTTGGTACCATTTAAATAAAAAAACACATGTGCCCACGAAATAAAAAAGAAAAACTTAAAACAAAGTCGAAACCATTTGGAACCGATTCCGGTTTCGTTATTTTTCTGATCCAAATAACGGTCACAGTTTCGATTTCGATTTTGGTTTCGAAAAATTAATCGGTTTTTTGCGATTAATGTTTTGGTTACGGTTTCGGTTACACTCCTTTATATTAATTTCATGCTGTTGGCAAATTTCTTTTCAAATTGATGTGGTTGACTCCTGAAATGAGAGTTGCCAGACGATTTTTTATAATCTCCCTTAACCGATTCGGGTTTTTAAAATGAAAAAATCGTTTGAAGCCGGTTCCGCCTTTTGACACAGTTTCTGTTACGTTACTTTTCTTATTTTATTTAGAATTTTTTTATTTCGAAAAATTAATCGGTTTTTTTCGGCTACGGTTTCGGTTTCAGTCCTTGATGTCAATTTCATGCCATTGACATATTATTTTCATACTGTTGTTGTTGATATAGCATATTGATTTGTGTAATGAGCGTTGACAGATGAATTTTCTTATCCCGTTTAACCGATGCAGATTTTTTTGCTAGGAGTTGCCACTAAGGATGCGTTTATTTTGCTGCCACTTGTCTGAATTTTTTTTTTGTATTGCATTGGGATACGCCTGCATATAATGTGTTATTGAAACAGAAATATTTTTTCTGTTAGGGTTGCCTCCGAAACCCGTAATATACACATGTATATATTTTTTTTTGCATACCCGCGATTATCTCGAAAACTTTTTCATACATTTCAAGAAATTTTATGTATAGGTTTTGTTGTATAATCCAAGCTCTCTGCTAGTAAGGGGGTTCCTTTTACTGAGTTCCCAACTAACTGAAATTTTAAAAAATTGTGTATGTGTGTGAATGTATTTTTTCGATATCCGCCGATATTTCGGAAACTAATTGAACGAATTAGTTACACGAGAGGCCCAAATTCGAAATATATACTCTAGACATACCCGCTAGGTGGTGCTAAGTTCAATTTGTGTTCATTAAGAGAAAAAGTCGCATTTAATAAAAATGTAAAAATCAAATGTTACTCGCTTCGCATATCACATAATTTATCAATTCACTGCAACACAACGTTCAACCGCGTTGCAAGAAAAAATATGCTTCGCGCATACCAGAGCAAACGACAAAACAGGTAACTCAAATCCAAATCCAAAGACAAAACAGCAACCTTGCCAGGTTAAGACAAGCGGCGTGGCGCAATAAAAGCAACAAAAACAATGAGCACGAAACAAACAAACAAACGACACTTGTATTATCAATGAAAAATAACAACAAACAGCATGTGCCATTTGCCAGCAAAACAACAACAACAACAACTAATCACAACAACAAACAAAAAATACCTAAAAAAGGCACAATGCGCAAAGACATAAGCAGCAACTGGAAAAGAAAAGGCGATCAAGTGAAGGCAGCTTTATTAAAGGAAAAATAAACAACAACAACCACAACAAAAAAGAGCACCAAACGCAGTCTTTTGCAAATGTCGTTGGACTCGCAGTAGAAAAAAAAAAACAAAAACCTAAACAAAAGAAAAAAAAAATAAATATACAACAACAAAATAAATTAAAATAAATGCCAATAGCATTGGAGTTGAAACAAAATATTACAACAACAACAACAACAACTCACAAAGCACTCGCAGCGCGCCGATTAAAAATAGTCAACCAGTTAAACATCTCGTCGTCGAACAAATAAAATCGCTGCCTCCATAGTTGGAGGTTTGTTGCAGCACTGCGTTGGGCCAACGAACGGCTGATCGATCAGCTGCAGTAGCAATGTCGTACCTAACTGTAAAACAACAACAATAAATGCCGTAAGCAATGCAACAACAAGCTACTGCAGTTGAAAATAGCAAAATGAAATAAAATTTTTTTTTTGGTTTTTTTGTTTTGATGATAAAACAACAACAAAGCAACGCTACAATAAAAATCTCCAGCTGATATTGAATGCGAATTGGAAGAGTTAAAAATGAAAATGCAAATTGCAATGTCAAAGTCAGGGCAAATGTTACTGTCAGGGATAATATTTCTTGTTGCTTACACGGCTAACCTAGAGCTAGTGAGTTAGTAGCAGAAGACTATTTCTTGTGTTGAAATAATTGTAGGGTAATTTGGGTTAGCTTCGCCAGGTAGACCGCCTGACTGGCCCTAAATACTTTAGACCTATCAGTCTGACGTTCTCCTACCTGACAGTACTGAAGAGTATGATGGCATCCCATAAGATAGAGATGCCTTTAAGGATGTGAGATATTGTCACCCAATATCAACAATTCTTAGCAAATAACGAGGTCACACTTTTCGCTTTTCTGGATATTAAGAGAGTATTTAATAAAGTCAAGCCAATAGCTATCATCAAACTTGTGAAAGTCTCTCCCCTACCACAAATGCTGACAATCGAGGATGTGATTAGGTGGTCGGCGATTGAGGGCCCTGCAAATATCTTAATTAGACGGCGGAACAACTCTACTACATAATCTGATATGGGTGCCTGGAGACTGTGGTAAAGCTTGATACAGGGACCACATCCAATCTGCTGCCAACAATTTTCCTAGCTTCACTCCAAAGCTTTTCACTCTTGAATCGTATTAGTTGCAGTTTTTTTATCACTTAGATTTTCCAATTCAATTAATCCAATTTTCACTTAGTTTTCTGTTTTGTTGTCCAATTCCGTTTAATCTCATGCAAAACAAATGTCTTAAGCTCTAGTAAAGCAGCACTACATCAATGTCAAGAAACCGGAATTTCATAACTTTTGGGCAAAAGGAATATGAAGTCTGTATGTGCATCAAGTTGTTGTTGGTAAACCTGTAACAGTAGTTTGTGTTATCGTGTTGTTTTTGTCTTTGTTTCGCTCCTTTTTGTTTGATAAACTGAAAACGGCAAAATGAATATCAGCACTTAAGTGCATTAGTTTGATAAGTGGAGTCATCAGTGAGCACTTAGGTATTTGTGTGTGTGAGTGTGTGTGTGCGTGTGAGTGAGAGTGGTAAAGTGTCGATAAATTTGAATAAACAATAACAACAAAAACAAGTTGTAAAACTTACCTAGATGTTTGCACAATAAAGGCTTTCGCTTTCATTTACATTTCTGAGCTTAAAACTGTACAAACTAACAGAAAATGTTATTTTAACAGTGCGAGAGAGTAACAGAGTAACGGTAAAAAGTTTAACAGACCCCTGCGAGACGAGCAAACAAAAGGTATTCATTTTCTGCTATTTGTTATGAGCTCTTAGTAGATATTGCAAATGATGATGAGACATCACACGATGAAATTTTATATGATGGCCCATCATATGTTGAGCTATGATACAACTTTGTAAGTATTCGACAAAAAGTATCACATTGCGCAAAAATTTTGAAATATCATGTGATGTCATATCATGTGATCTGGTTTTTACGAACTCATAGTATATTATTTAATTTTTTTTTCACCATGGCGTGTCGTGTGTATAATGCTGATTGAATATCACATTTTCCAAAATCTTATTGATACTTCCATTGCAAAAATCGTCTTTTTGAAATATTATATGATGTCACAGTATGCTAAAACATATCAAGTGCTCAGTAATCATATGATCTGCTAACACTTGCTGGTTCTTATGAGCTCTTGGCAGATTATTCAAACGGTCGGTTCACAATAAGCATCACATAGTACAATAATGATGAAATATCATGTGATGAAATTTCATATGATGTCACATTTCGCATAGTCATATCATGTGATCTGATAATAATTGCAATTTTTTGTTTGCTTCTGCTGACCATTCAAGCTGTGGTTTTGCTTTGGAGTATCTTATTGTAGATAAGTGAAAAAATATCATGTGATCAAATATCATATGATCAAAAATCATGTGTTTTATATGACTTTTATGCACGCCTAGTACATCATCAAAAATTATCGGTCCGCGTTGTAGTGTCATATGATAAGATATCACATGATCCCACATTACCACTGCTCAACTGAGCAAACACTTATTTATCAAGGCGGAAATTCCTGTAACAACAACAAACCAAATACTATGGTAAGGCGCTTTTTATTAGCTCAAAGCAACAAACAAAAATGAAACTCTCTTCGAAGCATTTTGTTACTTCTCTAGCACTTTTTTTCACCAAAAATGAAACAAATTTGTAATTTTGGTTTTATTTTGTCTTTTATTTAAATTTTAATTTGTTTTTGTTCATTCATTTATGTTGTATTCTATAGTTTTTTATATGAGCTTTGCTTTTGTTTGACATTCGTTTTTTGTTTTTCTTTTTTGCAGCTTACTATACATGAATTTATACATATATATGCATTTATACTACATACATACATATATATACGGCCTTAATGAATTGTTTTTTCTGTCATCTTTGTTTATGCTATAAATTGGCTATTTTTCCATTTAAAGTTTTTCCCCATCTAAATGCAATATAATTTGATTTATGACTGCATATTTTTTGTTTGTTGTGTATAATTGTTTGTTGTTGCATTTGCTTTTGTATTTCGTTTTGAGTGTTGTTTGCGCAACATTTCGGTTTTGCAGTGCTGCGTTCTTTTATTATTTTTTTCCTTCGCACACTTACAATTAAATGTAATTCTTCTTATATATAAAGCATTGTAAATAATTTTATTTAACTTCTTAGCTTTACTTGCTTTTTTGGTATTATGGAAATTATTTTAGTGTTGTTGTATTTTATTTTGTTTTTCTTTTTTTGTTTAGTTAACATTACGACTAATAATTCTTTGTTATTCTTCCATTTGTTATACGGTTCGTGTACTTAATTTTTATTGTTAAATTTTTTTTGGTTTATTAATAGCTACATTCACATTTATGTTGTTGTTATTTTTTTTCATTCAATACACGTACTTTGAATTTTGAATTCAGTTGCGTTTTTTTCCATTTATTTTTAAATACAGTTTACATATAATCAACTTTTATTTTTGAGTGTATGTCTTCAAATTGGCGTTTACTTGTATAACGTTAGTCCACAAACTGTATTCGGTTTGAAAATTTTTAAAATAGTTCTTCATTAGCTTCCGATAAGATATCCTGCAAAGTTCCCATGTTCCCAATTATTTTCTCTCTCTGCTCTCAGATGATCTGTTGAGCCCAGTATTTCCTACAATGTAAACTTGTTGCAAATCAATTGCTGTTCTTCTGAAGTGTGCGTTTTTTAGGTTCTAATTACCAGGCTTTTCTATAATTTTTTCTGACAGAAGAAATCCCCAAACTATGAAAAATTTTATCATCTCAGCCTATTTTATATTTTTACTAGCAGAAACAATGTATTCGATAGATTGTACTGTCTTCGCCCTTCAATTGGCACCTTCTCCTCATTCATCTCTATATTTTCTTACCTTACTTCCAGCATCTGTTATTCAAAGAGATTGACAATAAACTTTATGAAGCAGAAGCAACACCTCCCGAATTTTTTTTTTTAATTGGAAAAGGAATTTGTTTAGAAAACACCACGTGCCTAAAAGTATGCAACACTCTTCACCTTTCCGAAGTTCCAATCCCGTATTAAAAATTGGAGAAAAATCGGTTGAGATCTTAGTTAAAATTGGCTTGGTACTTTGCTTAAAAGCTTTGAAGCCTTTATTAAAATTTTTTATTATATTCAAAAAAACAGACAAAAAAATCGAACACAGTTTGTGCACTTTTTTCACTATCCACTCGCTTCTTGTCCGCTCTTACTTTTGCAAAATTTAAATATTTTTTTTCCACAACTTAAAAACTAATTTTAACCATTTCGCACCGTAGACAATTTACCTTTCCACTCCAAGTTTATACAAAAAAAAATTGTTTTTTGTGTTTGGCCTTAACAAATTTGTTTTGATTTAAATTTATTTTATAAAATATTTGCTTCTTTTAATATTTAACCTATGAAATATTTTACAATAGCAGCTGTGTTATTATTAATATTTGCGTCAATACAATAAATATTTTCGCGCAGTGTAGCATTTTTTTTAATATTTGATTTTTTATTATTTAATTTTTTATTATTTAATTTTTTTCTTAATTTATATTCTTCAATTTATAATTTTTATTTGCTTTAATAAATAATGCTTTACTTTGTTTTATTTTGCGTTATAAGCAATAATGCTTTGTAGTTGCTTTAATTATTATTTTAATATTTTTTCCCATTCACTTATCATGCTATAGCTTAGTGCTGCTGTTTACACTGTGATTTAATTTTTTTTTTTTTAATTTTTTTCTTATACAAATTTGTGTAACTATTTTTACAGTTTCCATAAAGTAATTTCTTGTTGCTACAAACATTTTTGAGGCGTTTTTACCCCTTTAAATTTTGCTCACACTTAACATTTGTTTGGAGTTTTATTTCTTTTGCTGCTTGATATTGCTAAAATAAAAAATCATAAAAATTAATATTTCTTAATTTCCTTAAAAGCTAGACATAAACAACATTTAACAGAACTGCTACACCAATCTGTACTAATTTTACTATTTACAACTTATAATATTTATTTATTTGTTTATTTTTTTTTGGTTTTATTTTTTCATTCATTCAGTTAACATATTTGAGCTTTGCCAAATTATAAATTTCTGTATTTTTGGAGGGCGTCTTTTTCGTTTAATTTGTGTCTGAAAATAACACGTGGAGGGCTTAAATAAAAATTAAGATCATCGTCTTCAAAATACTATAATCACAATATAAAAATAAATACTTGAGCTTTTTTAAAAGTTTAAAGATAAAGTTCTAAGCTTGTACTTGAAAGCTTTTCTTCTTAAAAATCGCTCAGCTGTCAGTTATGAAAACTACACTGACTTAGATTCCCAGCTTTTATGAAAGCTTAAATGTCGAAACTGTAAGCTCAATTTTTTGAGCTGTGAAAAAGTCCCCACACCAACTAGTGCGTCTTTGAAATTTTGAAGCTTTTGAATCTGTTCCAGAAAGCTTCCACGCCCCGCTATTAAGAGCTTTCATGAAAAAAATTATTTAATGCGTGCAACTTCAAAAAAGTAAAATTTCAAAATTTGCAACAAAAAGATAGATTTGTTAATACGAGTATAACAAATTTTTTCAAACTCTGCATTTTTTTGTGTATAGCAATGGCACAAGAGAGCTTTTAGCAAATATAATTTAGAACTTAAACTACATTAACCATAAAAAGTAATGTAATTTAAAAAAATACTGTTACAAACCTGCCAAGCAACAGTTTTTTCAAATGAAGGCTTCATACCAAGCTGTGTACAAAACGTAAACTTAAGAAAAAAGCTTTAGAAAAAAAGCTTCATGGATGAAAAATTATCAGTTCTAAGTACAAAAAAACTTGTAGATTCTATTGCTGTGACATGTGATATCAGTGTAAATGCTTGAATTAACTTTTGATAATTAAAAGTATGGGAAAGCTCGCACTGTTCAAAAGCCCTCAGAACTGTTAACAAGAAATTCCGTATATTATGGATCGATATTTGCTTAAGCGAAGAGTCAAATCGAAGAAGCGTCCATTAGCTAGCTTTGCATAGTGTGAAAGCTTTCAGATCACTCAAAGCTCCAACTACTAAACATTTTTTTAGAAGAAGTTACCACCTTTGTTATCTTATTTGCTGGATTTTTTAACTAAAAACTTGAATGCAACTGCTTTCATAATGTAAGAAACGTAAGAAAGCTTTTTTTTGCTAAAACTGAAAACTTACGACTGCTTGAAAGCGCAAGCTTTAACAGATTTTTATCTCCCAAATGTGAGAAAAATTAAACGAAAGCTGTAAATTAGCTTGAAAACAAACATTTAAAATATCGCGAAAGCTTTTGTGTTGCTATTGTAAATGGATCAGAGCTTTTATTACTTTTTTTAACGAACGTTTTTGCTTCACCTATCACGTCGGTTTAGAAAGCTTCAACTTTAAGCAACACAAAAAATTAAAAGTAGAATAAACTTTGTAAAATAAAATCTTTTAAAATTAATAGCAAAATTTGATCGAAAGCTCTTATGAAAGCTTTTACGAGGTTAGTCAATGAATGCAAAAAAAAAAAAAATATTAATTAATCAACCCTAAACAAGTTTTTGGTCTTGCTCAACATTTTTTTTCTCATCTTTTAACCCTAAACAACTAAAATAAAAATTCATATTTCTTTTGGAAGGAATTTCTTACCACATTTTTACGTAATATTTTCAGTTACTTTATTATTTCATAATTACTAACATTACAAACAACATTTGCTTAATAATACATATAATACAATATTAATAATGTTTTCTGTTTACTTACAATATGGCTATAGTACGAAAGTTTTCAAATTTATTAGGCTTCAAAATATATATTTTACGCTCAAATTAGTAGTTTGAACTGAGTACTTTTATTACAATTTCATGTATTACATAAAAATTATTTTAACAAAAATCAGTCGGTTGCTAATTTTGGTTTTTCAAAATTTAATTGTTTTTTTTTTTTTTTGAAAAGATTACAAATGCTTATTAAAATTATTATAAATGTTTTATTATTTAAAAATTTATATATACATATGTACTTAATTAGACCTTAAAAGTAATACAAAATAATGTTTAGTTAGCCCAAAAAGGAACTTAACAATTCTTTTTTATTTTGTTTTAATACTTTTATTTTTCTTCTAAAACTTTTTACACATTACAAGTGGTTAACTTTAAAACTTTTTTTCATTTCGCTTTTCAGGCAAATTTATATACAAATGAACTTAGATTAAGGGTGTGTGGGGTATACATATGTAAGTTTATTAACTAATTTACTTGTTTAGAAAATTGCAAAAGTTTTTTTAAAAAAAATTTAAATTTAAATTTGGAGATATTTAAAAAAAAAAAGTACTGTAATAATGTTAATAATTATCTTGCAGTTTAAATTTAAACTATAGAAATTTAAAATTTTGGAAAAATGTTTTTTTTTTTGGTTTTGTTAACTAATGACTTTTCGCATAATAGCACTGAAAAATAAAGTATTGAATTTTGAAAGTTGAAGATAAGTAATATTTTTCTATTTTTTGGGATTTACGAATTTCAACAACTTTCAGCGTCAAACTAATTTTACTAGTTCAAATGCTTTAACTTCTTTGTAATAATCCAGTAAAATTCATTCGCTTTAACGCGGGCTTGGCATTAAAACATTATTCGAAAAAATTCTATGAAAAGGAGTTTTGCGCCGGAAATTTTTAAAATAAATTTTGAATTTTTAAAAACACTCGTTTTTGCAATTTTCACACATAAATTTGTCTATATCTTAATTTGGCAGCAATATTTGGTTATGAAAACCAACCTTCTATGACATTCATATACATACATACTAGTGAGCTATTTACAAAAACACTGAAAATTATTAGCCTAAAAGTATGTGCAGAAATATAAATTTACATACATACATATATAAACAATTAAAGCATTCCTTTTACTTTCCCTTTGCTCTACAGTTCAATTAAATAATGCGCAAACTTGTCTTGTAAAATATTTTAGTTACAAAAGCATAGAAATATGCAGTATCATACGCTCATTGCCTAGCATACTTTTAGGAGCTACAGTTAAACATTTGCTTTAAAGTTACTAAACTTATAAAAACTATGTATATATTTTGTATAAATTCAGTAGCTTGTAGATTAATAGTTGTTGTGGTAGCTTAAAATAAAGAAACTACTTCGGAAAAGTACCTACAAACTAGTTGCTAAACAACTAGTTAGCAAGTAGTTACTATAGAAGTAGTAGTTGGTAAGTAGTACAACTACGTCTAGTGAGGATGGGGGAAGTAAGTTATGATGAGTTACATAGTTCAATGCTACAATAATTACTGTTAGATTTATATACATACACGTGTATATGTATGCATATGTAGTTAAATAGTTGGGGGGTATGTATACAATATTATTATAAATTTTTTTTTTTGGGTTAGGATAGCACACATATTCATTTTTGAAAATCTAAATTTTTTTTGTATTTGCTTATACATATATATTTAGTAAGATTTAGGATATATATGTATGCCAGCTTAGTTAAACATAGTTTAGTAGTTAATAGTCACTTTATATAATACTTTCATTTTGATACGACATTTAGTTGACAAATTACAAGCTAAGTTTTGGACTTGCATACTTTTTAGAGCAAGAAAATTACAAAAAAAAAACAAAAAAAAAATTAAATCAATTCAATAACAAACAACTCATGCGCTACCAAAACTCAATATTACACCTAACTCCAATAGCCACGCCTACTATGCGCGCGCATGCTATTCACCAACAATGCCAGCCACGTGAGCGCATACACCGTTACACTTCCGCTACTCTCTTGACGCGCACTACGCGCCGTCGCGCCTGCACCAAATACCGGAAAATGTATCTCCTCGGGTTCGCTCAGCTCTTCCTCTTCATCATCCACCGCATTGGTAACGGTGCGATAGCGCATTGTAAAGTTCACTTTGAATATCGCTTCAGCAACGCCACCTGGTGATGAAACAATGAAATAGAATGTACGCGGCACACGCTCATGCATGCTGACGTAGGTGAGACGCGCTTCCTTGCAATAAGGTGTGGGTAAATCCTTTAAATGAAAAGTAGCAAATTGTTATTCATGTTTTTGTAATATTTATAATTATACGGTGGTTTTTTTTTTATTACGTACCGTTACGCCGTAAGCTAAGACAGTGCTGCCATATTGATTGCCCGGCGTATAGACACGATCACCGTGTAGCCAGCGTGCCGCATGCGCTGCTGGATTGGCACAAAATTCGACCGCTAGATGGAGCGGTGAGCCAGGATAGGCGACTGGTGTTGCATTGCGCGCCACCACAGTGGGTGAGCCTGGAAGTAGAAAAGAAAAGCGATTTTATTTGAAAACTTTTATGGGATTATTCTTAACTAAACGTACAGCTTAAAAATCTAACTCAATTTATAAATTTTAGCTTTGAGTGACATGTCGATTTGGCGTTTTACACTCAGCTGCTGTGGGTAGTTCCATATCAAATCGTCACATGGTAGGAATTGAGCCTTTTTGAGTTACATATGTAAAATTTTGTTGATAGTGCTTTTATAAAAAAAAATAAGTTTTGTGCAGAAGAAAAAATTATAAAAAAAAATTTAATTTAAATTCAAATTTTTTTTTCAAAAGTTATGTAATTTTCAAAATTTAATTTCCTTTTCTTTTTTTTTGTTGATTTGGAGTAGAATTCAATCAAATGTGGGCAAATAGAGGGACCAAATGGCAAATGTCACATTTCCGGGTGAGCCAAATGACTTCATATCCAGGTGATGTGACATTTTTATCACCAAGTGATTTGCCGCTTGCTGATTTTTATGTATGCTTAAAGTTTGTTTTTGTACGCTAACATTTGTAGAACACAGAAACAGAAAGGCTTCAGACTCCTCACTGAGTAATCTTTTAAAACTTGCCCTTAATTTTCGCAATTTCCTTTTAAAAATTTAAACAAAACTTTAATAAACAGATAACCACACTTTTGTACAACTTCGAAATGTATTTTATTCTTCGAAAGCTTTTAAAATAATTTAATTTGTTGAGAATTACTTTTCTGCTTTAATTTTAAGTTGGTGGAAAGAGAAATGCGCTTAATAATCACAACGAGTAAAAGGAGGGGTAGAAAACTGTGGTAATGAGTGAAAAAAAATCAAAGTGTTGACTTCTCATAATGTTAGTGTACAAAGATTAGACCGGTCCAAAAAAATATTTATTTCCTTGGACATTATATTGGTATTATTTTTCTCCGATTTGAAAAAAATTAAGCTGTATAAAGTTTTTTTTTTAGAAAATTGAGTTCGTCGTTGAGATGGGTCGTTCCAGCGCAATTATGCCTTAAACATTAGTTTGGTTTTCTGATTTTATATGGATTTTTTTTGGAAATTTGTTAGAAACGTCAAAATCAATGTGGAACAAAATTAAGACAAATTCTTGAGGGAAATTGTAAACTGATTAACAACTGGTAGAGTAGTCCGTATTTAGCCCCAAAAAAAAGGCTGGTACTTTATTTAGATTTTTTTGAGGTTAGGGACGAACCAAGGCCAGCAAATTTTGTAAGCTTCAAAGTGGTTGGAAATACTCATTCCACTGGATGAATAAAATAACAAAAAAATTATTTTTGGAAATTTTAATTCATTATCAAAAACTTGAACTTTATAAAATTTTTTCTTGATTTCTATTTTAAGATCATAAAATGTCGTTGCAGAATCTGACGAACATTTTTCCTGAGAATATTTTGTAGGAAATTAAATTTTGTACAAAAATACACCAGCTTAATTTAAATTTTTTACTTCAATAGTTTGGCAGTTGTGAAATATTTATTTTTTCGGATAGTCTAATATACATATACCCAGCGAAAAATTTCACTAGCAACAGTACTACCATTATGCGCCTAAACTATTTAAAGGCTGTACTAGTTCTGACCGATTTCGCATTTCCGACAACTTCTTCCTAGTTAAATGAAAATCGATATTCGATACTTTGAAAAGGTCTTTTAATTATATTTCTATACCCACTCTCGAACCCATTACAAATTATATAGTTCTAGGACTATATCTTTTGAGACTATGTAGCAACTTAACTGCAAGTTTTGTTTTAACTAAAGTCCCCCTTTCAACAAACCAACGCTATTCGCTGATGAATTCGTCCACATTTTATAACTTTTGTCACTTTCTTCCACGAAAAATGCGTGACAGAAACTCACTTCGTAATGGAGTTTCGTCATTTACTGAAACTTAACTTTGGCATAGTACGAACACACACATTAGTGCGGGTCGATTTAAAAATCGCTCATTGCTCTGTGAAAATCGTATTCTAGGGTTCAAATAAGAAACTTTTACCGAAGGAACATTCCTCTAAAAGGAATTCTGATGTCCCCCAATTTGGGTCGAACTTTTGGGTGGGTATCATTTTTAGTCCTAAGAGAAGCCCCAAAATGTCACTCATACGCCATGGCCCCCTACCCAAAAGTTCGACCTAAATTGCTTGACATCAGAATTAGTTTTGGAGGTATGGTTCCTTCGGCAAAGTTTCTTAGTTTGATCCCTAGAATATGATATTCACAGAGCAATGAGCGATTTTTTTGCCTCCCCACAAATCGACCTGGCCTAACACACATATATTGTGTACATATATACGGTCATATGTGCTTTTTGTAGTTGCGTACGACATGCGCGCTATGAAACTAAAAGTAAGTTAAAAGTTTAGTGGAAAACTTAGGGCAACAATGTATTACTTAAAATTTTGTATTTCACGAGAATTAAATAAAAAATAGCTTTTAAGTGGTTTGTGAGCTTTTGAGCTAACGAGTTTGGGTTGTTTCTTTAAAACTTATAACACCAGAGAGCTTTTTGCCGTTTTTCAGCTAAAATGGAAAGCTTATAAATTAAAAAAAAAAAATTATTAAATGATTTTTTTGGCTCGCAAGTGTTAAAAAGTCGAAAGCTTTTAAGTTAATCAACAAGATTTTCAAGTTTTAACAAATCAGTGAATAATTTGCTGACTAGAAATGTTTTTAAGCTTTTGTTTTATTTTGCATCCGTAAAGAGCTTGTATTCTCATTAGACCTCAGTATCATATACATAAGTACCACCAAAGCTTTTAAGCTTAGCTAGAAATATTAAATTTTAACAATAGTAAATGGCTATTTCGGATCTAATGGCTTCATAGCCTGCCGAGGACTGTATAAAATCTTCGAAATGCCTATTATTGCTCGAACGACAACAACAACAAGCCGTAAAGCTCTAAACCAGTATATGTATATAAAAATACAATGCTTGACCCAACAATAGATACAAAACCAACAACAACAAATGTTGATAAAAAAATGCTAAAAACTTTCATGGCCTCAGAACTTCAAAGTCCATACAGTTTTCTATGTTTCTAATTAAAATTCTCGTTTGTCCTTCAAGCATGCTAAGGATTATCATCATTCACCATATTCAATGTTATCTATTTCATTCATGTTTTTATTTGCTTTTTGTTTACACATCAATTATTCGGCAAATACTATAAAGCAAAACACCAAAACACACATACATACATACATACACATATTCTAGCACTCACACACACATCAATCAGTGAGCAATTTGTTCATGCAACAATGACGACCAAACCAGAACGCTAGGCCAACAAACAGATCAAGCATGAACCGAATGAATCAACCCATCGATAAATGAAAAACCACCAATGGCCAAAAGCTATCAGTGGCTGTGAGAAATTGTAATACAGAAAATTCAGTCGTAATAACAAAAATAAAATTGAAAAGTAAATGGGATGTGGGTATAACAACAGCAACAACAACAAGCGACTGACCAAAGGTGTCTGTGTTGTGATGAAGTGTGTTGCGGGAGAGAAGCGCTCTGTGAGTGAGATGAGTTGCAAAGGGAAAATGGTTGAGCTCGCTTGTAGCGTAAAAAGTTCAAGTGCAGTTGTATTTTTTTTGTTTTAAGTCGTGAAAGTGATGGAGGTCAATAAAGTATGCTTGTGCTCGGATATGAGAGAGTTTGGGGATCTGTGCTGATGTTGTGCGCGCGCAAATTGCCGAAAATCAAATTAAAAATCCCACCAATAGACCAAATGCGGCACATTGCTTATGGAAGGACGCCGCAGGATATTCTACAAATTTTACAAATATATGTAAATACTCATACAAACACACACATACGTGCTTGTAGAAGTTGAGCACAGTGTTGTGGGACTCAAAATAGATTGAAAATTTTGTGTTGCTGTTGTGGGTACCATCACCACCAATTTCCTAAAAAGCTGCCACATGCTTACTTAAATAAAATCCCACATCGAGCCATTGTACGTTTTTGCAAGGCGGCAAATTGTAAATTTTGGTCAATTTCCCTTGAATTTTTCCTTTCTCTAAATCTCATGTTCCGCTAAATAATGGCAGCACAAGCAATAGATTAGAGTTTTGGTAAATAAATTAAAATTGAACACTTGAAAATTTTTTGAACGCCATTTGCAATTAGTAACAATTCGTGCGAGACTCTTTCTCAACGGTTGCATGGTCATCTATGTATGTATGTGGGCAAGTATATATGTATGTATGTATGTATATGGCAAAGTGGGTGGGTGCATGTGTGAGATAAAATTTAACCAATGTTTCGGAATTCTGTTAAAACTTTTTTTTTCAGATTTGAAAGAAATTTAGTTTACAGCCATTTTACAAATATTTTGAAACCTTGACACGCCTACAATTTTAGAAAAATGCAATTTCTAAAAATGAGGTAAAATGTAGCTGTATTCAAAATCTCAACAAAATCTGATCGGCTGTTGAGTGGAAGATCATTCTATTTCAAAATATTTAAAAACACGCCCTCTCTCAGAATTTGTTTGAAAAAAGCCCTGCTTCAGAATTTTTTTTCAATAATATCCTTTTTCATAATGCGTTTAAAGAACGCCCTATCTCAAAATGAGTGCCTATCTGAACGAAAATTTTATACATTTTCATCTGGGAGAGGTCGTTTTTGAAAGGAATTTTGAAATATAACATTATTGAAAAAATTCTGAAAAAAATTTGGAATATTTTTAAACAAATTTCAAATATTTTCAAGTAGGGCGATTTTCCACTCAGCCGTCTACTCTATATTGGTCCAAAGCTGAAGAAAATTGGGCTAAAAAATTTTCGAAAAATTCAGGGCGACTTTAAAAACACTTTTAAGTTATACTCTGTTAATAAATTTTCGGCTTTTTTTTGAGGTTTGTTTTTAGAACTTTAAGCTTTTACATCTGGGAGTTTGTAGAAAAAGTTGCGAATTAAGATTAAATTTATTTTGAGCTTGAAAATTTTTTGACTGAGTTCATTTATCGAAAAGCTCGGGTGAAACTTTTTTGTAAGGTAAAACTTCTTTTTAGAAACAATTTTTTTTTAAACTTTTTGATTTTTATATATGTACATATGTATGTGTTTATACGTATGTGTTTATATGTATGTATGTGTGTATTTCAAACTTTTTCATATGTATGCCTTTGCCTACCACTGCTTCACTGTGCAGTTAAGATCTCACTCATGTCTACCTTTGGGTGTGTTGCAACATTAATTGATTTCAAAATTCGTTGGGCGTGTGCTAAAGGTCAAGGTAACTATAGACAACTTCTCATTCCTATATTCATATATGTATGTATGCATATAAAAATCTTTACCCCTTGTTTGTGCCATTTTGCAAATTAGAATTTTTTAAATGAAATTTCTCTACTTCTTTCTACCCTAAAAGCAGTCTTGATTGCGACCCCAAACCGACAAAAATGGAAATTGCTAAAATTTTGTTGCCCCTTCAAGCAGTTTGTATGCGATTGCGCTGCTTTATGTCTGCCACTCATAATATACTAAGTAATTAAATGCCGTAACAACAGCGTAGCATTGGGGTGCAACTTAAGAATTTTCGCAGCTTTGACAGACACTTGAGTGATGGCGTAGTTTGTTGCAAGTTATTTTGTATGTACTTGCAAGACTCATTTTGCACTTAACACTTGCCAACCATTTTGTTGTTTATTTATTTTTTTCTGTAATGTGTTTTGTAATAATTAAGCATACTTGAAGGAGCACAGGAAGAGATTGTGCTGGTGGGGTGCTTGCTGCCGAAATCACTAAAATGTAGGGAGCGAGCGCTGTGGTTTAACACTTGAGCTTCAGAATCAACATGGAATTAAATGTATTTTTTTTTTTGGAAAAACTATTCAAACTCGCTCTTTTCACTCACTCTCTTGTCCCCCTTAGCGCACTTAGTGTTTAGCTGAAATCATTAAAGTATGCATTGAACTAATCGAGCTTATATGAAATGTTGTAGAAAATTGCAAAATATTTAATTATCTAGGGAGTGTGGAGCAATTTGGTTATTATCTTCTTTTTGCTTTTATTGCTGCATCTCTTCAGACGAGGTTGTTCGCATATTGGTGCTGTTTTCGCCCGCTTACTTACGCCTTAAAAGCTACCTTTTAGTAAATTACACTTATTAGCTCTAAAATATTCTAAGCATCGAGTTGGGCAGCTAGAAATGCGGCAGCGGAAATTGCATTAATTTCTACACAGCGGTTTTTGAGCGATGCGCGAACAAACATACAGACAAATGGACAAACATTATTAAAAACAGTTTTCTTTAACATCTACATACATATCTATAATGTAGAAATATTATTCTACCATAATATGCTTATTTGTAATGATATTTACTGAATGTTTCTAAAGTTTAAATAAAGCTCTTGCCTACTTGGTGTAAAAAAAGCTGCTCCTAAAAGTTTTACAAAAGCATGTCCGCAATACAAAAAAAAACCTCAATGAAGCTTATACCAGCATGAAAGCTGTGGATTCTTTCTTTAAGGTGCCTTATATTAACGATTATATATTATTACGTATTTAGTTAAGGGCATCGTTAAAAAGAGCTTTCGTTTGCAAACATATATGAAAGCTCATCTTTCTCAACAAGTTTAATCTATTTTATTATACCTTTCATGAACATGAAATGGTATTATAACTTTGGTCCGATGTTTGTAAGTGTGAGAAGAAGAAGAGATAGACCCACCATTAAGTATACCGAAATGATCAGGGCGACGATCTGAGTTGATTTAGCCATGTCCGTCTGTCCGTCTGTCCGTCTGTCCGTCCGTCCGTCTGTCCGTCCGTCTGTTTGAACGCAAACTAGTCCCTCAGTTTTGGAGATATCTCGATGAAATTTTGCAAGCAGGCGCCATTTTGCATAGGATTAATCATTTGTCGGAACCAGCAAGATCGGACCGATACAACGCATAGCTCCCATACAATCGATTGTTCCGATAAATGGGTTTTGGCCTATAACTCTTGCAATTAAAAAGCTATTAGAGCGAAATTTCGCAGGTTTCGTACATATTATATGCGTAATATGTGTAGTGAAAATCACCTAGATCGGATCAACATAACATGTAGCTCCCATATAATCGATAGTTTCGATAAATGGGGTTTGGGCTACAAATGTTGCAAATAGAAAGCTAGAAACGTAAAATTTTGCAGGTTTGGTACTTAGTATATATGTGATGTGTGTAGTGAAAATCATACAGATCGGACTTACATAACATATAGCTCCCATATTACCGATTGCTCCGATAAGTGTGGTTTGGCCATGTATTTTTAAATTAACAGTTTTGGAGAGTTTGTAAGTAATTGTAAGTAAGGATCGGACACTTAGAAAAGTTGTGCGTATTCATGAAAGGTATAAAGCCTTCGGCACAGCCGAAGACAGCCCTTTCCTTACTTGTTTTTTATTTTATTTCATTTCATTTCATTTTATTTTATTTTATTTTATTTTATGTTACTTTCGTTTATTTTATTTTATTTTATTTTATTTTATTTTATATTATTTTATTTTATATTATTTTATTTTATTTTATTTTCTTTTTTTTATTTTACTTTATTCTATTTAATTTAATTTTATTTTATTTTATTTTATTTTATTTATATATTAAGTACAACCATTAAAATATTTTGCGAAAGTTTGCATTTCAAATGAAAACAAAGCAACAATAAGTAAATACAACAACCACAACATGACAGCAATTTTGTAGCAAGAAAATTCCATACAAGAATAAAATATTACATTTTGCAACTGTCATTCAAGTTTCACCCGTAAAATCAAGCTGCTAAATAGTTTGAACAACAGCAACAACAATTTAATTCATATACCAAATCTAAACTAAATTTTTGTCGACGCCTTCTTGTTGTTGCTGCTGTTGTAGTTAGTATGAAAATTTAATTTCCCGTAGAAGGCGGAACTGGCGTGTTGAAAACTTTTGTTAAATACGAATTGAGTAATTTGCAATGTTAACTTTATACGAAAATGTAAAATTCGAGCAAAGCGAATGGAATGGAAAATTAGTGGAAGTGCAAGATATAGAATAAGTGTATATATTTACAACAACAAAAAAGACTACCAAGCAAATAGGTATGGTAGAAAAAGTACAAATAATAATAACAACAACAATCAACTTTTAGTGTGCGAAATAAACATGGCAGCGAGGATGTGAGCGTTAAGAGCGCGGCGCGGAGAATAAAGAGCGAGTTTGGGATTTTTGGGAACGTTGCTCAAGTCAACTGAAAAGTTTCGAACATTTTTGTTATTGCACATATTTGTAAATACTTTTCAACAGTTGCTATTATTGTTTTTGTGCTTTAATTCAATTGTTTTTTCTGTGTTGCTACTACTCCTGTTATTTGTGTTTGGCAAGTTGTAGTTGTACATATTTCATTGTTTTATTGCCAAATGTTGTTTTTATGACTTTTTCCCCATTGTACACGTACAACTCTTTCGCTTTCTTGCTTCTACTGATAGCTAAATTAGTACGATAGTGCCCGAAAAAATATTGAAACCCAGAACGCCATAGAACGAGGACTTATTTGTTGTTGCTGGTGACACTAAAGAACTCGAAAAATCATCGAATAAAAAGAGGAACTAATTCGTAGCTAAGAAATTCACCACGAGGTAAGAAATATGCATCTAATGTAATTATTTTGTAGTACGCTGTGGCGAATTTCTTACACGTGAGTTGATAAAACGCGATTTTTTGGGTTGATTCTACCGATTGTTCGATTATTTTTGTGGGACCTTATCAGTGAGGATTCCAACCTAGTAAATCTACCAACTTGGAAAAATCCATCCCAAAATAATTCACGTTTCAAAAGCTTGATTTTTAATATGGAATTCTTATGGCGAATGGGGAAACTATTTTTTGTTACTGTTTTTCTCTTCTTTTGCTTTTGTGTGTGTATATGAGTGCTTGCCTTCTGCTATCTGTCTGCCTTTCAAACTGTTTTTCTGTCGTTTGTGTGCATTCATGCAAAAGTTTCGTTGTTTTCCAAGTGGCAATTTGTTGTGGGCAAATTAAATTAGAGACTTTAGTGACAAATTTTGGAAAACGTTCGTAATATGAATGGAATTGATAATTTTTTTGTGAGATAAAGAGTAGGGAGAGAGTTGAGGGCGAAGATAAAGGTTATGGTTTCGGCAGCACTTAACAAAATTTTCATAAAATTGAGCACTTTAGTCCTTACAAAGAGATCAAAACTGGCATAATTTCTCATGATGCTTTGCCACTCATTCCGAACTCTCCTCATCTTATCTCGAACTCATCCCGAGCTCATCCTAGACTAAACGCATTTTTTTTTGTAGGGGAAAAATTGACTTTCTTTAGCGACATACTTTCCATTACAGAAGCTACCCTGACTCATCCCGAATTTATCCCGAACTCATCCTAGACTAAAGGTTTTTTTTTGTGGGGGAGAAATTGCCTTCCTTCAGCGACATAGTTTCCATTATAGAAGCTACTCTGACATGGTTAGGCAGAGCTTTAAAGTTAAGTCGCTTTTTAGGGATTTCGGAAGCTGCTCCGATACTACCATCTGCTAGATTATGAGCTCCACCGCATTCTTCACCCACAGTCACCTAGATAGTATAGCCGTGCGCAGTAACCTAATTTCCAAGGACTCTCTCGAAAAGTAGATTCTTAAATGCAAGATAGAATTTATCACAAGTTCAACTTGAGCAAAAGCCAAACACCATTTTTTCCTAAAGTTCTTTCTTACATACAAATTCAATATTTTATGACATTTCAAAGTTTCTCCCCCTTTCCCCCTCATGCACATATTCACCTAATTTCGTTAACTTGTACCATTTTCAAGACAAACTTTTTTCCAATCAACTAACTAGCTAACTAACATGAAACTTTTAAATGTATGTTATGACATTTTTTGTTTTTTTTTTTTGTTTCTTTTTGTATATTCCACTCCCTCTATACGCCGCTAGTGTGTCACTTAGCTAAAATGTTTGAAGTGATTTTAAGGTCGTTTAATGTGCAGTCATGTTGCAACGTTGGCACACTGCACTAATTCACTTTTCAACTAGTTGCCACCAGAGTAAACGAACTGCAATGCCAACAACGACGACGACGGCGAGCGCGTTGATGACAGTCAACTGTCCACCGACTAACAGCTGACCTGTACAACCAGCAAACTTAGGCAGTCAGTAACATGAGCGCATTCATTGCTGATACTTAGCTACTTTATGTTACTGACCTCTCTCGAGCTAAGAGAAATGGTACCACTGGAGGGGACGGCGATGCGAGCATGAGTTCAGAAGCGGTCAGAGTTAATTCAACTGCTCAAGTTAGTACCACACAGACACGTTGTACTCATATATGCGCTATGCAGGGGTGCTCAGCAAAAGTTTAGTTTGCGAAGCTGGAAGGCAGCGACATCTTTTTTGGATTAAAAAAAGAACGAATTAAAGACCCGAACTGTTGTTCTTTGGAACACGACGAAACCAAGCCTAGAAGTTGCTGGGAAATGTTGGCGACACTGACAGTTCTTTGCTAGATATCGGAGCGGCACGTTCCGGTATCGTTAGTGCGACTTTCTAGGTCATCTCACTCCTCCTTCTATATGGATGGAGAAGATGCATAATGAGAGGTGATAGGTATAATATCAGTAGATAGCCCTTGGGTATATTGAAGGCCCCCAACTCACAGGTAGTACAACCGGAACGTTCGATTGGTTCAACAAAATTTTTAGCATGTCAGTCGGGCTTCTTCACGAAGGAGCCAATTTAGCAACTGCTAGAGCTTGCCTGCATGAATGCTTAGTTATCATTGCTGTTGATTGCGTTTTAGAAGCTTCAACGCTTTTAGAACCTTTTAGCAGACTAACTTGCAACAACAACACACACACACCAACGCATTACTGGCACAACTTATCACTAACTAAATGTGAGTGCAACTCATGGCTCTTGCTAAAACAGTTAGAATTAACTTTTGGACTTTAACAAGCTAGAGAGAAAAAAGGAAAGTGAAAATGGAGAAACAAAAAGGTAAGACAAAGCAAGAAAATTTTAAATTGTAAACGAGCTGTAAATGAACACGAGCTACTTAACTTATCAAGTGAGTTAAAAACGAATAGGGCGAGAAACGAGTAGGGCAAGAAACGAGTGGGGCTCGAAACGAGTAGGGCGAGAAACGAGTAGGTCGAATTAAGTTGGAAGCGTATAAGTCACATTTAGAAAGTGAGCACAAGGAAAGTGCTAAATGATGCTTGAAAAAAAGAAGAGGAAGAAGCAGAGGACACGAGTTTTGACAACTCGCTTAAGCACATAAGTTGAGTTGTTTGTCATTTAAAAAAATATGTAGATACTTACATACGTTCCGAGCAGGGTTGTATAGGTGGCTAAGTGGCTACTTTCAAATAGTTTTCAAAAATGCCATATCTCAGAATTTATTTCAAGAAAAGCTTTGAAAGGTTTTTAAATTTCTTTTTATTATATTAAGTTAATTGTGGCAAACAAATTAGAGTTTTCTCTTTTAAAGTTACGTTTCAAAATTTAGTTAAGTAATTTTTTTTTTTGTAATATAGATTTTAAGGGTGCTTCGAGATAAATTTTACAAATTCTGAAAAGTCTAAAAATTAAAAAAAAAATTATTTTAACTGTCGGGTTAGCAATTTTATAGGTAATGCATTTTTTACTGACCTTTCAAAAACAAAAAAAAAATATTTTTTTTATTCTTATTGTTGGAAAATTTTACATTTATTATATATATTTAAAAACTTTTTTAACATGTTCTTTTGCACTGTATACTAACAGTAAAAGTAAATTTTGGCAGTTAACTTTCAATTAACTTTTTTGAAGTTATTTGAGAAAACCTTTTTTTGCGCTAAGATTTTTTCAATATTTTCTGATTGAAAATTTTTAAAACTGCAATACCATCAAATCAGGACTAAGAGTTCTAATTGAATTTGTGTTACCACTTCCCTCTCAGTTTACTAGTCTTCCCTTCCTTACTAGATATGACTACAAGATAGCGCCTCCGAGCTAACCATAAAAGTCTTCCACATTTTTATTGCGCCTAAAATTATGCACCAAGTTAATCAACGCAACTTTAATACAGCACAGCGATAGCAAGTAAACCCACATTCATTGCACACCCACTCCAACAGATGAAAATCGCAATTTATGCTGATTTAGCGTTCCAAATGCTATCGCTCGATAACATGCAAAATTGTTGCCTACTTTTGTGGGTCGTGACACATGGCCAATTTAGGCGCCACTAAGCTACATGCAACGCAACTACTCGCACTCGACTACCAACAGCCAACTCATCACCGCAGCAAGCCAAATGTTTTGTGAACTCTCCATTTATTTGTTGTTCTTGTTTTGTTGTTAGTGGTGCAGCAGCAGCATATAAAAGCAAATTTATTTGTGTCAACATCCGTTTCAATGTCTGCATTGTTATTGCTTGCCATATAGTAAAATAGCTATGAAAGTATGTAGCGCTAGCCACAAACGCATTTAATGCAAAAATGTCGCAGCAACAGCATCATTATCATCATCGTCAAAATCATTATGAAGAGCATCAATGTTGTACCATAGCGCCTAAAAGCCTGCTAAAGCATATACCACAATGTTGAGTTAGTGTGAGTACAAAAGAGGCCCAGCAAAAAAGCGTGCGAATAATCTCTAAAGAGAGGGATCCGCGTTGAATACTTTTCATCTACAATGGGTTGGAATTAATTTCAACTATTTCTTTATGGGTATTCTGGGTATAAGTCGACTTCAATTTCTGTAGCCTACTTTTAGGTGTTGAAAGTAGATTTCAGAAAAGCCAGGGGATTGGTCTGACTTTATCCTTTCAGGAATAAACGAGACCAATTAGTCTCTTCGTTGGACATGCTGAAGTAAAACGGATTTCTTCGGCTCTTGCCAAGAATTCAAACCTTGTATGGGTCCCATGCTCCCTTGAGACTCTGCTCCCTTTAGACTCACCCCGATTTCATGCTGAACTAATTCCATATTTTTTAGGACATGTTGCGTTGGCTGTGAGCAAAAGTTCAATGCATATACATACATATGTGTGTCTGTCTGTTGAACTGCAATTATGTATGTATGTATGTGCAAGCATATTATCAGCCTGACAATTTCATGCTTAACTGATGACAATGCTGCACCGCTGATAATGTGTGTTACCAACATACGCACAAGCACAAACGCTTCTACACACCACATGCTTACTCACACATAGGCGCTCAATAGCACCCCACTGAACCTTTTATTATGCCCGCTCAACAAAGCAATTCGCCCAGCCATGTTTTTTTTTTAGTTTCGACGGTAGTAAATTTTCGTTGCATACTTACAGGCTGCAGTCGTAAAATATCGCTCTGGAGAAGGTCTGTTGAAAGCGGCAAAGCTTTTAGTTAGGCGTAGTGTATGTACAAGCATTGCTTTATGAGCACCAAACGCCTATTAAAGCGGGGGGCGACGTGCAACAACTACATTAGCGACGCACTATGGGATAGCTTGATTAAGAATTGCCTCAAAAAATGTGTTTTAATCAATTATTTGTTTACAAATTTAAATTGTTTTGAAAATATGCAACTTTATGATCTCATAACATAATAGCAAAAAAAAAAATACTTAAACTTTTTTTTTGGAATTTTTTAAGTTTGTAGAGCCAATGCCAATTTTTAAAATTCCTTAAAAATATTATAACATTTTTTTCATATTTGTTTTCAATTTTCGAATTAGCAGCTTCACAGCCCATGATTTTTTCCTTCCGATTTTTTTTTAATTATTTAAATAGAATGCTGACATAGTTATTCTGGATATTTGCTGAAAAGCTACAGAAATTTTTAGAAAAAAAACAAAAGTAATTTGATTCAAAGGCAATATTCCGAAGAATTCCAAAATTTTTTTTCAAAATTATTTTCATATTTTGTTTTTTTTTGCACAAAAAGTAATTTTGGCAGTTAGATTAGATAGTTGTGCGTAATTTGTTTTTTTTTGATAAATTATTTTTTACTTTATTTATAAAATTTAAATAATTTCTACTAAATAGTTTTTTACAAATTATCTAAAAATATGATTTTTATTTTTTTTTTATAGCTATAAATTTTCGATGTGTTTTCATTTTAAATTGTAAAAATTCATATATTATAAATTAAAAAATTGTGTTTGGGGTTAGCAGATTTACACGGCTTTTCGAAATCTGATATATTTCCAGTTTGTAGAAAAGAATTTTGATATTTTTAATACCCCTTCAAAAAGTTTCATACGCTTTTTATATTCAGAATTTGGGTAAAAAGGAATTTTAAAAATCTAAGAGAATTCATTTCAAAATTTCATTAAAGAATTTTTGGAATAAGCAGTTTTAGAGGCTATGCACTTTTTAGATAAGAAGTTGGAGTATTTGGTGTTAAAAAAAATAATTTTGAAATTTTTCTAGTATCTATTTTTATCATTATTTGAGAGTCAAGCATGCCTAGCCCCATAGTTCGACGCAAGCAATAACAATTTTACTGCAAAACCACAACCCCCCACAACCACAATGTCCGGCTTTAGTAATGCTTTTGTAACATTGTCATAATTTTTGTTACCACATTGACGCCGACTCTTACCCAAATTCTTAATGTTTGCTGTTTTTAAGTTATAACCAGTAGCGCAAGCTGTTAAAAATGTTTTCTTTTAATATGGGCACATGAAATTTGTTGTATAACCAAATTTGGTTTTAATGGCAATTTATCAAAGGTAGGTGTACGTTGTCTCGACAAAAGCTTCTTCTTATTTCTAGGAAATAACTTTAACTGCTTGGAGATAAAACCATTTCTTAAAATTTCTATGAAGTCGGTACAAAAACCACTACTGGGTATATACAACATGAGTAGCTGCAGTCTATGTAGCATTCATAGTTTGTGCTACACACTTGTTGTTGTTGTTAATTATTTGTTGTTGTTGCTTTGTTAGTCAACACTATTTGCTGTCACATGCTAGCGCAACATTCTCATCTCGCTCACATTTTGTAACATTTTTTTATGACTTGTAAGCGTTGGCTAACTCATGCTATAGGCAACTACTTTTCAGCCAAAATGTATGCTAGCAAGAATGTATGAGCCTACATACTAATCCAGACAAGTACGCAACTTATGTGGCATACTTTAAGGCGCATCATTACGTGACAAATTGAAATTTTCCAAAACGCCAACTGTTTTGAAGTGTTGCGCAATTAAAAGTTGTTGGTGCTGGTGAAAACTTTTAATTTTATGAAGTTTCCATGTTGTTGTAGCAATAATTTTAAGCATGCTTTTGGCAAATTTGTGGCATACTTTTGTGCGGCAAAAATTTAAACATGTACATACATTGATAAGTAAAAGTTTGCATTAGTTTCTGTGCCCACCATCTATTGTGTGGGAGGGGAGTATTATTTTACGTTTGAGCAAATTACGTTCTAAAGATTAATATGGGATTTTAAATTTAAACTGCTTATTTAAAGATAATTTCGAAAAATGGCGCCTAAAAGTATGCCACTTTTCATTTAGTGACTTAGCTATTAGTGGTTTAAAAATCGGTTAAAATGTGAAAAAGGTAGATATTTTGTTTGAAAAGTTTCAATTTTAAAACGTGTTGAAATTTCTTTACCGTATGAAAGTGAGGTCTGTAAGTCTGCATACTTTCAGGCGCTTGTAATTTTTTTTAGCTTCTCTGCTCTCTCTCGGTTTAAATTTGATGCGGAAAACTAGAAGCTTTCTCACACATATCTTAAGGCATTCCTTTTCGCATTTTACTTTGCACTACTTTGAATTTTATACTCGCTCACCAAGTTTACCAAAAAACACATTTTCTTACCTTACGCCCACCACTCAGAGCAGAAACGAAAAAGAAAAAACAAAATGAAATCAAAGTAAAAAGAGAATCTTCACAACTGTTGCATATCAAGTAGGCGCATAACAAACTTTTGCCAGGAAACATACACTTAGTTGGTCATAGGAACAACTGCAACATATTGCGCCACTCACCATTCACCAAGCAACCGCAAAACTTATGCATATATGCGTTTCACATCATAGCTGCTTACACATTGGCACATGCATAAATTTATCAAGAAGTAGAAGAGGAAGAAGTAGCAAGCAACTTGTTGGAGCAGCTGTTGCCAAGCAACTACTTGAAATCGCTATAAAAATGAATGAATGCATGACTTGCTACAACACACACATATAAAGCACGTAGGCGCATTTGTGTCTGTGGTGAGTTTTGCATAACAGTACTGAGTAACGCGTTATTGAGGTGCGTTTTTGTGTTATTGAGCAGTTTCGCTTTAGAGGAGAATACTAAAGTTCGCTTAGGCGCATAAGTGTTAGAAAATATGAGAAAATTCAACAAGTTGTTGATTGGCAGTGAAGATTTTTTCACCACACATCATTGGTAAGTTTCCTTTGATATTCTTTTGGATACTACAAAATCTAGCGCAAGTCAGAAAAGTTGTCTTTAATCAAAAATTTTAAATTTGGTAGCTTAAGATGGTACTGATGATACATATATAATACAGTTCTTGTATTGAATCATAGGGATGTGAATTTTCAAAGTTTTTTTTTGCTTGGAGATTAATCGATTAACCAAAAAATCGATTACTAATAAAAAAAATAATCAATTTAAGCAAAAATTGATTTAGAGAGCCACGCTTCCTGGGAGTACAGTTTGGAGAAATCAATACAATGGCGCTAACAAATCCACACATATTCAATTGCGCCATTACCCAACTCTAGTCAGCATGCTTTTGTATGTATTTATGATGTTACGCGAAATTTAGGGCGTAGTGGTTGAAAATGAATTTCAAATAAGTTGGTTAAATACGAGTGAGCGCCACCGGAAGATAAGTACATACAAGAATCTAGGCATCATAAATATGTATGTATGTATGCATATGCGTCAATAAAGTAGGAAGTAAGTGCATAAGAAAGGATGTCTTAAGACTGCGGGGGGGAGGAGATGGAAACAATGTGCTCAAGAAAACTTTAAAGTAATGAAAAGAATTATTAAGTGTAATCTAAGATCAAGAAATGAGATGCACTTTGTAGAAGTAGGTCAAAGAAGAAAATGAGTTTAAAGAAACATTTTAAAATAAATTAAAATAGGGTAATCAAAATGTTACAGCGGTAGCTCGAAATTGGAAACAAGGAGTATAACGTGAAGAAGTAACAGATTGGTGTCGCAAGAGTGTAATGAAGCTCAAATTGGACACATTCATACATTAAGGGTTAACTTTATGGATAACACAAATTACGATGAGAACAGCCTAATGTTGAATGAACGAAACTAAAGTGCTATTAGCGTTTTTGACTTTTATGCAACAACAAAAGCAGACTTATTTTATAAGAATATGTATTATGAATAGTTCCTGGCTGGAATATTTAAGACTGCAAGGCCCAGATTTTATATAACCGAGGGAAAGAAAATTTATTAGGAGTACCTTTTTAATCAGTTTGATGGAGACCAGATCGCTCTTATTTGAGTTATTGGAACTATCAGAAAAATGCTATGCTGAAGGTGCAAGTTTTACGTATTCTAATTTATTTTTAAAAACGCTTATCATTTTATCAAAACTGATGTTAACGTAATTTTTATGTGATATCTGTATTGAGCAGAGACAAAATGTTGAATTCCAAAAATATTTTCCTTTCATTTCTTAAAAAAAAACAGTTTATGCCCTTACAGATTATAAAGATAATTCTAGAAAAATTCACAAAAAATCAAGCGTCATTATTCAATTAATTTCACTAAGCTTCTGACTAATAATTCATGGAAAAACCAATCAAAATTTTTTTTTGCATACCTTTAGGCGTTTATCGTCTAAGAATTTAGCAAGTTAAAGAATTTAATTTGATTAGGATTATAATTTAGCTTAAATATTAATTTAATATAACCTTATGAAGCAAATCACAAAAAAAAATATGAAGAAATTTTTCTTTCGATTTATTGCATACCTGCAGGCGCTCAAACACAAGTTTTTACTTTTATTAACTTGTCTCAGCAAAATTTATGTATTTGCGACAAGCAGTTAAATTTTGAAATTCCTGCGAAGCTTAGTTGTATATAAAACATATGTATATAATACCTATACATAGACAAAAGTGTGTGTGTGTGTTCAGAAACATGTATGGATGTATGTGTGCTTGTAGAAACCCATCAAATTAATGGCTGTCAAAATGAAAGAGACAGTTCGAATAGCATTTTGTTTAAAGGTTTGAGTATAAATAATTTTTGAATTACTTTGGGGATCTATAATATTACGCAAATTGTCATGTTTTCCTATGAGTGTGTGTGTGTGTGGGTGTTTGTGTACGTATTTGTGTCGCCATGCTAGAAACTTTGCAGACATCTCGCCGCATTGGACAAATATGGAACGGAAGACAGTGATTTGTTTGTTGGCAGTTCAAAGTAATTTCAACCAAAAAAAAGGGCAAATCGAAAGTGAAGTGATGGAGAATGGCAGCCCCCCCTCTTCCCACCTGTGAAACTGCAGAGAGTGGTTGAAAATGCTGGTAAGTCATATATTAAAATGAGTATGAGAAGTAAATAAAATTGAGTTAGATTTGGAGGAGGAAAATGGAAGCGAACAAGCATAAAGCTTTTGATAGTAAGTTCAGTGAAGTTCATGGAAAAGAGTATGAGTGCAGTAGGATGGATGAGAATGATGGGTGATTTAACTGAAATAGAAATGGCGACTGAAAAATATAAATCCAAAAAGGAAATTCAAAGGAGTTAAAGAGCGAATGGGTTTATTTCAAATATTAACTAACCTCTTATTTTAGTAGTTTAAAACTGAGTTGATGAGAGCCTGATGTGTGTGTGGAGAATGTAAATATAGGTAGCTATTCCGGGCTTTGATATGGCCACATCTTTTGCACACTAACAAATGTTTTCATACAGTAATAAGAGAACTCAGACAGTCCCATGTGAGTTTGTAATTTAAATGCTTTTCAAATTAGCTTATTCTGATTTAAAATAAAGCATTTGGTGTGCAGAGACTAAACACCAAGCAAACCAACGAAAATAAATCCCAATGCAGCTGTGAAAATGTATTCCCCTAACGGATGTACTTGCAATGTGAATCATTAATGGTTGTCACGACGCCGGTTTGATGGCGACAATTTCTTTTTGTTGTGAAATAAATTTAAAATTAAAACCCACTCAGTATGGGTACTAAGCATATATCATGTGAATATATTATATTTATGTACAGAGGAATTGTGAAGGAACTCTAGATTATGTAATCGATTTTTAAAGCAAATAATCGATTTTTATAGCAAATAATCGATTTCTTATATAAAGTCGGATGTCAAATCGTGACACACTTCCAATTCTAACAAAATTTGGTGACTAGTTTCTTTTCATCATAAAGCGAAGATTTGTTTTTTATTTTTTAATTTATCCAAAAAAACCTGACATTTTTTAATTTTTTTTACATTTTGGTAAAGTTTCCTTTTTAAACATTTCTTAAATTACTGCAGTTAAAATCTAAACTTTGACCCTTTCAAAAGGGGACTTAGAGGCATACAGAAAAATTTTTGAAAAAAAAAATAAAAAATTTTAAGTTTCTAGTTTCAGAAAGTTTAAGATGTTCTTAAATTGTTTGTGTTATAAATCTGAAGATATCCTGAAATTTTCGGAAATTTTTTTTTATATATGAAATTTTAGACTTTTACCAAAAAAAAAATTTTTGTTTTTAATATTTTGGACATTCACAAAACTTTTTTAAATTTCTTTCACATTTAAGAGAAAACAGTGTTAAAATTTCCAAAATTATGGAAATTCAATTTTTTTTTTACCTTATTTCTATTTTAAAATTATTAAAAGCTTTTAGTTTTAGAAAATTTTGGATTTTTCTGATTCCAAAAAATTTTAGTTCGCCATCAAATATCTTAATCATATTATACCGCTGATAAATCTAAAGATATCTAAAAATTTACAGAAATTTTTTTATGTTCTTTTTTCAAATACATTTTTTTTCCTTTTTTTTCAGTTTTTACTTATCAAATTTTTTGGTACTAGAGGAATGGAAATACAAAAATGGATAAAAATTGTAAGTAAACATTGTGAATAAGTATTAAAACAAAATATTTTGACTGAATTTGGATTTTTTGCCTAATTGTTTGCTCTATATAGTGTCGAAAATTAACACTTCGATGCTTAAAATTTTATTTTTCAACATTTTTATAGAAATTTAAAAACAAAAAAAAAATATACAAATTGCAAGCACAAATTTATTCTTTGAGTCATAGATGTGCGTGTTTCCCTAAATAAATTTTATTTTGTGCTTCAAAAAAAAAAAAAACCCCCTCTGCAGAGCAGTCGTATTTTAAACAAATAACGAAGTAATGGAAAAATTACCAGTTCGTATGCCACACTTCAGCACTCAACTTGAGGACCACTTCTGACTATTTCAAATAAAAACATCATGCTGCTAGTTGAATTCGACACATTTGTCTAGCAAGCTGCCCACTACTTCTACTCACATATTTCTGCACCACAGCACTTGACTTCCTGTGGCGTGAGCAAATTATTGGTCCTAACTAATAAAGCACTTTTAAAAGAGGGCTGCTGTTAAATCATGCAAATTTTGACAAGTGTTTGCGTAAATTATTATTGTTGCAGCTTCACAAATACGTACAACAAAAGTCATACACACTCATATACACATTCTCATTTAAATGTATCTAAAAATTTCCACCACCAATTGTCGCCCCAGGCTGCCACATTCGTTGGCCAGACAGCGTAGGATTTTTTGATCGAAAGCTATCAACTTATAATTACAACATAGCTCACTTAGAGTTTGAGTGCATGCGTGTATGTGTATGTATATGTATGTGTGCGTGTATTTGTTTGAGTATGTAACGGGTTATAAATACAGTCAATGATTGCATGTGTGAATGACAAGTTATTGGTACAATTATGACAAAATAAGTTAACGCAGCGGGTAGCAGATTATAAATGTTGAGGGTTGTTTGTATTAGAGCCAGAGCGAAGATTAATTTAGTTAGTTAGGGGGTATGGGCACCAAATAAATAAAAATAAAATAAAATAAAATAAAATAAAATAAAATAAAATAAAATAAAATAAAATAAAATAAAATAAAATAAAATAAAATAAAATAAAATAAAATAAAATAAAATACAATAAAATAAAATAAAATAAAATAAAATCAAATAAAATAAACTAAACTAAACTAAAATAAAATAAAATACAATAAAATAAAATAAAATAAAATAAAATAAAATAAAATAAAATAAAATAAAATAAAATAAAATAAAATAAAATAAAATAAAATAAAATAAAATAAAATAAAATAAAATAAAATAAAATAAAATAAAATAAAATAAAATAAAATAAGATAAAATAAAATAAAATAAAATAAAATAAAATAAAATAAAATAAAATAAAATCAAATAAAATAAACTAAACTAAACTAAAATAAAACAAAACAAAACAAAACAAAACAAAACAAAACAAAACAAAATAAAATAAAATAAAAAAATTAGTTAAATTAAACAGAATAATGTTATGAGGGGCCCAAAAAAGCTCTTTTGAAACTAAAAATAAATTTAACTCAAAGTATGTATGATTTTAAATTGCTTTAATACAAGTACTTTCCTTTAAAACTTGTTCGCTTAACGCCTTAAAGTATGCAACATTCATTAATTTAATGCAGCAAAGCAAACTTTTCTACTGACATATCAGTATTTATTTCTTTTTTTATTAAATTTAACTTCGCTTCCCTTTACTTTCTAGCTTTTTAACTTTAAAACACTTGATATGCCAGCTGTGACCTACAAAATTAATGATGCTTTGATCCTCTCGTGCTCCACACACACACATCCAACATGTGTGGTTTATTTATATACCTCCTATGCCATGGCATGTAATGCTAGATTTTGTATACTCAGCTGAGTGTAGTTCACAGTTAGTGTATAGACTGATATATCAAAAGTTCACTTAGTCTTTGGTAACAACGAACAATTAAATTTGATGAACATGCGCTAAGTCAAGGAAAAAATTTCGAATTTTGTTGCTAAAGCTCACAGCTGAGTATAAACTATTCAGTTACATTCAATTTTAAATTATTTGACTTGCTTTTAATTTTAACTAAGAGCAAAGTGACCTTTGAACCTTGACCCGGAAATATTGACTTGCATGCAATTGCATTGAAATAGATATGCTTATACGTGGCCGTAAGTTTAACGAGTTCGTCCAAGTATGTGCTCAAGGAGCGTTATGTGAGTGGTATGTGTGCAGGTTTGTGTGTATGAGTGAGGCAGAGCAAAGATTGCAAGGATGTCAGGTTGAAAGGTGGTATTTAGGTTTGGAATTGGTATATATGTATAAACTATTTTATTTTTATACCACCAACAATATTTTCCAATATACTCATGACACTTCATGGATGTCTGTATGTGTGTATGCGTCACATATACATACATACATACTATAAACCAGAATTGCATGCAGCCGCGCAAGTATATAGTTGCATAAGAGTGCGTACAGTGGATGTCACACAAAATGGCGCAGTTTGGTATTTATTCGATAGAAACTGATTTAGTTTGGCAAGCTCATATATTATTATATTATTATATTTCATATGATGATTTTAAAATCATGTATGATAAATTTAATACAAAAAACTATAAAGAAATGGTACACTTTGAACCCAATAATCTCAAATTTTGATGAAACTTTGCAAGGACATACATTTGACACACAAAAACACAACCTCATTCTAATAAAAATCATTTTCTAAAACTTGTGGGCGTGGCAAGATATCGAAATATTTGAAAAATAGGTGCCTTTAAGCCTTGATTTCTACGGAATGGATCAACCGATTTGAAAAAGTTGTTATACCATCAGAAAGCTAATTAAATTAGCTTTCTAAAATATACACTGTAAATATTTTATATTACACTGAAAAAAAAAATAATAATAATAAAAAAAAATTTTGAACTGGGATATATAGTTTTTTCGTCTTTTTAAAAAAAATTTCAAATATGCATTTATTTCAAAAATTTAGATTTTTCCAAAAAATTTTAAATTTTTTCAACAACCTTGGATATACTGATTCAATGAAAAAATTATCTTTTTTTGTATGATATTAACATATGCATTTTATTTGCGCAAGTTTTACGAAAATTTATGTAAGAAGAACCAATTGTCCCATTTTGAGTGACACACACTGTATGTATGTATGTATGTAGTTATTACATGAATAGGTATGCAGGTATTGGTGTCAACCTGAGTTGGTTCAAAGGTAAAGCCGTGAGATTCTTGTATTTTACATTCTACCAATGTACTCAAATACTTTTTACTAGCAAACTAAGAGTATGTGCATATATCAATTGAAGATACCCTGACGGAACATTTTAGTGCACGCGGTAGCAACAAATAAAATACAGTGCGAGAGTACTAAAATGAAACTCAGCTGGAAGACTATAAACATAGTAAATAATCGCACATAAATATAATCCAGCAGCGTGTTGGGGAGCTGAATTATGCCTATCTGAGGAGCTTTTGAGCTTTACAGAATTACCTACTAGGTATAAATATATAAAAGTTTGTTATACGCTTGTGTTTGGCAGAATTATTCCCTTAGATTTCAAGTTCTCATATAAATCATTCTTTCAATTTAAATTCAGTAAAACATTTACCATCTAAAATGTGTATATTTATTTTAATAGAATTGGATTTGTGAATATGTTACAGTTTTGAAATCTTCACTTACCTTTTACTGTCACCCCCACTGTTTGCAGCACTTCGAGTTTCTTTTTATTTGACGGCGATTGACCAATACATTTGTAAGTGCCCGCATCGTGGTAAACAACATCCTTCAATGAAAATTGACCGGTGGGTGTGGTTAGACCATGTCCCAAACCACGTAAGCGTGCTGTTACGGGATCTAAATGTGACCAACAGCCTAGCGAACCTGAAATATTTAAAAGGAGTTGATATTTATTTGAAAAGCGTTGTGTATTTACATAATTAAAAAAAAAAAAAAAAAAACCGCCTTAAGGTATGCAACCTATCTTTGGAACCGTTTCAATTTTCAATTTTGCTAATACGCGGAAATTCTAGCACAGTATCCAAGTCGCATAAAAATTCATACCCTAGTTTTCAAGATCATTGAGTTCAAATAGACAGACAAAAATTCTTACAGTGTTTCAGATGAACTCCATAATATTTCCTCAGTGTTCTTTTTTGGTCGAAAAAAACCAGTCCCAAAACCCGAAATTTTTTTTTATTTTTTTTTCAAAAAACTGTTATCGCCAATATTTTTATCGTACTTTTATATGAAAATTTTTAAATCAAACGAAAATTAAAAAAACCTCAAAAATCAAAGTCGAAAAAAGCAAAAAAAAAAAAACAAAAATGTCGCTGGCTCGAAAATTATTTTTCTGCGTATGCGTAGTTGAACATTTTTTTATTGAGCCTAAAACCTATCGAAAAATCGATTAACTTGCGTTCATACAAATCGACCCACCCTAATGAACATAGTTATCTTACACCAATTTTTTCGTTCACTTACCTTGCGGACATTGCAAAGTTACGGCGCCACCCAATTGAACCTCCAATTGTCCTTTATTTGGATTATGTGAAGCAGCAGCTACAGACACATCCTGATCGTCGGGCTCTGATGTGACATCAACGGAATCATCTGGAATAAGAAAAAATCATACGATTTTGTTATTAAGGAAAGTTTAGTTATTAGGGAGCAATCGTATTAGAAAGCTATGTCAAAAATGATTAAAAGTATATCAAATGCGCCTAAAATTCTGTTAAGTATAATTTAATGTCTAAATTGATTTAACATAGTTTTAGGTGCATTTTTATGTGGTGTTAGCTAACTTTCCCAAGGGAACTTAGAATGGTGGCTTATTTTAATTATGATGTAGGCAGCTTATAACTTTCTCACCAAACCAGTATTTCCTATCCTATAAGTATGCTACAAAAACTGAAAATGACTGACAATAGGATATTCAACAAAAAAAAAAAAATTAACTACGTTTATGAAACTATAGGCATATAGGAATTAATCACGCATCGCTCTCTTTAGAGATAAGCTTTTAAGATTTTTTGCAGAGAAATTAAAATTTCGAGAAATAAATTTGTTCAATTGAAAATTTTTCGCGAAAACTCATGTTTAACAAAACTTATAAAGCAGCTGCAAAAATATTTTACTTAGGTCTTAAATTTAACTTATCACGTTAATAAATAAAATTCGAATCAGCTTAAGCTGCTTAAGCGTTCACACAAATCGCATTGCATACTTTTAGGCTTAAGTGAAGACTTTCACTTTTTGACAAATAATCTCATTATGCTCTAATTTCCTATAAGCAGATTTTGTATTTGCATAAAATTATAACTAACACACACGCTTGCATCTTTTCCCTCGCTCCCTCCTTTCGCCTTCCACATACAATTACTATTTACACACATAGACATTTATCAAGTTGTAAAATCGGATATATTGTCAAGTGAAGAGAAATGCGAATATGTATATGTAAATCAGCTTTTCTAGTTAAAAAGTCAAATTCACAATTTGTATATATTTGTTATTTATGCATTTTTATCACAATAATTCTAGCTTGAGTGATTTGATTGCCACTTGGAATCATAAATAAATTTATACATATATGTAGAAAGCATGTGTCAAAAAGGCACATAAATAATGCGCACATGTATGTGGCATACTTTAGGGCGTCAATGTCATTTAAGGCATTTCGTTTACCGGAAAAGCGCGCGTCAATCAACGCGCACTCACCAGCTTTATCCAGCCTTTATACTCACTACCCCAACACACAGCAAAGTATGCAATATCCGGCAGTAATAATTTGGCGAGTGAGAACGCTTGGAATGTAGCGCAGGTGCGTTTGAAAATTTTAGTCAATTTGTATATATGAATAAGATAAATATACAAGCTGCTGGTGGTTGTGTGCGAGTGTAAACGTGTGTGTGTGCAAGTATAGCGTTAGCTTTCACCTCAAATTTTCTCTAATCTCGACAAAGTGAAATATGAGGTCGCAGCCGATACAAATTTGTTGCTTGTGTAAGTAATTTCCGTGAATCAAGAGCAAAATTTTATGTAATATATTTTTAGGCGCCGCTTTCACTTTCTCTGACTCTTGTGTGCTGAGTACATACATACATGATGCAGATGATTCATGTAATCCAAATTTCTGGCGAAGGCTATACGATTTACGTGTCATATCTCAAGAAAATTTGGTTTAAAATGATAATGGTGTCGCGCCTAAAAATATGTAATATAATTTACATTTCGTTCACACTACGCGCGCTTGAAGTAGGTGCTGATTCAATGACATTTACATTTTCTATAACCAAAAGCCTTAAATCGCAGGTGGTTTGAGCCAAGTGAAGAAAGCTTATCTTCCAAGAAAAAATAAAAGGTTTTGTGAATAATGAAGAATGTGGTGGCATTTTTCATGGCATACATCTTGGCGTTGGTGGTTTCAGGAATGCGGTAGCAGCTGTATTATGCTATTTGTATAAGTGACGGCAATCGTGGTCTTGACACAAAAAAATTCCTGGAAGTTTTTACACGTCCGTTGTGGTTAGAAATATTTTGAGTTTTAATTTGATAGCGCCTAAAAATACTCCTTCTTGTAACTAATGAGAATGTGAAGATATTTAGCCATCAGCAATTAGAAGCGATTAAAAAGAATTTTGTCCTGCGTCCCTAAAAGCATACTTAAGTTTTTACTACGTCTTCTTAATCAGATGAAATCGATTAATTATAGCTGAAATCGGTTAAATCGATCTGTGAGTGCGATGAAATTAGAGACATGTCTAAACATCGCATACTTTTGGGAGCTCGAGATATTTTGAACAACGTGAGGTCAACGAAATTTAAGATACTTAATTACGGCTTTCCGACAGTTCCGGGGGCGCAAAACTTCATTGAGCAACGTTCATCGTAATAACAAGACTTGGATTAAACCATTTCAAGGGCAACCCTATCTGCTCGGGTAAGACTATTTCGGCTGCTGTGCGTTTTTCACGCTATCAAGTCCTCCGAGTAAAAATGGTTGCAGGGACACCTAACACAGAACTCTAATCGGCTACACGAGTTACCCTTAACTGGCCATACAAGTCCAAAAAGCATCGTTGGTACTTAGAAATATAAGATCTGAGTTAAGAAGAACTAAACGGAGAGTGCCAAAGGGACTTGTCCTACCATCATCCGGTTTAATTCTTAGAGGCTTCTGTTAGACAAAACCACCTAGAGAGATAAGCTGTCGTCTACGTGGGCACTAAGAGATCCAGCTTCACTTCTCGCAGCCGTTTGCTCCACAGAAGCATAGACAGGATCTGCACTACCTACACAGCTAGGGATCCTTAAAGATCATAACAGACTATTCTTCATGCCGCGCTAGATAGGCAGCAACCGCATACAGAGAAAACTCTCTACAAATATACATATCTCAGTTACTTCAAACTCACTTTCACTCACTCAAATGCTACTACTGAGTACTTACTCTCGCTTACTCCCACTCATGCCACACTCAAAATATACAAAAATGTGTAAGTTAATGAATTCTTATGCTATGCACTTGTCTACGTTTACACACTTCATTTTACATAAGTACTTAAGTAAGTATGTTTATAGAGATGCAACTGTAATAAGGAATTTTTTTTTTCGTTTTCTTTTTTTTTTTTAATTCAACTTGTTAGAAGTGTACTTTAATTATTTACAACTGACTCATTTTGTTGTTGCTTTACACATGCCATCTAGTACCTTTGCGCACTCCACTCGTCACTCGTTAAGTATGTATGTATGTATGTATGAGTGCATACGTGCGCAAACACTCATTTGTAGTATACGCTTTTGCGGCAGAAGCTTATGTGCTCAAGTTGTTGTTGTTGTTGTTGTGTAATGCATGACAGTAAAAGTGAATGTTTAAATAACACAACAACACTTTCTCACAAAAAAATCATACAGCTAAAAGAAATGCAGGTAAATTTCTGGGAAATGCTTTTATGTGTGTCAGCAAATGGTTTTTATGCAGTCAAATGTGGTCTACTTTTAGGCGCAAAAAGCTTGAAGCGCATGTCGGTTATTTAAACAATGATTGTCAGATATGTATGCTGCAGCTTGATTTAATCCTTTTGAAAATATATGCAAGTAGATGGCAACAGTGAAAGAATCAGAAATTCATTAATAGCAAGAAGAAATGTCAAAGTGTTTTGCATTTTGTGCCTACAGCGCCTGGAAGTATGCTGTCGTTAGTGGAGTCTACGTCAAGCGGAAAAATGCGGGTTTTTACTGCATTCAGTTATTCAAAAGACCTACATAGCTCAGGTTTTTTTCTTTATTTTTTTTAGTTGAGTTGAGATATATTTAGTTTGATTATAATGAAGTTTGACATGTGGGTCAAAGCAAAATACGAGTTCAGATAAATTTTACGATTTGCAGGCGGAATTTCAGTGCATTTGCTCATTAATGAAGGTAAGAATATGCAATGAGGAGCTGCAGCTACTAAGTCGATTCATTCTGGCTCAATTTCGATCTAGATTTTGTAAAACTCGACTTACTCTTATCCATCCATACTAATGTCTGATCCATGCGTAATTTTTGTTTATCGTTCATGAATTTTACTTCCTCTTACTTCCTGCTCTTACTGTCTTAATAGTTTCGCATTGCCTACCACCCTAATAATGTTCCATTACAGCAAAAACACATTTTGTAACACAATTTCTAATCAGACTTTTGGAATGATACAGATTGCAAACTATGTAAGACATTATTCAGCAGAAATAATGATTGATTAGCTGTTCAAAATTTCCATAAATAATGGGTTTCTTTGAAAGCTAGTTATGTATGTATGTGAGGCTATATCAGTTGTTGCCCAAGATATTTCATGCCGATTCTTGAAACAGTAACTTCCAATTTAATACATATATACACATGCAATCACACGCATAGATATGGTGCTAAATAAATATTTACGAGCAAAACTGCTTCATATCAAACTCATGTACTTAACGTAGGCAACTCTTCAAATGTAGGCGCAGTTGTATATGTTAAAATATATACCCTGTAAAGGGAATTCTGGATCTGAACTGGTATACTTGTAGTGTATTGGGAGGCCAATACTAGTTATCGATAAATTTATCGAAATATATAAAATTTAGTGGAAAAATTTGATCCGTCCTTTCTTTATAAGTAATAGGGTAAAACCGGGATAGATGCCCCAACGGGATAGATGCCCCATATTCAAAAAATCTAACTTCCCGAGCTCGTGACTAACAATTAATTTAATAATTAGCAGCCGCAGCCACAGCGCATTTTAGTTATCTAAGGGCTTCGAGCAGTGAACACGCGTTTTGTTAGTATAAAACATTTTGTTTGCGACGAAATTGAAATACCCGTAAAAGTTTTAAAGGTAAGTATTGTGCTTTGTATAACTTTATAACTAGTAATAAATTCCATTATATTTTTTAGTACCTTAATAAACTGATTCATTGAGACTGCATCTAACTAAAAATAGATGTTTTTTTGTTTATAATTTATTCAAAAAATTTGTAGGCATCTATCCCTATCAAAAAGGATAGTTGCCCCGATTTTTCGAGGGATAGATGCCCTTAGGGGCAAAGGAGTAAGTATATATTTTTTACATACTTTTGGAGTCTGATATATGTTTTATGTACTACTTTATGGACTTTTAACTGTTTTCAGCAAAATTATGCCGCGAAAGTACAAAAGGAAGGGACTACAGAAAGCCTGCAGGCCGCGTTCGACGAAATGAACAAAAATACGATGGGGATAAACGAATTATCCTAAAAATATGGGATTCCATCGAGGACATTAATTCGACGATATGCTGCTAAAAAAACAAAAAAGGGATATAATAAACGTTTATCTAACTATTGGCTGCCTCTAGTTTCCTATAGATTTCCTAAGTAGCTTTTATTTTAGTGTAAGATTGTATGTAAAATGTATTTTTATAAAAATATAATTTTTATTTTTTTCTAAATAAACACGTACCTATAAAATTGAATTTAATAAACATATATGTATAAAAATGCATGCCAATTCTTGAAAGCAAACGCTTCAATGTAATAAGGTAGGTATGGCCATTGATGTACTTAATACTAGATTTAGGTATCTTCTAATTATAGTAATTAAAAGATTAAAAACTCAACATGTTTAATTTATTATGGTTTTGAGTAGGGGTAGAACTATATACGTTGCGTTCGATTTGTGTTTTTCGCTTACATGCCATAAAGGGCATCTATCCTTCGCAATATTTTCATGGTGGGGCAACTATCCCTAAGGTAGGCATCTATCCCTCAAAAAGAAGGTTTCAGGAAAAAGTAATTTCTGGAAAAACCGTGTACGATAGGTAAACCAAAATTTAAATAATTAAAGTTAAAATATTGAACTAGCTATATTAAAAAAAATTATTCAAATAAAACTAATATTTTCAAATTTAGGCAGCTTTTCCAAAAAGTGGGGCATCTATCCCGGTTTTACCCTATTTGTTGTGAATATTAAAATTTTGGTGGCGCTAATTTTTATCGATTTCTAAGCTATCGATAAATTTATCGAAATGTATCCAAGTTTATTTGAAAAATTTCGTCCATCCTTCCTTTATAAGCAACATTTTTTGAATGAATCTTTAGATTTAGGTGCAGCCATTTTTTATCGATTTCTTAGTTATCGATTAATTTATCGAATTGTATCCAAGTTTAGTTGAAAAATTTCGTTCATCCTTCATTTATAAGCAATATTTGTTGTGAATATTAAGATTTAGGTGCATACAATTTGTATCGACTTCTCAACTATCGATTAATTTATCGAAATATGCAATACATTTCTAATCGATACCTCAGTTATCGATATACATCTACACGATTATTGAGACAAAACTTGGGGGGGCTTGAATATGCTCGCTTTTCCAAAATAGTTACAACTGAACTAGTGATTATATTGGCACTTTAGAACTAGTTCGTTGTCAGATATTTTTCTCACTAAATCCTTGCAGTGGAGGTAAAGAGTTTCTTGCAGGATAAATAGTTAAGTACATAAGTTCGAAGACTTCAATGCTTGGTTATATCTCTTTGCAATTGACAAACAGTGTGTCACCAACAGCTTTAGTCACAATGACAGTTCAGAAGTGTGTAATGCAGCAACAAACGGCAACAACAACAACAACGAAAGCTCTCAATAACCTTCAATAAACTTCAAAACCCGATGATTAATGTCTGACGCACAAAATGCAAGCGAACAAACAAGCAAACAAATAAACTGAGGAATGCATTACACCAATGCAACAACAAATATAGACAACCACACGCACACACATACACACACACGCATATGTAATGATAAACATAGATTTCAATGTGATGTAGTGATAACTGCTTGTAATGTGCATGACGTTAGTGTGATTTGTAACTGAGACATACACCAACACAAACAACAACATCAACGTCAATAACAGCGTACAACACCAACAAAAGCATTTGAATGAGTCCTGATGGCACTCACATTCGAATATTGCTATTTATGTTTGTACTTACGAGAGTACTTTTAAGTATCCGTTTTTATTACTGTGTGAAATGTGTTGAAGTACTCACGTGCACATCAATTTTTGCTTACTCACTTCATATGTATACACACACATACACACTCACACATATACTTGTATGCAATGCTGTTATGTCATAAAGACTCTTCACTTCACTTCCAGGCAAGGAATGAAACCGTTTAAAAATTACGTTCGTAATCAAGTTTCCGGTTTTGTGGTATTTTCATAGTCGAGAACTTGAAATATATTTCCGGAAGTAGGTGACTAAAATCTCAAGAGCCGCCTGAATAGCCCCAAACTATAACTCAATATGCATATTTAAATTTTTATTTGTGTAGCATACTTTTAGGCGTTTAAGTCGGTTTAAGTTTTTGTAGCATACTTTTTGGTGTTCAAAGTACTCATTCATCTCTAGTTTCTGCTTTTAAAACGAAGCGGTTTAATTCCTTGCTGCCATTATATATGTATGTACATTCATTCATTTTCATACCACTCTCTGCTCTCTCTACGCATGAATTTGCGGCCTTTTTTGTATGTGTTGTATTGCTTTATGATGACATTGAGTATTTTATGTTTGAACATTTATTGGTATTTATGTTTTGTTCATTTTTGTAAATGTGTAAATGACACATTGCAAATGGCATGGAAATCAATGTGAGGTGGGTGCTACTTGTATCACACGAGTATGGTGCAAAAAGGTAACGTTATATGTACAATAATAAAGCTTTATTTTTGGCAATAAAATAGAAATTTTGATAGGCATAAGAGACCAAAAGTATTGTTTTCGTACTAGGTGCCCACACTTCGGTGAGCTTTCCACGCATCCATTTCAAAATATTGTTTACAACGGCAATAAAAGCTTATGCTCTATATTTCAAGATGGATTTTCTGCAATACATTAGTAAAGAATCCATACCTTTTTATGTCCCAGTTATTCAGTGATGCGCGTACAAACATAAAAACAACAACAAAAAAGTTATTCTTTTAAATTTTGTGGCTTTTAACGGACCACCAACCGTAATAACTTGACCCAATACTTTTTTCTACTTCTATGTTGGCAACCGAACGTCTAAGGCGCACTTAGAATTTTTTTTTTTTGAAACACAAATTAAAATACCTTCTGTTTGATACCCATATTGACATACATATCTCGCTAAAGTTATAAATATTTCAAACATGTGGCAACCCTGAAAAAAAATCTGGTGGCAACGCTTAATCAGAAACAATTAGTATTTTGTAATTTACCGAATGCGTTGACTAATTTTTCAGATAGTGATATACATATACGTTAAAATATATTTATAATGGATTGAGGTGGCAACGCTGAATAGGCATATTTTCTAACACGACTGCTATCTAGTTAAGTGGTTTAGTTGGGAATTCAACCAAGTAGTGTTGTTGTTGAAATATGACTAAAATAAAAATTATTTCAATATCCATGCTTTTATATTTAACTAAATTATTTAAAATTTGAAATATATGGTAATACTCTAAAAATTTACTGCTGACAACACTTAAAGATGAAACTCAGCATATTACCTATACGCAACAGTCCATCAAACTGGTCCACTCGTTTTCGAAAGAAGTGCGCATATGTGCAAGAATATCTAAATATAATGCGATTAGGTGGCAACCCTAAACAGGCGTATTTTTTTTAATTCGACACATAATATCTTTCGTTTGATACCAATATTGACATTTTCACTTAATTACAAAAAAAAAAAAAGTGGCAACTCCATAAAATCATCCTGAATGGCAACACCCATATTGTAGTGAGTCGCCTGAAAAACAGTTTTTTTTTCATAATTTTTGCGCTTTATTCTTAAGCCGACAGATAGGTGCGAGAAAAATTTTCTACTGCGGTCGCATAAATTTTTTTTTTAAAATACACCCCCCAAGTAACACACACACCCACTTACATATTTATGCCTGTGATATACGAATCTATCCACATCGTTCTTTACTCTTCTCAAGTTTCGCGCCGCTTCCACCCTTCTTTTGCAGCATTCACTTCTGCTTTGTCGCTTATGTCATCGGCTTTTAATTTGGTTTCTTTTTTTTTGGCTCAGACAAATGAACAAATTATGTTACTCTCTTTCTTACCGCATTTAAATATATCTATTTGTGTATATATGTTAATATGGGTATTTTCATACGAAAGCATTTATGTACATACTTCAGAAGTAACGATTGCAATGTGATAAGCATCAATTGACATTTTATGAGCAACTGAGTTTGGCTGTTTGAGGCTAAGGTTGAGGTGAAATTTGAATGACGAATGCTATTGAGATTAAGTCAATGAGTTTGAGAAGAAGTAGGGGGGACACCATGCATTATTTCGAATAATTTGACTTTTATATTGAAGGGTGTGTAGGAAATGGCAGATGTTGAGAGTTTATATAGCAGAATTCTTGAGAAAATGAAAGAACCTCAAAATTGTGGATACGAAAAATTCCGAAAAAGTGAGCAGAGGTAACTTCAAAAGTGATATGAAAAAGCTTTTTAAAAAACGAGGTGAATTTCTGATGTCGTTTGGAGTGGGCGAAAAACTGTAGGTCAGGCCAATATGTAGAAAAATTTAGAACCAGTTCACCAAAAATTGAGAGCGAAGATCATTCCTAATCTTTATTAACACATAATACTTGTAATAACTCATTTTTGTTATAACTCGCCTGAAGCTTTTAAGGCTTAATTTTTTTTTTGCTACTCTTTTTCCTACTGGGTCATCACTGTAATGAGCTTTTGTTGTGAGCTACGCCCCGTTGTGCAACAATGCATAAGTCTGCAAGCGCTATACGTCTCAGCCCATATATGTACCCTTATAATTATATTTATTTATGTTTGGCAAGCAGAGACCTAAGCGGTTATGTCTTTTAACTAAATTTAGATTTTAAATTTTTTTTAATTTTGTCGAAACTTCGTAGATACAATTTTTTTTTTAATATGAAAATAACAAAATTAAATTTGGTTTGATTTTTTCAATTTTATCATGAAACTCGAAACTTCGTCGACACAATTTTTTTTAATATAAAAATAAAAAATAACATTTTTTTTTCCAAATTAAAACTTTAATTTTTATTGGTCAAATGAAGAAAGCAAAAATTGAGTTTTATTAATTTTTATTAGGAATCAAGTTGAATCAAAAGTCATTTCAAAAAAGCAAAACAATAATTGGCTATACTTAAATATAAGTTCAACAAACTTTTTCCACTTTAAAAATTTTATATTAAAAATCCAAAAAAAAACAAAAAATTTGAAATTTGCTCCCTGCCGCGCATAAAATTCAAGTCACATTCAACTTAATGAAGTTCAAAACATAAAATGAGATTTGCTCAATGAGACAAGTCTTTCAACATTCGTTTCAACAATTCTAAAATTAAACTTTTAGATTCATTGCTTTTGTGAAAGTAATACAAAAATTTAAATTTAACTTTGTTTCGGTTTGTTTGATTTGCATATAAAAAAAAGGCAGACAGACAAATGATGGTAACAAACTGATAGATATGTTAATATGGCTGCAGCGAAATAACAACCCAGACCAAAGAAAAGCCTATTTAGCATTTGAACTTTTCGCAGCTAGAACGAAGTGGTCGCGGAAATGCTACAACTCATCCAAAGCACAAATGAAATGATTTTTATGTCGCACTACAAGCAACAACAGTGTAAGCATACTTAACAAGCTTAAAATGTGGTGGCTGTTAGGTATATACTTATTAGGGATGGAAAATGCTTTTTCGAGTTTGAAAGCAGCTAATTTCGGGATTTGCGGTATTGGAAATTTGCTACTCAAAACTCTTTATGTGCGTTTTATTTATGATTTATTGGTCAACGTAATAATCTTGGAACATTTCTATAACATATCCGACAAAGTTCCGTTGAAGTTATAGTTACGTAGCAGCGTGGTAACCGCGACTTTCATGGAACCTAATGTACAAAATTTTCTTTATAATCTTCTAATTTATAAATTATGCTTAAAAATATAATATATAAAAATTCGAAAAGTCATGATATTTAAATTATTTTGAAACTTGAATGCCATAATTTATTACGCCAAAGAGCCGATAGTGACGTTGTAGTGATTGGCAATTAAATTGAACTTACAAGTTCCATAACTTTATATTCAAAAAAGTGTACCCCAGCTCCAACATAATTTCAACTACTTTAAAATAGCTGGAAATTTAAAGTTGTATTTAAGTAACATGAGGTAGTCTATGCTATCATCAGTGGCCACTTTGAAGTTATGAAAACTTTAATGTTGGCTTATTAGTAACCGCTACGTTCACAATACCATTAATGCTACTTAGAAACAAATTTCTTTCAAAGTAACCATTAGTGGTAGAAATTACCATGCAGCTACTAAGCATTTATCGAATAAAATTGCTCATTTCTAAACATATTTTTGTAGCAGTTACGTAATCGTTACTAGCAAAAGGTTCTCGTCTTCGTTACTATAATTTTGGTGTCAGCTGGGAGTTGTATAAAGGCCAACAAATACACCTTGTTGGCTAAATAAGGTCTGCCGAGTATTTTAAATCTTCAATGAATTAAATTTTATTTCCTTTCTCTGGAACTATCTTGGAAAGTTGGAATTACTCTTCCTCCCTGATAGTAACCCCGCTGCATACTACTCGCTTAATAGTTGTTGTTGCTGCTTATAAAATATTGATGCAATACATTTTGCTACTTCCCCATTTACTTTTACCATATCAGTATTTATTGTTGTAGTTATTGCATGGATTTCATTGACTAGCATTGATGAGAAAGTAATAACAAATGCATACAAAAAGCAAAGATGATGAGAAAAAAAAGAAAAAGAAATGATCAGGAAAATATATGAGTTACGCTATGAATCAAAAAAAAAAGAAATAAGGAAAGAATTGATTGTAATAATGAAAATTGCAAAATATTATTGTGCAACATTTACCACCTGCCGTGCACAGTTGTGGGGGGGGGGTACTGATAAGTAAGCAAAGGGGTACGCCATATTGGAAAACGCTTTCAATTACGTGCCGTTGCATCTCAAGGTTTCATTGAATAACTCAGCAGCTCAGCTCATATTTTTATGCGAATTTCAGCTTCACTTCATTTGCAGAGCGAGTGAATGAATGCAGTCAAGTGCATTGTTCACTTTTCCATTTGATTTTTTTTTTTTTTAGTTCAATATTTCTCTGTTGCTCAGCTGATTGCAAATGATGAATGAATTGTGCAACTGTGCGAGTTATAGAGAAAATGAGAATATTAGAAATTTGATTGAAATATTTGATGTTTGAATTAATCATGAATTTACGATGCAACTTCCAGTTAGAAGTTGGACTTATTTAAAATTTTTTTTTTAATAAGACACGGTTTCATTTTATAAAAGCAGTTTGAGCCAATTTTAGTATTCTATCCTTTGCAGGTATGTGACTCGAATAGAAAAGAAACACTTTAAAAATAAACTTGCATACTTTTAGGCCTTTCAAAAAATCTTTGAAATCTTTCCTTATTGCATAATTTTAGGCATATATGAGAATTTTTAACTTTATTGGTGAAGTAGTGACACCTAAAATTAGTGAGCTGGCAAGGATGATATAGAAACTCAACGTATATGTATTTTCGAACTAAGACAAACAGTTTCAAGAACAGTTGGGCGTTTTGAGCGATCCTCAGATTTGCTTATATGAGACACTGAAATGTTTTTTCAACTTTAAAAAGGTCCCAGCTTTCTCTCCTTGATCCATTTTTTTCTTGGTTATAGAAATGGTTAATTCAGATAGCCCATGTATATGTATATTCACAAATCCCTCGAAAAGAAATTCTCGAAGTTCTCTTACAAAGAACAAATGCTAAATCGTCTCGTTTCTTACGAAAAACCACAAAGTGGCCAATAGACATTTACCCAACAAATCATACAAATTAAGCGAAATTTATTTGTCACACGTTGCCATAATTAAGACTCTTAGCGACAACAACAATGAAATCGCTTACCACGACAGCATCCACAAGCGGCTGTAATCAGCCTCAAGGAAATCATTTTTTATGCCGCACTAAAAATGATGTAATCAGCAAAAAACAGGGATCGATACGAATTAGACGTTTTCCTTTAATTTTATTATCTTTCCACTACTCCTCTCTACATCTTTCTCCATATTTGTAAATCTCTTATCTCTTTCCATATCTCTTTCCATTTCTCTTCTCTTTTTTCTCTCCTTTCTATTTACTTTTTCCTTTCTTCTCTCTCTTTCTATACTATTGGCATTGCTATACTTTCTGTACTACCCTTGTATTTTCAATCTCTTTCCCCACCTTAATTCCTATCATTCTATAGTTAAGAACTTTGGGTAAATCACGCTCCCTATCTTTTCATTGCAGGGGCGTGGCAATGCCCACTTTTATAGTACACTAGCGCCCTCTAGCGTCATTTTTCTATCCCGCTTCCTCATCTCTTGCTTCGTCTTCATCTACTCGTTCAATTTCTTTCTCAAATCCATTCACTTTTCGTGTTTCTGTACTTTCCATTCTGACTCTTCCCATTCCTCCTCTTCACTCAATTCTGTTGCAATTTGTAGTCGATACTTCCGATATTTGAAAAAGATATTAAAACGATACATCGCTGCAAAACAGTTGTAAGAAAATGCAACTAAAAATAAAAAAAATTTCAAATGAAAAATTGTCGAACGTTCAATTTGGAACCTTTATAACGATTTACGAAAATTACAAAAACTTTCTCTCAGAATTTTTTGAAGATGATGTTTAATTAAATTAAAAATGAATTTTAAAAAAAAATATTTTTGCGTCTTTGGAACTGTCTATTGAAATAATTTTTTACGGTCTCTGTGGCATCTTTTCCTTAACGAGGAAATCAGAAATTTGGTTAACTATAACGATTTGACAAAATGTTGCCACAAGTAAGTTTTATTGATTTATTGCATTCCAGTATGTACATCTCTGATTTATAAATTTGTATGTATGCAGTGGTTCGATGTATGGTCCATTGAAACAATATAAAGAGAGAGAAAGAGTGATTAGGTCAAATTACAAAATAAAAAAAAATTGATGAAAAGCTATTTACAATGATAAAAATCAAATTCGTCTGTAACGAATAGAGGGGCAACTGCTGTGTTGAGTTAAGTTTTGTTTGAGGGTTGAATCAGAGCTGATGTACTAATGTACACACCAACCCTCTTTGCTTGATATGCAGCAATTCGTAATATTGAAGCGATATGTCAAAAGTAGCTTAATAGCTGAAACCATTCCATCATGCAGTCAGCTCAAAATACAAATGTCGTTGATTTGGCTCATTATTAGCAACTCAGTGCTGGGTAGTGAGTTAGGGGCAAAAAACAGTAATGACAAGTAAATGTCTCATTAATGAAGGGAGGCAAGTACGTATGTGTGTGTGTGTGTAAAGAAAGCAGAGAAGAAAAAAACGCACAGAAAAACTACTTAAGACAAATCGCAAGTACAGGAAAACAATAAACTTTATGGGTGGGTAGGTGTGGCTGACGATTTGCGCAATTTTATTGTTTTCTTAAAATACTCGCTTCTATTTTTCGACGTTTTTGATAGCTAAAACGAGTCATTATCCTTGATTGATAGACGTTAACTGATGAGCAGCAAAAAAATGGCAAAGAATTTGAGAGGCAAGAGAGGTGGTGAGAAGAGCACTAACAAGATATTATGAAGAAAAACAAACGAAAGAAAAAAAAAGAAAGACTGAATGATGTTAAACACAAAAAAAAGAAATAAACCTAAATTGTAGATAATATGAGAACGATGGAGTACGCGACTACAATCTTTGAAAATTCGTTGTGATGAACGCATAAGTGGTCATAGACTTGCCAAATTTTCAACGCTAATTGCGTTTAAAACATACAAAAAAAATTTAATTCGTTTAAATAAAGGTTTTCATGCATATTTCTTAAGGACAAAACGATATTTGAAAAAATGAAAAAAGGCACACAAAATAAAGTAAATACACTTTTGGGATGCGCAATAAAACCAGTCGATGATAAACAAGGGTGAGATGATAAGCTAGCAAACAAGAATAACATGTCGCAGACATAAATCAATTTGTAACAACATTTTTCTTTGGCTTATTGGATTTGAGGATAAACTTTTAAAATTAAATGCGAACAAATGGGATAAGTAAGGCGAACTCAAAAGGAGGCGTGGGACGACGTTCGTAGAATTGGCAATGCAGGATCGGCAGTACTAGCAAATGGAGAAGATTTTGGTAGAAGTAAGAGCAAGAGACAAAATGACAAAATTTAAGAACAATAAATAATAACACAGGAGACGAGTAGAAATGATTGTAAGACTTCGAGAAGAAAGTTCAAATGGAAAGGGTAGATACAAATATAAGGAAGTGGAGAGTGAATTTTAAAGAACACGGAAAGAGTATTAGAAAATGAAATGGATAAACAAACAAGGATAAAAATGAAAGATAAAAAGTAAAAGAAATAAAATACGAACAGGAACAGAGACGGGGAGGGGAAAACTAACAAAAACAGTCCGAGTAACTGTGGCATTACCAAGGACAGAAGCAGGATCAGAATCAGGAAAAGAAACAACAAAAGGATCGTGAAGAGAAATTTTCAAATTTGACTGGTCTTCAGCTTGGCCGTACTTATCCATACATAGGCAGCTGTTAATACCTTTGATGTATTGTTTGGCCGTAATGTGGGATGATTCTCCCCAACTTGCGAATTTATATAATACAAAATGGCGGCTCATACCAAATTTCATTGAGATATCTCTAAAACTGAGGGAGTGGTTTGCATTCAAACGAAGAGACGGACAAGGCTCAATCTACTCAGTTCAACGCCCTAATACTTTCGTTGTACTTGTTAGTCCGCCCACCTCTTCTTCTTCTCATATTTACAAAGATCGAAGCAAAAAGGTATACAAAGATATGCCGAGAAGAAAACAGGGAATAACGAAAGAAGTGAAGCAGAAAGCAAAGGGGAAAGAAAATTGTGAAGAATAAAAAAATCATAAAAAAAAAGAAAGCCGAGTAAGAGTATGAACTTAGTTTACTCAAGTAAATTGCTTAAAACATCAGTTCTAAACAACAAAAGCAACAACAATGAGCACAAAATCAGGCTATACAACAGCAGTTTTTTTGTTCTTCTAAGTTTTAGCTGATATGACACATGTCCGACGTTTATCAAATTTCAAATCAACTATGCAAGCAATTTAATCCGCAGCTCATCAATATCTTCAAACGATTGTTATTCGATTGGTATAGAGAAGGAATGCTGCAAGGGCAGAAGTTGCCTGGCAAATAATAAATTTTAAAACTTTTCAAAACAATGCGGACCGAAAAACAAAAGTGATGAAGGAAAAAAAATAAAAATAAATTAAGTTAAACAAACAATTGCCTCTTCATAGCGATTAGTGTATAAGGAGTGGGCTTGCTTGTGTCTGTGTGTGTGTGTGTATGCGCTTTTGATCCATGCGGCGGAACTTCACAAATTGGGATGTATTCATCAAAAAGTTTGAAGAATAACAAATAATAAAAGTACCAGCAAAACCAAAGTAAGTGAATTTGGGATAGAAGCAGGCAAGGCCACAGTGTGTTATTTTTGGTAAATTTTCGATATTAATGAGCTAGAGTATAAAATTTGATATAGTTTTTCAATTAAAAATTTTGGCAATAGAAATTTAGTGAAAACAAATAAAAAATTTACTGAAAGGAAAGCGGGGTTTTAAAAATTCGAATTCATAATTTTTAAAGATTTTTTGACTGTCAAACACGGTGCCTGCCATAAATTCAGACAGAAAAAATTCAGAAATACAATTTTTCGTAAAATTTTTTTCAGAAATCATTTTTCAGAAACCAAAAGTCAGAGGGAAAAATTCAGAAAACTTTATTCAGAAAATAAAAATCCAGAATCAAAAATTCAGTAACACATTTACGGTCATGCATTAACCCACTCGTTATCTACATTTTTATTTTTATAACGATATTATGAATGATTTTTTGGTTAGGTTTGAATGGGTTGTGCTTAAGTAGTTGATTTTAAGCGTTTTAACCCTTTAAACGCCATACCTTAACCCATTGATGACCTAAATTTTTATTTTTATAATTTCTAAATAAATTTTTTTATCGGTATCAGAAACAGAAAAGGGGGCGTGGTACCTTCCATTAAAAAGTGAAGTGGAAAATATGAAATACGGGTTCACGAAATGGCTTTATAGGAAAAGCTTTGATTTGTTTATAATTTTTCCTTTAATATACAAATATTTATTAAAAACAACAATTTTTGTCTCTTTTGCCTGGAGTCTTTGATGAATAAAACACAGAAAAATGGGTACAATTCTATACATTCAGTTCTTGACCTTTTTTGATAAAATTTTTGAGCAAGTGCACGCGTCATTGGTAGTCGAATTTTTAAATTTTGTTACAAATCTTTATGAAAATACCCCACTGTGCACAGCACGCTTTTGCTAATAACGCAGACAAATACTTGTATATAATCTGATAAATTGCAATTTGATTTTAATTTGAAATTTTGACAAGCTACAAACGTTTTGGATAACAAATAACAAATAGCTGTATGATAGATGAATGAATTGGAAAGAACAAGTTGTTAGAAGAGCATGAAAATAACAAATTGAAAGGTACACGAATACAAACAAATATACGATTACACACACACACACACATTGAAGGCGAAAGTTTAATTTCGTGTATAACAGTAATGGTTCGGCTACAAATTTTTCGGTATGTCAGTTTGTATGAAAAGTTTAAAAAGTACAAAAGTTTTGCCTTTTTTTGCAGCTGCCGATCAAGCATCGAATTTTATAATGTTGAAATTGAAGCTGCTTATGCACAAAGCATATTTATAGATATAGCTGTTTCGTTCATATTTTGGTTTTATTTGTGGATAATTGCATTTTGGATGAGGTCACCGAACCGGAGATGAACGAAGAAAAGGAAATTGCTGGATTTCTGTTTCAATGCCACTTATCAATTGTGGCAGAGAATTTGAAATTAATTTTCAACAGAAATTTGTTTGATTTGTATGCGCTGTTGTTGGTGTTGTTGTAGAATTGCTACTAAGCGCGGTATATGCTAGATTTAAAATCAGTTTTGGTATTTGAGAAACTGTAATATTAATTCAAGTTAGTTTACATTTTTAAAGCAATAATAAATTAAGTATAAAATAAGTAATTTTACTTCGGATGTGAATAGGGTGTAAGAAAAAATTGTTAACATCTTAATGCGCCTGAAAGCATGCAGCGTTAAATATGTGTTTATTCTGTAGTGCGAGTAAAAGACTGCTGCAGCTGTTGTCAGTATGGAAAGTTGTCTTCCGCTATAAATCTAAGCTGAAGCTATTCCGTGGCACATTTAGCCAGCTTTTCTAACAAACAATTTCATCTTTCGTGTGTGTTTTTAATAATTTTTTTTCAAAACAACATTTTCACTTTTGTTTCCTACTTCTCTCCCTTGCGCGTTGGTGTCACCACTCACGATTCATTTTCAACATAAAAAATAATATGAACGGCAATGTAATTTCAATATGTTGCCAAAAACGCATTTATTTTTTTTTTTAACAAACAACTGCCATACCTCACACTTTCATACGCCTAAAAGGCTGCTACATTTTTATTGGCGACAATACTGTCTGCCCTAAACATTCACAAACAACTTTCACACACATAAAAAGCAATCACTCCCTGAATGTGTGCTTCTTTTAACAAAATTGTTCCTACATCCAATAAAAAGCAAAAAAAAATAACAACAAGCCGCTTTCTCACCCTCAAAATCGAATACAAATTCATATGCAAAACCCCAAAAGCATTTAATTCTCACTCCAGCGCATGTAACTGCCACACCCACTCATCATCATTTTGTCGTTAGCGAAACAATTTTTTGACAATCGTGAATTTTTATATGATTCCATATGGCTGATTCTTGTTGGTTGACTGCGCTCATACTTTAATGTAATTTTTGGCAAATTTTATGTCATTTCGCCATTTTTGCAAAATTTTGCATAGGCAATTTCACGCATTTGCGCTAATTTGTTTATAACGGCTTGCTTTTTTAGTTTTATTTTCATTCCTGTGCGCTTTTAGGGTGATGGAGAAAGCACTCTTTCGTTCATTTGCCTAAGTAGGGTTGCTGCATAACGTCGTTTAAACGTAGCAAATTGCTTAAGATCTACATTTTCGTACAAATAATTGAAACCATTTTGTTGGCAGTGAATATGGGGATATCCATATTGCTCAAAGGCATATACATATGTATGTATGTATAAAAATATGTTTATATCATCATCGAAATTGTATCATTTGTTCCACATATACCCAGCAAACATTAAGGTTAGAGGAGGATTAGAAAACGACTCGAATTCTAATGTTATTCTCTAAGGTAGAAGGTTAGAGAACGATTTGTGAAACTGTCGCGAATTATAGCATTCTCGACAAAAAGTGGACTTAGTTCTAGATATCGAGAAAAAGGTTAGTTATAGATTCGAATTCTAACGTGAAATTCTAATGGGATTCTAATGAGAAATTTCTAACTGAAATGAAATGAAATCCTATTGTTCTTGTTTAATTCTATTTGGATAAATTTATTGCTTTAAATATGTTTGACATGTTTTAAGCTTAAATATCTAATAGGAATAAAATTCAAAGTTTTTATACCTTAGTTTATAAATACAATACTTGACAATACACGCATCTTCGCTATTCGAGTGTTTCTCTAATCGTTCTCTAATCGTCCTCTAGCCTAGTTCTCTAACGTGATTTTCGATTAGAGATACATTAGAGAACTACATTAGAATTCTAATGTAAAACTACAGTATTTCTCTAACGTTAGAGGCTGTGTTTGCTGGGTACTTATAGAAATTTTCCAGAAAGCCTTTTCAAAATTAAATTGCTACCAGTACTTTACTAAAATAAAATAAAATAAAATAAAATAAAATAAAATAAAATAAAATAAAATAAAATAAAATAAAATAAAATAAAATAAAATAAAATAAAATAAAATAAAATAAAATAAAATAAAATAAAATAAAATAAAATAAAATAAAATAAAATAAAATAAAATAAAATAAAATAAAATAAAATAAAATAAAATAAAATAAAATAAAATAAAATAAAATAAAATAAAATAAAATAAAATAAAATAAAATAAAATAAAATAAAATAAAATAAAATCAAATAAAATAAAAGAAAATAAAATAAAATAAAATAAAATAAAGTGAAATGAAATAAAATAAAATAAAATAAAATAAAATAAAATAAAATAAAATAAAATAAAATAAAATAAAATAAAATAAAATAAAATAAAATAAAATAAAATAGAATCAAATAAAATAAAAGAAAATAAAATAAAATAAAATAAAATGAAATGAAATAAAATAAAATAAAATAAAATAAAATAAAATAAAATAAAGTAAAATAAAATAAAATAAAATAAAATAAAATAAAATAAAATAAAATAAAATAAAATAAAATAAAAATTAATAAAATAAAATAAAAATTAATTAAACAAAAAAGGTAAAAAAATAAAATAAAATAAAATGAAAAATAAAAACAATGAAATAATATAAAATAAAAAATAAATTAAATAAAATAAAAAATAAATTTAATTAAATTAAACAGAAAAAGTTAAAAAAAAAACAGTCGGAGAATATGGAATTTTCATATTTTAGGATACCAAAATGTCGGTTTGCAGACTCTTATCTGCTACAGCTTTTTCGTTTTTACATTCTTCATATGAATATTAAAAATATTTCACTACTTACATCTCACGCTCAAATAATAGCCGATTGATGAGTATTGAAAGTTCAAATGTCGTGATGTGCATTTATACCAGCCGGAGTGTTCGTGACGTATCGATGTAAAATTCAGGAAACCATCACCAGTTTGAGGAACCTTTTTAGTATGAAAACAGAAGAAGGTTACATATTAATAGATATTTTTATAAAGGTTTTGTAGTTACAGTATTCCCATATAGAACTAGAAATGACAAGCTACTTGCTTTGCTACACTTTTTAAATGACAAAATATTAAACTTTTACCAACCACCATTATTTAATGATGTTAGCGCCTCGCTTTGGTAAACAAAAACCTTAACAATATTTGTCTTTTTTTAAAAGTATAATACTTAGTTAACTACTTTACACTACTTACCGGCGTATCACCATCATCCTTTTGCCAACGTGGCGTACTTGGCGGATTTGAGTCAACATCGCATTTGAGTGAAACTTCAATACCTTCGCGCAGCGGATAACCAAAGCCGGGCGTGCGTGAGATGGCAAATGAAGGCGTATCTGGAAATGAGAAGAGAGATATTTATGCAGGATTTACAAACTTATTTAATATATAGAAACTTTTGTGTATATACATATAGTTGAATACATATGCAAATGATTGTCTGCGTAAATTGAGTTGTTAAATTTAAATTACTACATACATACATACATATGTACGCAACAAGGCGTGCAAGTTAAGTAGAAATTGTCGCAAGTGAAAATCTCAATTAACTTTTTTGCAAAATGTGTAGCATACAACTAGGCGCATAAGCACTGCTTGTCGCAATTATGTAGAACTCCCGACTGCTAGAAGCTGTGAGATGTGATTATCAAACGTTTACTCACACTTTGGCAAGGTGTTGACGCTAGTTTGCCATGAACGATAAAGACACATACTTAGGGATATGTATGTATGTATGTATGCGTTATATATACATGTATCGAGATATATGTATGTATGTAAAAGTAGATATAATATTCGCTTCTACAGTACTTTGTCGCTTTTTAATTAAAAACTTTATTATTATTATTATTATTGTCGCTCAACTGCACACACTCACACTAACGCAACTATTTGCTGCTTCACGAAAAACTTTTATAATTAAAGTAAATGTAAATGCGGCGCATATTAAGCGAACATTTGCAAAAACAAATAACAAACACAACTACAACTACAACTACAACTGCACAACAAGAATCAAATAGTAAAATGACAACAAAAATTAAGGCAGAAAGCGCAAAAGTTTTGTCTTCTCAACTATTCGTGTACAAATGTTTTCCAAATTGTGTATGTGTATGAGTACGTAGTTGTAGCGGCTAACAGGCTGCCTAGGAAATAAACTTCAATATGTACTTATATATGTATGCAAATAAGTTTATGTACATATATATTTGATTTTTTGTGCTTTACGTAAATCTACCGAAAAGTTATAACTTTCAGTCCACTCAAAAACAAAACGTTTCAGAAGGCGTTTCTGCAGCTGGACCTGCGCTTTATAGGCACATTTTGTAGGTGTAAAAAGTGTAGCATACTTTTTGTCACGAAACAAAAGCTTAAAGTCATTGTAGTGGCAGGGTAATGAAAAGTAATGAAATTGGTGTGATTGCGTAGTTATAAATGGAGATTATGAAATGAGTTCGGTGTGAAATCGAGAAAAAACAATAATAACTATGATACAGAAAAATAAAAAGGGATATTTTTAATAATAAATAAACATAGAAGGAAGTAAAATAAAATAAGATAAAATAAAATAAAATAAGATAAAATAAGATAAAATAAAATAAAATCAAATAAAATAAAATAAAATAAGATAAAAGACCGTATTTCCTAACCCAGACTCTTCGTAAATTTTTGGAAAAGTAGTGAAGGCCTCCCTTGACTTTTTCGGCCATACATTTCTTAAGATGACACTATAATCAGCGCCACCAGATGGAAGTTCATCAATATCTTTGCATTGTACATTTTGCACTTATATCTATTAACATAATGTGTGGCAATATCTCCACTGGCATGTGTTTAGTTTATTTTGAACTTTCCTATCCCCATGTCGTATACAATGTCGTATATAATGGCAAAACATACTATGTATGATAAAACACCGCTTTGTGCCACAATTCTTTGCCGTGCTTGCATGCTAATGAGAGTTTAATAACTTCGCTACTTGATACTTGCAGAGTTGCCTGACTTTTCTTCAACATTTTCGCCACATTCTACTCAATCCGATCGAAAGCTGTCGATGATGTGAAAAGTTGTTTGGCACAAAGTTGTGAGTGTTCTTAAGCTTCATGTTTATATTTTTGTTATTAAAAGGTAAGAAACAAAAACAAAGGAATGTTGATAGATGCAAAGTAGATTTGAAAAAGAGCGTATACCTGGTTGTCGAGCTTTTTTGATTTATTTGCGTACTGAGAAAGTAAGAAAAGTTCATGGAAGTTTACATAAACTCGCCTCTTAAATAATAAAGTTGTGGTTGCATGAGGAACAGCGGAGCTTATTTTAGAGCTATTAGCATCAATCTTCTTTTTAAATATCTATGAGCTTAAAGCTCTTTTTTTTTTAAAGATATAGAAAGTATTGATATTCGAATATAGCAACTATTTAAAAGTTTTGAATTGATGTGCCAAATACTATTTTCTGAACAGTTTTAAACCATAAGAGCTTTACATAAATCTAACGATATTACTAGAAAGCTTTCGCATGAAAGTTCTATACAAATTTGCAATCATTTCATAGTAAAAGTGAAAGCACTATATATACATATAACCTGTACTAAATAGAATTTCAGACTTCTGAGTTTACAAAGAGCTTACTCTAAAGTTCTAATCCTAAAGAAACATTTTTGAAACTTCTGCTTTAAAGGGGAAAAATGGTTATTTAATGTTGCAAATGTGTATTTATGAGTTGGGAATGAAAGCACATAAAACAATCGTTAAGCTTTGAGTAATAGAGCTTAAAGCTTAGGGGGGTTAAAACCTAAAAACTATAAATTTGTATTCTGCTTTTGAGATCAATTTGATTATTAATAATTTGCAAAACCGTTCCTTCGATTTTGATTGTTTAGTGGGCAACATTCAAAGTAAAATGTTAGTGTTTGAACATGAGCTTTTCAAAGCTTTCGATTTTTAAGGATTTACATTCCAGACTTTGACTCATGTGTCATGCAGTAGAGCTGATATTTTATGTTCTACTTTTATCGTTTGAAAACTTCAAATGTCTTCAAAGCTTGACGTAGAAAGCTTTTTAAGTAAAACCTTTCAATTTTCTTCATTTCTTTCCCTTAAAAGTATGCTATACGCATAAACTTCATTTGTTTAAAGTCGCTTACAACCTAGCGGCCTTACGAATTTAAAGCCTCCCACTTTTAAAACACCCTTCATACTTACATTGCACATCGAGTAGCAGTGATGCATTTTGGCGTATTTTCAATGTCGGATGTTCCATAACACACAGTATGCGTGCATTGTGATGGGCACGATAGACTGCTGGCAAGCGGGCCTCACTTTTGGCGCCGCTATTGATTTTGTACGAGTTTTTATCCTGCAAGAGAAAAAAGAGAAAAATATACGAAGTGAGAAAGGCGGAATAGGCAGAATGAACAAAAACAAAGAGATTCCAAATAGCGTGGTGTTGTGGATCAAAAGAAAACATAAAACCATACGAGAATTTTTCAAAAACTTTTCGTATGCAAGTAAAAAATTTACATGAAACACGCTCGAGCTTGCTTTGTTATTTGTTGTTGTTGTTTTTTTTTTTTGTTTTTTGGTTTACATTCACCGCATACCTCACACGTTCCATTTACATACATTTGTTGGTGTTGCAGAATTTACATACACTTTGGCGCAGCACTCGCACCTACTCACACTCAGTGCTACATTGCAATGCCACACGTGCCTGCTACACACACACACACACACACATGCACACTTCAACACAGATTATACAAATATGCCACTGTTGCATTTTTAAGGCAAATTCCTGTAAAGCCACATAAAAATGCAACACAAAAATGTTGAAAAAAAGTTTTACGAAAAAATTTGAAAATTATTGAAGGGCGCACAAACTAAGTGAGTGAGTGAGTGAGAGTGTGCTGAGCGCGTGTAGGTGTGTGTGTGTGTGTACGTGATGTACGGATTGAGTAGGGGAAATGGTGTGCAAAAAGGTTATGGGGCCAAATGAAAATAAATGAAAGCATTGAAATACTTTTGGGAAAACAATGTTGCATTTTTTATATTGTAGTATGTGCCGCTTGGGTGGAGAATGTAAGCCCTGCGAGTGCTGTTGGTATGAAAATTTCACAAAAGCTTAAGGAAAGGTGTGAAAGTGCGCTGCTTAATATAGCAGAAATGCGTTTTGTTTTACTTTTGCAAACACATGGAATTCAAGAATCAAGCAGTGGATGAAGAATGTTGGGAGGGGGGAAAGAATAAATATGTGTAATATTTATTAATGGGCGGTCATATGTGGGTAGACTTTGTTTATACTGAAATTGGTTAGTGAGAGCGAAAGTTATGAACAACAAAAATAACACAAGAAAAGAAATAAATTTTGTAAGGTATGATAAGCAAAAACAATTTTTTCTTTAATAAAACAGTCTGCTGAATTGAGCTGAATAGAGGTTTTATATATAAAAACATCCAGAAATATTAAACTTAGTTGGAAAGAGTAATGCTACACAAAAATGTCTGCTGCTGAATAGTTCTTAACTGCGCTGAATTTGTTTTTTAACTAATCTACATAATAAGTTGACTATAGAAACCAAAGTAGCACCTAGAAAAAATTTTTCAAAATAGTAGCTGCTGAATTGAGCTAAGTTTGTTTGTTTGACTAATCTATACAACAAACTCACTAAAAACACTAAAGTAGCAATTAGAAAATATTTTTCTTTCAAAAAAAAGGCGTCTGTACTAAAATCACTAAACTCGATATAATCGATTAGCGCTGAATTGAATAAAGCTTGAGGGAAACGGCGCTGAATAAAGCAAACATGCAATCAAAATAGTTTACTTGATTGTAATCATCTGTATTAAGCTGCCAACTTTGTTTATTTAACTGGAAATTTAACAAGAAAATTTAGAAAATAAATTAAATCAGATTAAATAGCTTTACTCATTCAACCGTAAGATCTTAAATCTTTATTTTCAATGTGTAAGTATGTACAATATCCATGCAACCAATTAAATTGAGCCATCATTAAATTTAAATACTTCAATCTTTAAATTTATTATTTATTTAAATTATTGTTAAAGTTCGTGTTGCTGTTTTGCGTTGTTGTTGTGTTTATTTTCACTAGCTGTTGATGAGAATAGACAAGTTGAAGGCTGATGTTACCACAACGAAATTTCATTAAGCAAATTAACCGAAATACAACCACAACAACCCAAGCTAGCAATATACCAAGGGACACAAAAGCTCTAAATTGTTTGAGTAAAAGGCGCTTTTGAGTGAATGGGCAATACGTACACGCTTGCAAGATGTGAGTGAGTGAGTGTGAGACGACATGATACGAGCTATGCGAAAACAAGGATGTGGTTCTTAGTTATATGTCAGTATTATGTTTTGGCGAGTATGAAGAATGAGTAATTAGACTCGTAAATGGGGGCGTTATAAGGTGGCAGTAGTCGTTTTATTGCATTTAAGCTACAAGAAAAAGAACTGTTGATGCAAAAGGAATGAATTATTAGTGATGTGCGGATTGTGCTGAATTGAACTGAATTAAGCTGAAAGACTAAACACTTTTCTGTATGAGTCTGAGAATTATGTTCAATAAAGTTGGAAACAAAATTGGTATATTGGGTATAATATAAAATGAGCTTTAAAACCGAGCTAAGCTAAGTTCCAAATAATTTCAAAAACCAAATTATAAAAAAGTATTGCTGAAAATAAAAAAAATTGCAAAACTGCTACAATCTACAATGGTTTGCAAAATTAAACATAAATAAATGAAAAAGGACAGAGTACTCTAAAACTATACTTTTTACCAAAGTTTAGTAGCGCTGAATGAAGCTGAATTAAATCAGATTGAGCTGAATTGACTTAAATATAGTGGCTGAATATTTTTAAGTTTGGCTGGCATGCGCTGGATTGAGCTGAATATACATAGCTGCGTGTTGTATAAATCAAAAGTTGTGACAGTAGTTGAATTGATGTCAATCGTCAATTCAAATGTATATAAGTTCGAATTTCACTTTTCAGCTTTTTTTTTACAAATGATAGAATAATTGCTTCTTAATACGGGCATTGACCTTTCGTTTCACCCAGCAATCTTAGTTTTATATACACACTAATTTATTTTCTATTCAAATTCTAATTATTAATGTGTTGTCGTCGAGACAATTGTCCAGACTGTCATTACCACAGATTTGTGGCCAGAAGTACGACAGTATTTGTTGCACGTGACACAACACTGCTATGCTAAGTGGTGAAATGAACAAATACATACATACATACACGCAACTTCTACGTACTAAATTTCTACATAAATACTTATATCAACTTTGGCCAAACCAACAGAAATTGTTTTTCATTAATGGAAAAATAATGAAGTGGTAAACCATCGAAACTAATAAATTTATTTGAGCGCAACAAGAATTTAATGAGGAAAAGTTATGTCTACATAATCTTTGTGAGCGTATTTTCTATGGAAGTTTGTGTGTTTTGTATAGTAAATTGAAATTGTATCAAAAACGATTAGAAGTACGACTGAGTAATAATTTTAGATTGATGGATTATTGCTTTGTGCATCGTGGAAATCGTCATAATTTTCAGTACCATCAATTGGCGCTTACAAATATTCAGATACTCAATTTGGCTTCTTAGTTAATTCAATTTAATCTAATTTTTAATTTATTTTGTTTTATTTTATTTTATTTTATTTAATTTAATTTCATTTCATTTCATTTTATTTTATTTTATTTTATTTTATTTTATTTTATTTTATTTTATTTTATTTTTTTTTATTTTATATTATTTTATTTTATTTAATTTTATTTTTTTTTATTTTATATTATTTTATTTCATTTTATTTTATTTTATATTATTTTATTTTATTTCATTTTATTTTATTTTATTTTATTTTATTTTATTTTATTTTATTTTATTTTATTTTATTTTATTTTATTTTATTTCTTACTTTACTTATCCCGCTTTCAAACTTTCTGCAAAACATGTCCATAGCATAGCTGAAGCTTTAGTATTTATTACACATGTATTCATATTCTCTTTGGCTATAAGCAATTTGTGCTTTCGATGCAAATTAGTCACTTTATATAGCCATTTATTTGCATACGAAAATGATATGAAGATTTAAAAGCTCACAAAAAGCCTCATAAAGCGTGCATTAGAAAGAGCGTGTGAACAGTGTATGAGTATGTACTTTGTATCGCTATTGCCTAGACAAGCATAATCTGCATCTCTTTCCATGCGCGACAATATCCATTCAGCTCAACGTTGCTATTTTTTTTTAAACTGTGTTTCAGACTTATAGAAGCAACTAGGCAATGGAGAGTCAGTTGGAAATTCTGAGTGCTTTACTATCAGCACTGAAAAATCTTTGCTTAGCACACTTTTAAGCCAATTCAGAGAGGGGTTTTTAAACTCCGACTATTAACCAGTGGTATATTCAGCGTTTTCTTAATTTCGCAAAAAGTAAAAAATTTTTTCAAATAACATTTGTTTCGGAATTCCTACAAGGGTAGCATGCATATAAATTTCAATGCATAGACAAGTACTTTCACATGTTTTTATTTGCATAGAGTTGTATGCGTATGTTGGTCATTATTTATACGGTTTTATCATAAAATAAATAAAACCATAGCTATTCAAGCATTGAGTCCGCACTAGCTGGGCCATAACGTATAGAAGCTATTTATTTTTTTTTTGTTATGAAAATTTGTTACATTTACATGGTAATTTAAAGTTTATACCAGATATTAACTCAAATTTGTTGTAAAATAGAAATTCATGTTTACCAACAACTACACAAAAAGTAATAAGTAGCCGAACGAAGCTGTGTCAAATATGCAAATATGTATGTGTGTATATGTGCGTGTATGTGTGCCTGTGTTGGTATATCAGCATGGCTAACGGACATCCTTTATTTTTATTGGCATTTTACAACGATAACTAGCAAATGATTCACATCATCCGTTGAGTGAACGAGTGATGTTGCGAGAATGCATAAATTAATACATACATATTGGCATACACACACATACATACATACACACATACATACATACACACATACTATGTATCACTTATTCTCATTTGGAAAACTTGCCTTACAATCTCTTTGGTTAAACTTTTTGAAACGCTTTTAGCACTAAACCCCTTGCTGCCATTTCAATATACTCGTTAGCAAATTGTATATGGCAAGCACATTTTTTTCTTTTGCATGTTTATTTGTGAGTGCGCTCAACTGCAATATTGCCACTTAGTTGTTGGCAATTAAAATTTTATAACTTCTTGAATGAAATCACATGGTTTTTTGCACTTTCAAGGCGTTTACAAAAGCAACAATTTAGAAACATAATATTCCAAGTAGCATTTATAATAACAAAATTGCTTGAAGCAATTTTATATGATAGTGGTAATTCAGCAATGAAGAAAATTAGTTATTGGAGCACAAAAAGATTTTGCAGTTGCATGTTATAGAGCAATTCAGCGCAATTTATTTGTTAGTTTAAAACACTATTAGCAAGAAACTATGACGAAAAGAGTGAGTTCGGTCCTAATCAGCGCTTTGGAACCTAATTCAGCGCAGTTTAAGTGAAAGTTTTGTAAGCTTTGGTAGCTCATTTTGCAAATTCGTACTTTCTGTTTTATTCAGCATGTTGGATGTTAATTCAGCGCACGTTTTTGAGCTCATATATGTCACATAGCAACTAATAATTTTTATTCAGCGCACTATTTTCGTGTGTAATTTCATACTTTTGTCTAATCCAGCATGTGTTTGCTTCATTCAGCGCAACTTTAAGTTACGTATGGCAATTCAGCGCTTGGAAACCTAATTTAGCACTAAGTTTTTGCATGCATTTCTTGGTTCTGAATATAGGGAAAGGACAGAGTTTGAAACTTCGGGTGACCTAATTTAATTCAGCGCTTCAAAATCTTATTCAGCAGATGTTTATGAGATTTGCAGTATCCTAGTGCTCAGCACAGCTCATTCAGCTAGATCATACCGTGATGTTCTTGTTTTTGCCCAATTCAGCAACTAGATAATTTTTTCTAGCATTTTAACAATAAGCTTAGGTGTTGATATCATTTCATGCCACTTACCTTATCATTCTTCACCTCCTCCAGCTCCAATACCTCTGCGGACACTTTCTGTGCATGCCGATCTACACCCGGACTTAGCAGTACTTCCCAAGTTAATGTTGGTTTCGGATTACCACCTTCACTGACGCATGCTAAATTCAGTTCTGAATTCTCTTTGACTGGTACAAAAATGTTACCCGCATCTAGTCGTCGTGAATCTATTAGTAAATATGGGGGCTTGGGACGATCTGTAAATGTAATAAAAAATTTATGAAAAAATAACAAATTACATAATTGAAAAAGGGCTTTAGAAAAGCGAACAGTTTTAAGCAGTAAAGGGTATTTCTTTCGAACGCTCCAAGTTATAAAAATTGCATGTGCCTAAAAATATGCAACGTGTTTATGCACCAAATACCCCTAATTTTCTCTTTGGATATTATCTCTGTTTATCTTTGACAGTTTAGCTAGCTTGTTAAGCGTTTGGAGATAAACAAATTGAAGAGAAAATGAACGCAAAAATATCAAAGTCAAACCACAGCAGGTAAGAGAAACTGTTGCTGCGCCCTGAGTAGCGCCTAAAAGTATGCTAAGCACAAACTGCAGCCAACGACTAAAGCTCAACTTTAAGTCGACTTTTTGGTCATTTGAAAAAGTTTAAAAAAAATAAATATAAATTTTTTTCTTGTTCTACTCTTTTTAAACCTCTGTGCACTTGTGAACTTCTCTTCTCCTATTAGCTGACCACGTTCCTCACTTCTTATCAAAGATGGACACCTAAAGCGACTGCCAAAACCATTCATGCATTCAGCATGAAGCACCACGTCCTCACGCTGACCCCCAAATTTAGCTCTCTGTTGAGTAACTTTCGCGTTGTTAAAGTTGGAAAAAGTTTTGGGCATATTTTCGTTGTTTTTTTTTTTTCGAAAGTAATTTTTGTTATATTTTTATTTTGTTGGTTTTAGCGTTGTTTCGGTACGTGTATTTTAACTAGAAAACTTTTCTTAACAAGCCAACGAGCGCACTTTTCTCACTGAAGAACTTTCAGTTAAAACTTTGCTTGTGTGTGCGTGTGCGCCTGTGTCTGTGTGCCTGTGTGTCGATGTGATGACATGTCCTCTTTGTGCTGTTTATATCATTAACTACATAAGAAATCGTTGTCCGCGTTTCTTGAAGGGGCACAGACGTTCAACGGGTGCTTGTCAATGGCACCAAATGTTGCCAAAGTAAGCGCTGATGTCAACATTTAATTTTGGGTCACTTAGATACCGAAAGTATATAGCTTGAGGTCACAACATACACAGTGAGAAAATTAATTGAAGTTGTTTGTCTTTTAAAATATTCAGCTTGTATTTAAAAGCTATTCAGCGTGCGTAGTAAATAGTTCGATCCATACTTGGATATGAATAGAGTGATAGCAAGGAAAAAAATACTACGCTGAATTCCGTTCAGCCTTATTCAGCGCTTCCTAAATTCTAACACAACTCGGTGCATACTAATTGAAGTGGTTAAATATATTCTAGCTATTTGATTCTACCAGAAATCTTCCTGGGGATTACTACCAAAAATTTGATTTGTGTGGAAGGTGCCACGCCCAAACGTCAAATAATTCCAAATTTCTGCATACCGTGAGTATAGTCTTGATGTTTAACTCCACACTAATTTTCTGGTCGCTAACTTGAAACTTTTTAGAGATATGCTTGAAAAATCAATATATAATTGGAAGGTGCCACGCCCTCTTTTCCGATAACTCTCACCTTTTTTCTTGGGTATAGTATTGACATCGAATACCTCGTTTCTTGTTTTCTCTCCCTACCTTGAAAGGCTTTATAAAACAAGTTTTAAAGGTACGTGCCACGCCCCCTTTTCCGAAAACTCCCACTTTTTACTCCATACCAATTTTTGGTTCCCTCCCTTGAACTCTTTTACAGATATTCTGCCTTAAATGTTAAATTTGAATGACAGGTGCCAAGCCCCCTTTTTCTTAAAAACTCTGGCAACTCCTTTGACGGATTTCTTGACAATTCTAGGTAAGAATAGCTACTGCTATGTGGAGCAAGGCACTGCTAGAACAACAACAACTCATCGCAGCACCACAGTCACGAGCCGAAAAAGCTTGGCAGCCTGCATGAATTTAGCGCTCAGAATCTCTTATTGCACTTGTGGAAGGGGCTGCTGTAAACTGGTAAACATTGCTTGTCGAACTTTTGCTTTAAGCTTCTAAAAGTGAATTTTTCTCTCTTCGTAGCTTCATTAGAGTATCAACTTTCCACGTGCTCATGCCCTTGCTTACTTCACGAGCGTACACATTTTTCATTTCGTACTCACCTAATACCACCAATTTCACCGGTCTCGCATTTTCCGTATATCTACGCGAATTCTCCGCCTCACATTGCCACTTGCCATCATCCTCAAGCATAACATTTGTAATAGTAAGCGCACCATTTGGCTCTTTAATGAAACGATAATCGGTGGCGCGTGAGGTGCGATCCATGGCATGTACCACCTGCGTATTGAGAGAGAAAGAAGAAGAGGAAAAAAAGAAACATAAAAATAAGTTGAATAAGCAGTAGATAAAGTAGGTGCAGTATTAGTTGTATGGTGGATTAGTTTGTAAGTTGGTATGTGTTTGTAAAAGAAAAATGTAAGCATCATTTAACTAAATACCCTACACTCGCACCTAGGCCATGGGATTAGTCTTTGTATGCTGCTGCTATTATGTGTGTACGTGAGAATGCTGAATACTAAGGCTATAAAGTTTAAATCGTTTATGAGCTGCATTAATACCTGTTTCAAAACAATATAAGTAAGTGTGTGTTTTGGTGAAGCGCTTTTAGTGCGAATATTGTTGTTTCATGCTTTGGGTTTTTTTTTTGATTTTCCTACTCGCTATTGCTATCTCTATGCATACAGTTGGCGGAAGTTGTTTACAAAAGTCTTTACTTTATTGCGCAGGTAATTGCATGCTTTGCATACAAAAATAATAATAAATTGTGCTCATTGGTATGCACGCTAATGCGCCGAAAATTATGCTATGCTTATTAAAACTTCTCATTTTAGAATGTTGAGTTTTGTGTGCGATATCAAAGGATTGTCGGTTTTTTACTTCAGCTAGTAGGCGTTACTTTTCCTTTTCTTAATAGTATGTATATCTCCCAGCTGCGAAATTTTTTTCTTTAATTAGCGAAGAAATTTGTTTGTTGCTTTTGATACAATTTTTTTTTTTTTTTTTTTGAGTATTAAAAATATTTTCCTAATCAGCGCATTGATGACATTTTGCTGCCATTTTTACGTTGCTCTTGATTTAATAATTTTTTTTTTTACTTCAAAAATTCTTTCTAGCATCGAAATTGTGAATAAAAATAGCCTAACATATTTAAAATTACACGATGGAAACGTTAGATTTTGAAAAGTGAAATCTGAAAATGGAAATCTAATTCAGCACCTATTCAGCATATTGATGATATCTCAATGTCTATTTAAGAAGGCTTAGCAAAACATTTCATGGTTATTTTGCTACTTAAAGAATGTACTTATAATGTAGTATGCGGACTAAAATAAACGCATTGAATGAACGACTCATAGTTTTATGGCAAGTACGCAGTTAAATACGAGTTGTGCAGGCATTTTTGTGCATTGCGATGGAAATGGACTATCTATAGGCTATTAAATGTTTGCTACCTAAGTGATTTTCATCTTAAATAGCTTGCTGAATTGGTTAAAAGTGCGCTGAATTGCAAAATCTTTAGCTGCTTTCGACAATGCTTGCAAGCTCTTGTTATTTGGCATGGTCAATTCAATTAGAGCGCGTTGTAATGCGTTAAGGCCTAGTTGCTGTCACTGAAAGTGAGCTAAATCTATTTCGAATACGCTGAATTGCGCAAAAAGTGGAAACTTCGGTCAAAACCTACGACCTAATTCAACAAATTTGATTTATAAAAATTGCGCTGCATAAACCCACAGTGCTTTGAAATTCAAAGAGTATGACTTGTGTCGCTACACAAACAAATTGCCATGCACAAAGTGTGCTGAATGCATTAACAAATGCGCCATCACGCATTGAAATTTTAATTGGGTCAACTGCTGTAACCTGAAGTCACTATTTTTAGTCAATTTTAATGCGCATAATTCATTTATGGTGCGCTGAATTGCAAAATATTACATTTTTATGTACTCACAGCAATACTACTTAGTAGTTACATATATGTGTGCTGAATTGATTACAAATAGCGCTGAATTTCATTTCAAACTTACACACACACACACACACACATATGCAACATTTGCCGTTAGTGGCTCAAATTATAATTAATTTTAAAGCTATTTAACCGTCATTTTCAATGATACTTGCGGGTATTAAATACAATCGTAATTTTATTTTTATAATCCCGCAGCTAAATCTCATTACGCCACTGAGCCCATTATTAAGTACGCTTGAATTATAATGAACCAATTTCATGAACGTAATACCCGCTAGTAAAATTCACATGAAATTTCAAAATATATATACACATATGCATGCCTTAGTTTGAATTTCCTTTTTTTTTTGTTTGAAACCACAAAAGCTCAAAATAAATCGAAATGCTGGCGCATGCATTGCGCAATATGCCACCAGCACCGCCCATCAGCTATGGCGCCGATCTCGTTGTTGATGTCACTGAGTGAAACGCAATCAATCGGCCGCAACATTTATTACCGTACACATCACTGGACACATCAAATGATGTCGATAGTGGTGCCAAACTCAGCCACCACCACGCTGCTTACATGGCTAAAAGTGCAAAGGATTTGTATGATAAAATTGTGTGTTGCTAGCAGTCATGGCACGTATGAGGCAGCAGTCGTTGTTTGTTTGTTTGTTGCTATTTGAAATAGCGATTTACTACGCTCATTTAACGCTTTGGCCATGTGACAGGTGGTAATAAACGTTGGAAGGTATGTCAGCAGTCAAGAGGTAGACCATTCCAATAGCAACTAACCACCAATAATGTCGCATGCTACATAACTACCCATCACAAATCTCTTATACTAACAGATTTTTCGCTCAACCAAAGCTTTCCTGATGTACTCGTACTCCATGCTCAAAGGAATTTATATTTTGTATACCCACTTGCATGGCATTGGTATTTCGTTAATTTGTATTATTTCGAAATTTTATGTCAAAGCGAGAACGACCACATTTTACATTTAAATTCGAAATAAGCCACTTAGTTCGATATTTTCACAGAAAATAAAATTGTTTTACGCACATTACGACAATGTCTATTTTTTTGAAACTGAAACTTTCGAAAATGAAATAAAAGACGGAGAAAACTGCTACTTGGAAAAGTAAAAAATAGAACTAAAATAACAAAATTAGACACTCAACAGGATATTGGCATAGAAAATGAAGTTTTTTTAGACTATCAAAAAATGTAAAATTTTTCGAAGCAAAAAATTTCGAAGTCGAAAGTTTCGAAAAATAAAAACAAAGTGAGACCATCTATGACCATCATTACAATTAATTTTTCGAAACCGAGAATTTCGAAAACTAAAAATAACTAGTTATTTTCGGAAACTGTAAGCTAGGCGACCCTAGAGCATGACTGGTATAGCAAGCGGAATTTCTTTAAGCCGATTGCAGAAAAAAATGTTTCGAAGTCGAAAACTTTAACGATAACGTTTGCGTAATTGAACAGAGCCGAAAGCCAACTATTTTCTAATATAATATTTAAAATTGAACTTTTTTCAAATTATATTTGGGAACTCTTTTAAGTTCAATTGTGGATTGTGGCAGACATGTGGTAGAGTGCAGGTGTGGCCTACTTTTAGGCGCATAAAATAATTTCCTCTTACTGTGAAAAATATTTATATATTCAGAAGAAGGGTGCTTACCAACTAAATACAAGTGCTCAATCCAACTGACATCCTGGTATATAGATTTCATGTTGCGCAACATTTTTTAATTTAATTTCTTTTTTGCTCCTACCACATTTCACCCTGTTTCAGCGGCAACCAACCGGGCAACACAAAATGTCAACAAATTTAATAATACATAAATCCAAATAGAGCGCAAAATGAATGGCAAACGCCATAGCACGTACGACTAACTATTGTTGTTTAGCCGTAAGCATTGAACAAACACACCAGAAATGCATAGCCTAACAGCGTTTGTACTTGTGACATGCCTGAAAGTAGGCAACACAAATTGTGTGCCAGCAGTTAGGGTTGAAGCACTAAAATAAAATTCTACCTAGCTCGTCTTTGATATATTGCATGCCTCAAACAGCAAATTGTTTGCACTTGCGGCAAATGCTATATACTCAGATATGTACCGCATGGACTGGCCCATTAGAGTTATCGATGCCGATGACATCACGAACATTGTACGTGTAGATGTCGCTGTTTTTGGTATTCATGTTGCCATCGCTGCGTTTACAGAGCTCATAAATTTCCAAGTGAACGCATTGATGGTCACATTTGCATTAATAAGTATGTAGCATGACTATGGATATGGCAGCTATGAGTGCAACATGCCGCCATTTTGTATAACGCACATACATACATATATAGAGTGAAAGCTGTAAGCACACATACATAGTATGTATGTTTATACGTGCTATTTGAATACATATATAGTAAATTCACTTTTGCTATGGCAGTGTTTTGAACTCTATTGATTAAAATTTTTTTCTGTTGCATACTTTTGGGCATTTTGTTGGCCAACAATAATGACAACATGTCTGCCACATACCACGTTGCAGTTTAAAATGTGGGAAAATATTTTATGTCGAACAAATTCTGCTTACACGCAGGCGGAACGAATATGTTAGTTCAGCTAATATACTGTTTTGCAAAGTTTTTGTATACATACAGCTTATAAAGGTCTATTTTTAGTAAAGGTCTATTTTTAGTAAACTTAAAAGCTCGTTGTACTGAAAGCGTTTGTTTGAGCCACTTTTCTATAAAAAAAATAGCTTAACGTATAGCATACCATATTCAGCGCCATTAAATTTAATTCAGCGCAGCATTTTCAGTTATTATTTAATGATAGACTAATAAATTTCAGGGTTCGTCTATCGTTTCTGCAATTTGGTGCAGATAAAAGCTATTCAGCTCAGTTCAATTTAATTCAGCAGAACTTTTGTGCCTGAAAATCACAGCAAAAAAAAAAAATACTCGAAAAGCAACATACAGCGTCTCGAGAAAAAAATTGTATTAGAAGCATTAACATAAATGTTTTTAAATACACACAAATTTGCTTTTATCGCCTTAAAATGCAATTCAGCGGCTTTAAATGCAATTCAGCACATTTGTTTCCAAATAACATGTCGTCACTCTCTTTGAGATATTCAGCAACTGTAACCTTATGTGACTTTTATCAGTTCGCTGCATCAGTTGATGAAATACAGTAGCTTTGACCCCAATTCAGCGCCTTTAATTGCAATTAAGCACATCTTCTTAGCTTGCAATTTGAAAGTTTAGCAATGCACGTTTCACTTTCTATACATTCAGCAACATAACATTACTTTTAATCAGATACGATTCTGCTGTTTTGTTTAGTTAAGTTTTTAATATTATGTTTAAGAAAAGTGGCAAATTAATTAAAACTGCTGCCACCAATTAAAAGGCGAACCAGCATTCCGGGAAATTAGTTTTAATTCTCGTGTACCGAGGCAGCAATTACAATCATGGAAGTAATTCACACTTGCAGCGTTCATCGAAATTTCAGTGTTAGTTGTATCTTTGCAAAGAGTAAATTTCTTGCGAAAGTTGGTTTAAATTTTCATAACATAGCCAGCAGGAATTTTTTTTAGAGTAAGCCACGGTAGTAATCAAGCTAGTTTTTGACAGACTTATCATATGCTTTTCATGGGTTTAGGGATTTTTTTTTCACTTTTCTGTTTAAACGAGATCTTATGACTATTGCCTGGTTTCCAAATAACTAACTACTAATTGGTTTAAAAATAACCAGTTAGTAGCTAGTTGAAACAAAAAGTATTTTCTTTTTCAAAATTTATGAAACCTATTAACAACTTTTCTCAAATCCAAGTAAATTAAAATTAGTAGAGACGTCAGTTGGCGAGAAGTTACATTCCAGTTCATTTGCAGTCAGTCCGCATTTTCTACAGGGTATATACTTATAATTTTTGTATTTAAATGCATACAACGCGGCCAGCATATCAAATTTCACCACCCAAAACACGAAATTTAGAAGTTTTGCCAAACTTCGCATTTGCCGCTTGACGCAACGAGGCATGTGGCATGTAGCAAGAAGCTAGTTTCGCCAAAAAAAAAGACAATCTACGTGATGCTTTTGTGTGTGTAGCTATGTGCTGCGGCATGTGTTGCAAAACTGCTATTGGTAGCACTTGAAACAACAACAAAACAATGCCTGGATTAGCTAAGAAATCGACTGCAAAAAGATAGTTCAACATGAAAAAACATAGCAACAACAAAAAACAAGTTGTTGCAAACAATAAAAAAATTTACGCCCGTATTGCGCTTTAGTTGAGTGGAAGGAAGTTATCGCGCTTCAACTCGGTTGCTTGGATGCTTCTTCTTTGTCTTTAGACTTAGTTTCTTCATTTCATGTTTGGTTATTGCTTGCCACATTTTCAGTAAACCTTCATACTCATGGATGCTACAACTGGGTATACATATAAAGTTGAGTTTCACTAGAACTTAAACTTTTCACATGTTTTTCTATATTTTCTTTTTAAGTTTTCTTTTGTTCTTCCTTGCTTGGTTGTTATGCTTTTATAGTTGACTGCTTGTTATCTCTAGAAGCACATAGAGCTTTGTGGCATACGTTGCAAGTGTATCTCGGAATAAGTTCAGCTGGGTGTGCGTATCGCTTTCAGCATGATTTTATTTGCTGGCATCTTGCAATCGCTAAGGAATTGATGAGGCGAAAACTATTGACATAAGATAGCGAAAACGATGCGAATATAAGCGAAACAAAAATGTAGGAGGAGGTGAAAGAGCTGTGTGGCACATGTGAGGGCAGTGAATGCTTTAAGTGATATAATGGGCGGAATTAAATTAGGAACATATGGAATTTTCTAAGATTTTGATCAAAGTGGGCAAAATTTTGTGCATAAAAAAGAATTTTAAATTTTTTCTTTTTTTATATCTTTCTGCGCTGAATTACTGTTGAAAGCGCTGAATTGCTGAAAAATGTGTGAAGATCATTGCAGCGCGAATTAAGCTATCCAGTGAATTAAGTTAAGAAATCTTTTGTACATAAAAAGTTAAATTTTTTTAAATTAACTGCGCTGAATTGATTTTGAGGAAGCTGAATTGATAAAAAAATGTATGTAAACTTTCGTTCACAAAAAGCCGTTTCAGATTTTTTTTATTTTGATGTGCTGAATTGATTTGGATTGAGCATAAATTGCTGAATAAGCCTTGAAAGCGCTGAATATGTAAAAAGGCAATTAAAAACTAACGCCCTGTTTGCAAATTGTTTCGTATGTTGAAAAAAGACTTGCTGAATTGCAAAATATTATGAGCTGAATTTGTTTCAGGTAAGCTGCATTGTGAAAAAAAGCACAACGAAAAGTCAGGAAAATTCAGGGCTTCTCTTCTGCATTAAGCAATTTTTCGGAATTATGCTTTTTTAAGAAATTGGAAGCGCTGAATTTAATACAGACGCAGGAAATTAGGTGATTTATTCCTTACTCTATTATAAAGACATGCTAAATTATTGAGCAGATATGTGGCTGAGTTAAAGTAAAACATTATTTGCTTTGCTTTTTGTTATTAAGATCAACATTTTTGAGTTTTATCAAGAACTGTCTGAGCTGAATTCGCTTCGATAGCGCTGAATTTTGCTAAGAAAGCGCTGAATTTGAAAAGGAGACGCAAATGTTAAATGCAAAAATGCAAATTGTTTGATTTGTTGAAAAAAGTCTTGATGAATTGACATTTTGCGCGCTCAATTTGTTAAAGCTGTGCTGAATTGTGAAAAAATGTTTGTTGATCGAACATTTCGGTAACTTTTGGACTTTACTAAAAACAGCTGAGTTAAACAAGAAATGGTTTGATATATTGAAAAAGACTTTGCGCAATTAAAATCATCAGCAAACTTCACATGATATTGAAACTACGATATAATATATTACTAATGGTAAAATTTTATAACGCACAAAAGTTTTCTAAAAAAATTTGTTAATTTTATTTCTTCAAACTAGCTGAAATATAACTTACTAGGAACAAATGTGCTTGTAAACTTTAAATATTTTTTCAATTAACTGTTACGCGTTAGCTCTCGCTCACCTGTGTGCTTTCCCCCTTACACGCACAAAATTATTGTGCACATTTAACTTGTTTTCGTTAAATTATGTTTTTCATTTTGTTGTTATACATATTAACTGATTTTAATTAACTTTTTTTTAAATTTATTTCTACTTTTTCAACAATTCAAACTTTGCTATCAGCATAAAATAGTAAATTTAACTAACAGCACATTTCGCTAATAGCATTTATATATAAAATAAAAAATTTAAATCAGCATCAGTTTCAGCGAAATAAATGTTTGTTGGCACATTGTTATGAGGTTTTTATGCTACATTGACACGCCAAAAAGTATGCAATGCAGTTTGTGAAAATCGTTATTCCGGCAATTGTTAACTGCTTTAAAACAACACTTTACTTCTATTTACTCAGAAATTGTAACAATTACAACTCAATCAGTAAGTTCGTTGAATTGTTGGAAAACTAACGAAAATTCAGTTGGCAACGCCATTTATTGTTAGAGTTTTTAATTGGTATCGGTGGAATATGTCAGTGAGTTATTTTTGTTTTGAATCGCATAACTTTTTTGTAGCAGTTATTGAACGGAAATAGCATAAAAATGGAGTATGTTTTATGCGAATTGTTTTCAAACTATCTGAAAGAGGGCGAACATATATTTTTGCTTTCTTTAAGCAAACAAAAATACTCGCCTAAAAGTATGCAATGAATTTATTGGAATACATATTACGAATTTCTTGAAACTTACTGAGAGTGTACGGTCTCTCGTTATTATGTATTGGAAAAGCCCCCTCAAACCCGACATTTTTTTTGTCACACTCACCTGCCCATTTTTATACCACGTACTCGACGCTATATCCAAATCCACCTCGCACATTAAACGTATCTCCGAATGTTGCTCAGCATATACCACAGACATTTCCTCATCCTCGTAAGGATTCGGCAAGACTGGACGTAGTGGCAATACGTGCGGTTCTCCTGGCTCATCATGCGAATAATCATCACTCTTATCATCCACTGTCACCATAGCAGCCAAGTCACGTTCACGAACCGTGCCACTATCAAACTCCTCTACATCATCAATAATAATAATTGGTTCCTTCGGCTTGCGAAGCACCTCGGCGGGTAAACTGATGCTAACTGCAGAGCGTGAGCGTTTAGATTTGAGTGACACATATTCAATAGGTTTGGGTGCATTGTCTACAAGTCTATGAGTTGACGACAAGTTTCGTTGGTTTGGATTGCGTGCTTGTTTAGCAGTTGCCGAAGAAAAACTAAAGTCCTCCAACGATGATGTGGATGCGGCTGATGAGGACAATGAGGAGGATGCCGCAGTAGCAGCGGAAGTAGACACGGATACATCAGCCTCAACAGCAGCAGCTGAAGATGTGGCTTGTGCTGTTGGTTGTGAATTGATGGTTGAACTAACTGCAGCTAGCTGTGTGCTTTCACTGCTACTTTCGCTAATTGAGCGCCGCTTCAGATGCGCCCCCTCCTCATACGCCAACTCTTCAACATCTGAGATATCTTGATTTGTATCCGAGTTAAAATTGAATGCTGGCAACACTATTACGGCATCGGTGGAACGTCGTAAGCGTCGCTTGATAGCTTCTTTTGTTTCACGCGTCCAGCGTAGCTTTTGCGCTGCGCTCTCATGAGCTTTCCAAAACTCTCCGGCCGCACTTGTGTGCTGATGTGGCTTTATCTCTTTATGATGACTTCGATGCGCTGTATGAACTTTTTGTTGTATTCTGTGTTGCGCTTTTAAAAGCTTTGACCATTTTGCTTTTGTTGTTGTTGCGGGCTTACGCATTTGTTTACTCTCTTCATTGTTCTCTTGTTGGTCTTGCTTATTGGCCGGACTTTTTGTATGCGTCTGAGTTCTCAATTTTTCCCTTTGTAGCGACGTTAACGCATCAGTTGTGGTGGCTGTTTGCGCATGCGTTGAAGGCAAATGGGATATTTGTTGCTTTTGTTGTAGATTTGATTTATTATAATTAATGAAGTTTGATTTTATTACTTGGCTGCTAGTAGCGGCAGCAGTTATATCGGTTGTTGTGGTAAGAGGATGAGCATTGTTCGCCACACTAGATGCGTGCGACGTAGCGGAAAAAGTAGGAGAAGAGTGTGGTGAGCGTGCGTCCGCATCTGTGGCGTCTTCAGCACAATTAAATTTGGCACATTTTTGTTGTATTTGTTTTTGTTGTTGATTTCTTTGGTGCTGCTGCGCATTTGGTTTATTGTCATCTGCTGGTTGATGTGGCACTGTGGATTCGCTGTTCGTAACGCGTTGCGCAGTTGATATGCTCCATCCGATGGATGGCAGCGCAATGTACGCGGCGTTGACAGTTTGACTGATTTGCGCCGCGTCTGCGTTGTTGTTCAGTTGTTGCGTCTGGAATGGATGGAAACTCTGCGGTCTGATGATATTTTGTTGATTTGTAATGGCAATGCCTGAAAGTATGCAAAGTGGGAAATTGATTAGATTCGTTTGTGATAGTTTTAAACAAATAAATAAAATAAAGAAATAAAATTTAGTTGTTTAAATGTTTTTATTATTTTATTTTATTTTTATTTTATTTTATTTTATTTTACTTTATTTTATTTTATTTTATTTTATTTTATTTTATTTTATTTTATTTTATTTTATTTTATTTTATTTTATTTTATTTTATATTTTTATTTTGTTTTATTTTATTTTAACTATTTTATTTTATTTTGTTTTATTTTATTTTATATTATTTTATTTTATTTTATTTTATTTTATTTTATTTTATGTTATTTTATTTTATTTTATTTTATTTTATTTTATTTTATTTTATTTTATTTTATTTTATTTTATTTTATTTTATTTTATTTTATTTTATTTTACTTTATTTTATTTTATTTTATTTTATTTTATTTTATTTTATTTTATTTTATTTTATTTTATTTTATTTTATTTTATTTTATTTTATTTTATTTTATTTTATTTTGTTGTGCTTTTGTTTTATTTTATTTTATTATCTAAGTTAAAATTAATTGTTGTATAGCTTTTTGGATTAATGGCACTATAGCTTGACTAGAACTATCGACACACATGCTTTCCTTTATACCTTAGATGTAAAGGTCGCGTCGTAAAGCGTGACAAATATTTTAAACTTGCGGATTTATATTAAAGGTTAATCATTTGTCGAAAGCAACGGGATTGGACCTATATAACATATCGCCCCGGTATGAGCCGCTCTCCTACTATTTCTTTAATTTGAAAATTGAGTTTTAATTAAATGACCAACGTCCTTCATACATGCATACATATACATATATAGTCCCATATGGATAATTTAGCCAGTTTAATTTATGTATCTAAATCGTTGTAACTCCCAAAAGCAATTTAGCCTTAAAGCTCACAAATGAATTCAGTCAAATGCCAAAGAGAGAAGCAGAAATGAAATTAGTGATTAAGAGCACATATTAACATACATACATATTTATGTGCGGAGTATGAGTATAAGGGCCTATGAACCAGTGCATAGATATGTAAGTAAATGTATGAAAGCAAGGACAAGCAATAAAGAGGCAAGTAAATATCTAAATAGAAATTTTGTATGAATTTAAACGTTAACTAAGGTAGAGACGCAAGTATATAGAGTATGAGTGAGTTAGTGAATTTGAACAGAATGAGGCAGAGAATAAGGTGAGCTGGGATGAGTAGTGAGCGGTAAGAATGTTGTTCAGACAAGTTGTAAAGTACAGACATTGTTTTCGGGCATAAATTATTCCACTCGGCATGATTAACACTCAATTATGCAACCGCAAGTATGTATTAGTGCAAGTGGAGGTATATATGTATGTGCTTGTATATGAGTGTGTCTTACATATATGTATGTGTGATAAAGCTTGCAATCTACATCAAATTAACACAATAATTTTGCAACAATTTAAAATTGATTAAAAGGCTTTCAGCCCAAAAACACACAAAGGAATTTGGAGAATGTGAACGATTATTGTTATTTTCTAAATCAGTAAACAAAGAAATTTAAGTTTAGGCAATAGAAGTTTGCTCCAGCAATCGATTAATATAAATTGAGCAAAATTTTGTGTGAACGAATTGCAAAAGAGACATCCTGAGCAATAATAGACAGGTCTTGTCACACAGTCGCTCAATCACAGAAGTCACCTCGTTGGAACTATGTTTAACAAAGCCGGTAGGTGATATAAAAAAGAAAAGTGGCTGGTAAATTTCTTTTGAGAAGTGTATTAAGAGTGACTTTGACCAATACAATAGTTTAATAAGAAATATGAAATGAAAAGAAACAAAAAAAAAAAAATTAAAACTTATCTAAGCGAGACATATGCTGAGTGATGCATTGAGCTATAAAAACAACAAGAGAGAAATCGAAAAAATAAAGTACCTAAAACATAAAAAAAAACCCAAAAACACAAAAAAATTCTAAAGGATATCAAAGCAAGATTGATGAACCTATCCGTGCACAGATATTTAAACGTCACACGAATTTGAGCCGGCAAGTGGAAGTATGTAAGTCTAAAATCCGCTTAGTATATTTGCGTGATAGAAAAACCATTGCATTGCTGGTGTGAAATGGGAGTGATAAGGTACGCACAGACAAGCGACGTTCATCATAAGGCCTGTCATACTAAGAGGATTTATTATTTGTAACATTTATTCAAACGTATCAACAAATTTATTATACATATATACAGTGAGTGCTTATAAAAATGGTCCTATTGGTTATTCCAATATTTTAACGAAAACTTCTTCAACTAAAATTTTGCTGAGTAAGTAAATATGAAAAAAATAGAAATTTTATACTTTATGAAAAATTTTTAATAATGAATGAAAGTTTATATCTTATTTTTTCCTCACTCTTCACTCAAATTTTCTAAAATGCTCATTCCAGGTTTTGATTAGTAGTTTAGCCCTTCGTTCATAAATAATTAATTTTTTTCAAATTTTTAAGAAAGTGTTTAAGAAAAAAAAAATTCTCAGTGATGTTCAAAAAAAGCTATAAAAATTACTAAATAAGTTATTTAAATATTAACCCCCGACTGTCGAGAAAAATTTACCCAATAGTACCCAAGAATATGCTGCAGATTTAATCGATTCACACATACAATCACATGCATGTACCGTCTTATAAATAAGAGAAACGGTATAATATTTCCATTTTGTTTTCACTTCACCCAGCATTGTCGGTGCGTTCTTAAAATTTTTTTCTGTTGTTGTTTATCAGATTGTTGGGTATTTATCTGGTGAGTTCTGTGCGTGAAAGCAATAAAAATGATTGGAAAAAGGTTAACAATGGCGTTGGCGTTTGTGGCAGCAATTTGAGTGTTGATATGATTTATTGGCGACACAATAACAACACATTGTGAAAGACAATGGATGGATGGAAATCTTTTTGAAAGGCTCCATTGCACTTAAACCTTTCGTGGGATACTAAATATCTGATTTTCATTGTGAACAGTAAACTAAGAGGAATCAAAGCCTCTAAAACATGCTTGGTTGGGTAAGAGGTTAAGCAGATATGTTTTTAGGTTTTGAGAAGCAGCGAAGCGTGACTAGGTTTTTGGTACAATTAACAAAAAGATAGAGATACGCTATAGTGTTTGGGTGACACTCTGCTTAACAAATGATATCGACAGTTTGAGAATAGTTGAAAAGCCACTGGAGGTTGTTGCTGACAGGTAAAACTCTTTTGTAGTCAATGGAATTTTCGCAATTAAACAGCTGTCTGAGGAACTCAAGGAAAAAAATAAAGAAAAGCGTCAACTAGTTAAATGAATTAGCAATTGAAAAAAAAAAAAAAAATTTAATACTAAAATTCATTTTTTTTAAGTATAAATTTTTACAAAAATCACTGCACAAGTACTTTATTGTTATTTCATACAATTCGAGCGCAAATTAGGTTCACTCCTATGTAATCCAAGACTTCGTAACCTGACCCAGTGTTTTTTCACTTTTGCCAAATGATAGGCCGACAGCGATAGAATATCCTCACGCATCCGTTTCACAAGAATAAAGTCATTAGCCACCGTAGATTTTAATTACAAACACACATGAAAAACAAATATCAGAGCATTGTTCATTTAAATATTTTCGGTTTGAGAAAACATTTTTGTGATAAACAATAAAATTTTAATTGTATTTTCCACAAATTTCTGTGAAAGCCTACTTGCTTGAGAATGTATACAAGAATCATATAAGAGCATATATCTATACACTTCTATACATATGTATGTATGTATGTTCCTTGAGTTGCAAACAATTTCGCCTCAGCTGCTAACGGAGAAAGTGCTTTTACATTTAATTTGTCCGTGGAGACAACTTTATTACTTTGTACGTTAACAGCGTATTAGCAATTAAATACATATACATACACATACATAAATAACTTTATATATACATACGTTTAGTGCATCACACTTCTCATAGCGGAACAACAAACCACACACATAAGCATCTAACTTAATTGAAGAAAGCGTTTTAGCCACTCCGTAATGTACAATCCCAGCAAATCGTATACCCTGCTTGCCCCCCGTGCGATTATACATACATATATGTTCATGTGTATTTGTAAATAAATTTTTTATATTTTATAAGAAAATTAAACACTTCTCCCACACGCAATTTTGTGCTTTTGTTTTGTAGTACTTCCTTATTATTTCATACTCTTACTCAGTTGCTTCTTAATTAATCCCATTTATGTCGTTATGTATTTTTCTAATTTTTTCTTTTAATTTGTTTTTTGCAGCAATTTCTTCGAAATTTCTTAATCTCAATGGAATGTTATAAAGGCAGGAATCACTTTATCAGTAAGTACTTGTACAAGCAACAAATAATTTTATATCTATAACTTTCTGACAAAAATAAACATTGCTTTCTTTTACATTATTTCATTTTAATTGATTTAATTTGATTTGATTTAATTTAATTAAATTAAATTTAATTTTAAATTTAATTTCTACTTTAATTTATAGAAATACATAAATATATTAAATATTTCTCCTCTGGCTACTTTGCTGCAATAATCACACAAAAAACAAGTCTTTCGAATATCAAAGTTGACTTTTCCTATCCGGTCATGTGTTTTGTTTGTTCAGCCAAAAGAAAAAATTGAAAAAAAGTTATCTGTCGCCTGAGTTCATTCACTTTTGCTACCAGTTGGCGCTGGCAAGTGAGCCAAAAATATTGCGCTCTCCTGCATCCTTACAAGCTATCGCATGCATACACATGCATGTCTGTTAAAGCAACAACAATCTTGGTGACTTTTGTTGCCAATAAAAATTCTAACAAAATTTATTTTTTTACATGTTACAGTTACATGAACCTACCCTGCAGGAAAATGCACTCGTAGTGGCTGATATTGATTCACAACTAGTTGCAATTATATGCAGGAATTAACAAATGTATCCTTATTTATTGAACATTCGTTTAGATTTTCTCACTCACAGAACCTTCCGTTCACGAAAGAAACCCTAGCTCTCCAGTAGATCTACCAACCATAGCAACCATATGCCTTTCAGTGCTAGACAATTTTCCGCCAGGGTTTGTGGTTAACAAATACATATTTGGTCTTGTATTTCCAGCAAAAATTTTTGGCAAACTTCCATACTATCATTTCCGTGTTGCGTAGGGAATAAAAAAAAAATTGAACAAAAATAGCAAGCAAATAATAATAATAAAAATAGTTAAATTTAATAACAAGGGTTAAAATGAAAATAAATAAAATGTTGGCGCTCTCAACCGCAAAGTCAACAAACTCACAGACTGTTGCAGCTTGCTCGTGCTGAAGCTGCATGACTTTTGGCCGCAACTGAAAGCTAACAATACGACAACGGGATGTGACTGACTAAGTTGGTGACTATTTTTGGGCGTCCTCTGTTAAATTTTGTCCACGGCAGACAGTCTTGCTGTAGCACTGACTTGGCTGGTTGGCTTCCGCAAGCAGGAAGATACACACTTTGACTGTCTGTTAAGTACAGAGTGACGAAAATGTAAGAAGTAATGCAAGTTCCATGTTGGGACAGGCAATCAGTCAGTTGGGCAGACGGTTCGTTGGTTGTTTTCTGTGCGCTGTTAGTCGTACTTGAACTAGAGTTGTGCCAATGACACTTAAAATCACATCTCTCTTGAGCTCCCTGGCTGCACTTTTAATTTTGTAATTTTTTTTGTATAGCTGCATTGTAATGCTTCTCTTTTAGATACAGGGTGTCGCACTAAATTAAAAAGAAGAAGTGCATTCGAGCTTTTGATCTGATGAAATGTTTCACTTTTAGGCAGATAAAATAATTAATTCAACAAATATTAAACATCGTAATTTATTCGATAAAATTAGGGTATTAAAAGTGCAAGGTGCTGCACAAAATCAATTACTTACTTTTTTCGAGATGGTGTCTCACAAAACTACACAAAATTCAACCACGCTTCAGAATTTGACAAAATTGTAACATTAGAAGAAAATAAAAGGTTTTATTCTTTAGTACAGGATGGCTCAAAAATTAAAGAAGCAACTAGCTCTACGCGTTGTCATTGATTTGTTTGTCTTATTGAATACAGGCTGGCCCACAAAAATAACTGTTTCTGTTTATTACAATTGAGTTATTGATTTGGCGATACTGGAGGATTAAGAAAAAATAAAATTCTGCACTTTTAAATACAAAGTGGCTCACAAAATAAGAGACGAATAATTTTATACATTGCATCTGATTTATTTATTCAAAGACTGAAGCCTTAAAATAATACCAAGTCAATAATGAAGTCGCTATAATTTCATTAAAAGGTGTATCACCCTGTATTAATTTTTCTGTACTCACAAACTTTTGCACTAACTGCCGTCATCATGTCTGACATTATATAAGTCGTCTATTGATGTTACATCTGATTTCACACATTGAAAGCACTCTTTATGGGTCTCTCGGTATTTGAGGCCCCCTGCAAGTATGTTCTGTTTCGTTGTCTATTCGTAAACTTATTTACCCTCAAACCATATTTCCCTTTCTCTCTTTTTGCAACTCCTAGGCTTCCATACCTTCTCTTCTCTGCAACTTACTTTTATGCGCCTGAAAATATGCATTCAATTTGGTTTGGCTGCAATTGCTCTCAACTTCCTTTACTTTCTTCACTTCCGTTGTCGCTTTTGACTTTTTGACACACACACATACAACACTTAAATTTGGTCTACATATGCAACAAATTTTGGCAAAATGACAGTCTTTGTCGCTTTAGTTGTTGGTTTGTTTCGTATTCTACTTCTTTCGCGGTTTTATTGATCTTTTCTATTTGGCTACTTAAATGTAGTTTCAATAAATTTCAGTTCTTTCAAAAATTTACTGTAAAAGTGCAATGAACCTACATTATTGACTTAAAATCTGCGTCTATAAATAATCAATAAATTTGAGGTTATGTTAAAGCAATAAATACTTGGTTACAGTTTTGATCATTTTTAGGAATTTGTGGTTATAGGCACTTGCAAGATGTGCTAGATTCAACTAAAAGACCAAGCAATATAGATGTCGGAAAGGAACGCATAACCAAATTGTTTGCATACTTTTAGGCTCAGTATTTTTACAATTATCGGAATGCAATTTGAGCTATTTAGCCGGCAGATAGGAATTATAATCCAAGGCTTAAGTTCAACCAATCATTTTAATACGCAATGCGTGCTCTCAGTAAAAAAAACATTTTTTTTCATCATTTCTTTCCATATGCTACACAACTACTGCGAGTATAATTCTACAACGGCTTAAGTTAGTTTCTAGAGTTCCTTTCGCTGCAGCAACTTGTCAATACTGACAAATGGCTATGCTGCTGGCGCTGGTTACTTTATCTGGCAATGGGCATGGATGTTCCAATGTGGAAGCACTGAATATTATTCGTACTTTGCGTGTGAGCAAATGTGACTCATACAAAAGCGATAAATTGTTTAACTCATTTTTTTTGTTTTGCCAAACGTGAGAAATTACAGCCATTTCACTGCTCCGAGTATTAGATTGAGTTCAAAGAAGGCCAAGAAATGACGATAGATATTGTGAAAAACGATGAACGACCAAAACCGATAAGCGATTAAAACACCCTATTCACAATGAATAAGAAAATTTGAAGGTGGATGAAAATAGGAATCAGTCTATAAACCATTAAAACTCGATAAAAAGTCGATAGTCGATAAAAAGTCGGAGCTATATAGGTAGCGCGAAAACAATCGAGCAAAACTCGTATTGTTTAAAACCCTGCAAATAAATATTAATCGACAAAAGTCACTGCAAATTGATGAAATTGAATAGGAAAATTGGATAAGTCATGAAAAAATTACAATGTCATGCATAATAATATAGTCTACAAAGTAGCTAAAATCGATAACTGATACAAAAATTCTATAGTAATCGATTACTCGCAATAAAATTTTTAACAAGATAATAAGAATAACTTGAAAAATTAAAAGATTTGCGAAATTAATATCGATAACTGATATAAAAAGTCGATAGTGACAGCATGGGTGTCCAGAAAGCTCCAACAGAAGCAAGCAACGCTATTTCGCGTTTTCTTCACTATTTATTTTGTTCCTTCTCCTCTGCTGGAAAAGAGCTAGTTTTGCTTTTGTATCGTATCGCATCGCTTATTGTCGTTGTGTTAGCTTTCTCCCCTCTCTATGTGCTCATGACCAATGTTATTCCTTTCTTTATTCCTCCCTCTCCAGTGACACTTATTTCGTTGCCATTTATTTATTGTTCACATTACGCAAAAATATTGAACACTATTTCATTTGTGTCATGCTGACTCCTCTTTCATTTTCTATGCAAATTCAATAAATTCGAAATTAAATGTGAAATAAATTTTTAAAAATTTTCGCAATAAATTTTTATTTCGTGAAAGAGGAACGCCTTATTCAAGGATACTCGGAAATTACATTTTATGAAGGAGAAATGTATTGGTTAACTGACTTAGGTTACGATGGCATGCCAAGTGCTTAGAAAGAGATGCATATGCGGTATGCGAGTTTGGCATCGTGGGAAGAAAGACATCTACTAAGTGGGTACGAATTGGATTCGTGAAAGGTAGTAATTGAAAATTTTGTAAGCGTTTTTTTGGTTACTTATTATACCTTTCATGAACATGAAATGGTATTATAACTTTGGTCCGATGTTTGTAAGTATGAGAAGAAGAAGAGATAGACCCACCATTAAGTATACCGAAATGATCAGGATGATAAGCTGAGTTGATTTAGCCATGTCCGTCTGTCCGTCCGTCCGTCTGTCCGTCTGTCTGTTTGAACGCAAACTAGTCCCTCAATTTTAGACCTAGCTCGATGAAATTTGGTATAGGACCGCCATTTTGCATGGGATTAATCATTTGTCGGAACCAGCCAGATCGGACCGATACAAAGCATAGCTCCCATACAATCGATTGTTCCGATAAACGGGTTTTGGTCTATAAATCTTGCAATTAAAAAGCTAGGACCGCAAAATTTTGCACTTTCCGTACATATTGTATAAGTAACATGTGTAGTGAAAATGACTCAAATCGGACCAACCAAACATATAGCTCCCCATTTTGCAGTTAAGAAGCTAGGAACGTAAAATTTTGCAGGTTTGGTACTTATTACATACATATGTGATGTGTGCAGTGAAAATCGTACAGATCGGACTAACATAACATATAGCTCCCATATAATCGATTGCTCCGATAACTCTGGTTTGGGCCATGTATTTTCAAATTAACAGTTTTGAAGAGTTTGTACCAATTGTAAGTAAGGATCGGTCACTTAAAAAAGTTATGCGTATTCATGAAAGCCCTTTCCTTACTTGTTTTTTTGTTGCTTTTTTATATAGTTTTTTTTTTTTTTTGCGTACAAAAGTTATCTTTAAACCACGAAATTTGTTTCTTTCCCCTTGACAGCATTTAGCTAATAGCTCCCATTTGGTTTCCAATATTCAAACACTCCCACACACACACACCTATACATAGACACAACACACAAATGCACTTTATAGCTCCACTTAATTTCATTTTAATTGGTTTAGTTCATATTATAATTGAAGTGCATTAATTTAATTAGGTTTTTGTTGACAATTTATGATGATTGTGTAAGCTCATGAAATGTTATAGAAATTTGCCAAATTTACAACATGAAATATATCGAAATGTATGTATGTATGTATGTACTTATGCCCATATCCAATTTGTCTATTAGAGACGGCTAATTGATATTGATAGTCACGTAGGCATGAAGGTGTATTACGCACATTTGCACACACCTCAATGCATTAGGGATGGTTTGGGGTACGTGGTCGAACGGGGAACGGGGGTGTAATGTAATTAAGCTTTGAGCAGCTGCATATAAATGTAAATACTTTAGCATTATATTTTGATTTGAATTTATGCCATTGAAATCGGATTGGTTTTTTGGATTAGTAAGTGCCAATTATGAAATTGGGGAAGGTCATTTGCAATTGTTGGCTTTTATATCGAAAATGGCACTTGGGATGTTTTTATGAGCAGGCTATAATCGACTAAAAGTAAATAACCGATGATCGATAACAATCGATTTTATAATTTGTATCGGTTATCAATTTTCAACAATTTATAAAGTTAATACCAGTAACATGAACCTTTAAATTTTCTCTTAAATTATGAATGTCCCATTACTATAGAATTCGATATGTATTGGTTATCGAGTTTAAATATCGATTTTTTATTAAATTAGATTTTCAAAGTGTTTCTATTGAATAAGAAAATATTTTGTATTCCCTTAAAAAATCAGTTATCGACTTTTAGTGATTTCATGGATTTATTCTACTATTATCACCTTCACTAGTTATCGATATATAATTTTTATGAATAGAATTTTTCTACTTCTAATTGCCTTGCGCCGATTTATATCGATTGCTATATTTTAATTGGTAACAGTTATCGATTTTTAGTAACTTTTAGAACTGGTTTTATTTTCATCTTTACAATTATCGTATTTTTTATTATTTGTTATAACTATCGATATAAATCGGTTATCGTCTTCCAATAATTTTAGACTTAAATAATTTTTTAACAACTTTGTAATTATCTTGTTTTTGCTAAACAATTTTTATATCACTTATTATCGATTTGCTATAATTTTTGAAGACCTCGATTTTTTTAGCTTATGTCTTTTATCGATGTTTCTATGCCGTTGTCAAAGATATTCGATAATAGTAGGTGGGCATCACTGGCACACAAATTTCAAGCCCAAGAGCAAAGTACAAAAAACATATTTTATAAATCTTAAGTAAATAACAACAACAGTGCCGATGTATATGTCGCCGGATCACGTGGGTCCTCGAACACTTTATACAAATTTTTTTTTTTTTATACATATGTATTGACTTAAATAAAAAAGTTCTGAATATTTTGAATTTAAAAAAATATTAATTTTTGAATTTTCCAATTTGTTTGTCTTAACAACGATTGCTCTTTTTGCGATAAAAAAGAACTTGTATTGTTATTTCTATAATAAGAAATTAAGTTTCACTAGATCTCAGTTTGCTGAATTTTTTTTCGAATAAAATTTTCGAAATTTCGATCATTTTGGCATATGTTTTCGAAGCAGAGATTACCAAATTTTTTATAATCGAAAGGGGGATAGTTCAAAATTTGAAGCGAATAGAATGGAACGCCAATAACGAATTTGTTTTACTCGAAAATTTCTTTAGAGTACGAATCATTCGAAAGCGAAAAAATTTTCATTCGAATAGAACTACAGAGTAAGGGCCTAAGCATATATGAGAGAAGAATTCTCTCGTGCGAGTTGCGTTAGAGTAAATATGTACATGAGGCCAGCGCTACTAAACACACATTTTGCTAACGTCATTTGCATAAATTTTCCATTGATAAAAGTGAACTGATTTTGACAAGTCACGCGTGACAATAGGCGTAATTTTTATAATGACTGCAGACTGCAAATTATGCACACACAAATACTCCTAGATGTTTGAAATAAATATATATATTTGCTCAATTGTGCAGGTGTGCGTGGTCGGCATGTGTACAATGGCACGCACAATTAAACATTTCACTGTCAAATTATCAACGACTTGTCACTTCCGTGTAGCAGCAGGTTGGTACAGCTGCCTGCGAGTAAGTCTAACTGTCATTGCAGTAAATATGCACAGACACACCCACACAAAACACAAACACAAACAAATTATATTGGAATGACTATTTTTGATGTGGCTATTTGTTTTGGGTTTGTGTGTGTGTGCGTTGTCACTGATGCGTCATTAACAACAGCTGTCAACAATTTACGCATTAAAATGACAATGCGCCTAAATGTATGCAATGCATGCTAATTAGGCCACTTTATAGTTAATGCAGCATATAAAATTGATTTGTTAAATTAAACAAATCAAAAAAAAAATTGATATGTGAATTTATTAAAATGAACATGTAGAAGGCGTGAAGGCAGCAAAAAAGAGGCAGCTTGGTAGGCGTAAAATATTTGCAGTCCTTCCACAAGACAAGGTTAAAGTTCGAAACCAAGCGCAGAACTGAACTTTTGACCAAAAAGAAGGTGTAAACTAAGCGAGATCGATATTCCAACCAAAATTGAAATACATTTGCAAGTGAAAGTCTGTTAGAAGGACTTTAAAAACTGAAATATGTCACGAGCTTCCGATTCAAATGTCAATTGGGTACATGCACTTAATGTTTGTTTTACTTATACTTTCCATTTAATTGACCGCAAATTAAATTAAAATACATTTGTTAAATGCTCTAAATTAATTTATGATTAAACAGAATGCTAATTAAATTTGTTTGCGAATAAAAATCATAATGAGAATAATTTATATATTTTTTTTTTGGTATTTCACATGAATTTAATATCTACAAATTTAGTAATTAACATATTGCACCAAGGAAGGGGTGGAGAGGGGGGGAAGGTAGAGGAAGAAAGACAGATAATGCAATGTTTCGACTATTCAAGCCTCAGCTACACCTACGACAGTTCGAAAGTGTAAGAAATATTTTATTTATTTTATTTGACATTAAAGTGGAATGAGCTACGACAAAGTAACTAGGACGTGGTAATTACTACATAGTGCCAACACAGCAGAAACTAGGATGGAGTAAGTATTATGTGAGAACAATTACAAAGTAGGAAATACGACGTGGTAACCACTACCATTTAGTAACTAATACGTGGAAAATACGAAGTCACCACCACAAAGTAGACATTTAAATGTGGTAGCTGGTACGAGGAAACTACGACTTTGTGAGAACAACGGTTTGGTAACGATTACTTGGAAAATCCAACATCACAAAAAGAGAAAATACGATTTGGTAGCTACTAAGTGGAAATATGAGGTGGTCACACGCATGTTGAAATTACGTTGTGGTGACAAAAAAGTAGAAACTACCACGTCGGAACGATAACGTAGTCAGCACTTAGTAGTTCTTAATGTGAACATTTCTACAACAGCGATGTAGCTGATAAAGTCCTACTAACTTTTCGAGTACTACATAGAAATGACCAGCAGACATATATTCATAACAAGTTTAAAGGTATTCTGACGCTAGTTTACCTACAGGAAGCTCATTTTACTGGTCAAATTGTAAGAGATACAAAAACCAAATAATCAAATGGCCAAAGGATGTGTATCTAGTGAAATTTTTGATTCGATTGTGCTACTCCAATATGCGAACAATGCAGTCAATTGCAATGGAAATTGGTCATACACACACACACACACACACACACACATGCATATTGATTTGATATTGTACGAGTGTGTTCCTGTGCCAAACAGTGGATTCCTGTCTGGACGGGATATCCCGAGAAATGAGCTCTGCCACATAAAAGTATGTGCTGTCGCCAATTCGGATGATGCTACAAGCGTAGAGTGCAGTTCAATATAGCTCTACACTGCAAAAAATTAGGTATGGTCAAGATTAAACTGAGATGAGTAGCAGAGGAAATAAGACTGAAGCCAATTTCGAGCTTTGGTATGAGGTGAAATGTTTCCCATAGTTAATAACAATTATAGGCGACTGCTGATTAAATTCTTTTGATCTCGAACCACACTCTTTATACGCTTTTTTGCAGTGTACCCATTACGATTTACACACACACACTCTCACATTGACTTCCACATACAAATACATGCATATGAAAGGATGCATGAACTCACTCGCAATTCAGAGTCACAATTTGTTCGCCCATTTCTATGCTCGCATTTCCGCTGCAATCAAAGCTACATTCGGTGTACCATGCATGCATTCTATTATGGGTCGTCCTCTTAGTCCTTCATTCATTCATTCTCATATCTATTCACATGACCATTGATTCTATCATTGATTCGCCGCATCAATTCAAACTCCATTTGCCCCGTTGATCTGGCTGTTTTCATCAACGAATATTTCTTCCACTTTATTACCCATTCATGTTTCGCTGCCCTCCAGACTACCCGCTCATCTGCACTTTTCGTTTTTATGCTTGAATTTGACTGTGATCTCGTTTCATTTACACTCCTTTCTCAATCAAGCGTTTTCATTATATACCCAGTAGTGTAAGCACCACGACGACATGCAAGCTTAGGAAATAAAAATGGCTAACACGCATTCGTTTTCATAACTTCGGGCATCTAAAAATATCAACCAACTCATAACGGTTGCTGTTCGAAATGAAAAAATCTTAGGAATCCAACCATTTCGAAATCGAAAATTTCCAATATGAATAAAATAATTTAATTTGAATATTTTAGTATAGAGCATAAATCCTCAAAGCTTGTTTGGACTAATGGCAAAAGAGCAACGTTGTCGGGGAGTCGATATGATACATATATTCGATATCGAAATTTTAGAACTATACAAAATTATTTACTTCCATAGCAATAGTAACGAAACTAAAAGCCGGACATCGGACAATGTTAAATGTAAGCATATTTTTCGATTTCGAAAATTTTCAAAAGTTACAAAAATTGCTAATGTTGTTTTTCGAACTCGCAAATTTCGAAATGCGAAAAATATATTTTAGTAAGATAAAAATGAAGCTTACCTCTTTAAAATCCTTGACATCATAAACGCTCTTTCGACTTCGAAAATTTTCAAAAACAGAACCTGACTTCGACATTTTTTATTTTTATTAATAAGTTCACTGGCCATATAATTTCTTGGAGATATAAGCGCTTGTGAGAAATAAAAAATTATTTGCTACTTTTTCTGCTCTTTAAATTTTTTCTGTATTAATCAAGTCCCCCCTGTACACAAATATGTATTTGCACTCAACCATATGAAATTATGTTCGAATGTGTGAATTTGCAAATACTACCTTGGTATTATTACTTTCATCTTCATTGCACTAAGTAATGCACGACATAGAGCGCAAAACTGCCCTGAGATGGGAAATGCAGATAATCACGAAACAAGATAAAATGAAATGCTGAAACTGATCATTGCAATTGTAATTGAACAAAGTAGATTTTTTTTTTGTTTGATTTTTGTGTGCATCTTTTGGGAAAGCAATTTTTGCTCGTGAGCATATCGACTACGTATTCATTTTCTTGTTATTTCTTTTGCTTTCATCAGAATTGTTATTTGTTGCTGTTGTCTTCTATTGCTCGATTGCATTGTTATAGCTTCTGCTTCTTCTTCATTTTCTGTTGTGACTTTTTTTTTAGCATTTCTGCCTGCTCACTTGCATGGCTTGTTTTTCATCGACTTTTGTTTGCATTTGCATTCATACGCAATTTGCAATCAGAATTTGATTGGAATTGTTGTTGTATGTGGTGAATGTGTACTGCTTGTTATTGTGTGGCCAATATAGTGCACTTGGACGGATGAAAGGATGAATCAGGGTGGCGACAGAGGAAGATGACTAAAGTTGGTAGAAAAGAAAATTGGCACTGTTGAAGGAATTGTTTTATACCCAGTAGTATGTTTGGATTATATTCAAAAGTCAGCAAAAAATTTAGTTTAAGCTAGGTCGTAACTGAACTTTATATACCCAGTAGCGAAATTTTGTTAAAAATTTTTCTTTTATAAATCTGTATATCGAGAAACATTGCGCCAAAAGAAACCTTCAATACAAAAAAAACTTCAAATATGTATACCCAGTAGCGAGTTTAAGAGTAGGTAAATATAAAGAAAATAAAGTATGAGACGCATTTGTAAAAGAACTAATCTCGAGTAGGTAAAAAACCACTAAGAAATTCTAGATAAACTCTCACTGTAATTCTTATACCCAGTAGTGACTTCCTGATAAAAATTTGGTTACGATGATCTAGAAGAATCTAGCATAAGAAAATGCAACAAATACAAATTTACGTGAGCTAGAGTAGCTTTGTAACAACGTAAAAAATCTCGGTTACAAGCTTACTGGAAGTCGTATAACCAGTAGTGACTTAAAAAAAAAAAATAATTTTATTCCACATTTCTGGAAAAATCTGTGTAGCTATAAGAGAACACAACTAATGTAAAAATCAATGCAGCCATGATTGTAATATACCCAGTAGTGAATTTCCGGTATAGGTATTTTTGCAAAAGCCTCATATCTGGCAGAAGTGTTCGAATGAGACAATGCAAGGCTTAAAAGAAAATCTGAGTTAGGGCGTTACTGAATTTCATATACATATGTACATATGTATACCCTGTAGTGAGATAAAGAATTATACAAATGTTTGAAAGGACTATATCAATAAAGAGCTGATGAAGAGAAAATAAATATGCACTAAAAAAGTCTGGATACGATTCTTATTAGAAAGCATATAACCAGTAGCGACTTTGTAAAAAGTAATATGTTTTTGTTTCACGTAGCTTGGAAAATGTAGCTGTAAGGAAAGACTAGAAAATAACTAACTAACCAAATTTTTTTTTAAAAAGATTATATATCTGTTGACTTTATTTTTATCTCAAATTAACTTTTTATTCATAGCTCTTGCCCTACTTTCATACCAGTTTCCAGTTTTATGTGTTCCTATCATTTGGTTTTTCCAAGCTATCTGTCATAAGTGTATAACCGCAGACGTGTAACTGCGTCAACCACACACTCACACACACACATGCACACAATACATTTAAATTTTAGATTTATGTGACAGCAAAATGATAAATCTTATCTAATACAACAAATACATATATTTGTTTAGCTGACGTTGTTTATTTGTGTGGCCAAATTCCAATAGAACTGTGCATAAGTGATAAATTATGAATGCTTTGGGGATGCCCTGAAATCACTTTAGCTCGATACTATTTTGATTCACTCATAAATTTCAAATTTAATGCAAATAATTTATATGTTTCATATACGACAATAATCGAAAACTCTCGAACTCAATCTCGTTGTATCATTTTTTTGTTTGCAAATAAATTCCAAACTAGTTAAAAAATCATGTTCCCTCATTCTTCTCGCTTGATTTAAATTTTCGCATTTTTCTCGATTTCTTGCCAAAATGATTGTAAATTATGTGCAAAACTTTTTCAGTTACAAATCTTAAATTACTCTCTCTGCAACTAACCCCAACACCGCGCATTTAACTCTTTGGTCAAGTTGCGCACACACTTCCACCCTTTTCACTTTCTTTTTTTCACACTTCTCAGTAGCCATTCGTAAATTGTTTTTATTTTTATGGTCCCAATGGTATGGCTTTTACTTACATTCGTGCTTTTTGCAGTTTTCAAACAAAAAAAAAAAGAAGTGATTTTAACTTTGATTTCGCTTTTAAAAAGTTTCGACGCTTTTTTCCATTTTCTTGGGAATATTTTTCGTATTTGTTTTTGTTTACATTTATTTTATTCGTATTTTTTATTACACTCTATAAGCGTTACATACATATATTTCGGACATTCGAATGGGTGTATCCAATTTTATTGCATGTCCCTGAGCAAAACAAATAAATTTCCTTTCAACTGCTTTTGGTAAAAACGACAATAAAACACCAAAGTTTGAAAGCAATAAAAAAATACAAAGAATTTATTTCTATTTCAGTTTATATTTCTGTGTGTTTCTTTTAATGTTTTACGGATTTGATGACGTCACAAATTATTTGTTTGTTTTAAAATTTCGCGAGGAAATGGTGCAAAGGCGACAAACAAGTTGCTGAAAAATATTTTTTACATAATTAAAAGTCTATTTAAGTTTATTTTACCTTATTTGATTTATTTTATATTATATTAATACTTTTTTTTGTTTTTTATTCTATTTTATTTTATTTTATTTTATTTTTTTTTTTAATTTTATTTTTTTTAATTTAATTTAATTTTATTTTATTTTATTTTATTTTATTTTTTTTAATTTTATTTTATTTTATTTTATTTTATTTTATTTTATTTTATTTTATTTTATTTTATTTTATTTTGTTTTATTCTATTTTATTTTATTTTATTTTATTTTATTTTATTTTATTTTATTTTATTTTATTTTATTTTATTTTATTTAATTTTATTTTATTTTATTTTATTTTATTTTATTTTATTTTATTTTATTTTATTTAAGACTAAAAGAGAGACAAATAATACTCTCATTAAAACTATTCTACCCGTCATTTTCAATTTATTAAAATACTCGACTTCTCCAAAATTAACCACTAATTTGATTCTGAAAACTGACCTTGCTACATAAACAACTCCCACATTTCTATACAAACACATGCAAAAACAAATTATACATATGCTGTCACGCCTAAGTCTAAAGGACCCGTATTCTAGCTGTCAAATATTGCCTCATTCGACAATCATAATTAAATTATTTGGTTTCGTAGATATGTGTAGGTGTCGACAAATTACTACGAAAACCCACACATCACCTCTTGTGTATAACTAGACAGCTTGCTTCTGCATGTCTCGCTTTACAAGTAGTTCCAAGTCTTATGTTATTTAAAATTGCGTTGTTGGAGCGACCTTCACCTGCAGACTGAGCCTTAGATATGTTTACATCAATATTTTCTGCCTGTTACCAACGCAATTTGACCTATGCTTGGCTTAAGTGGATCGACCTTGTTAGATTCCAGGAAAGTAATAATGATGTACAAGAATATGTTTTTTTATTGTAAAGTTCAGTTTTGTTAGTCTACCTTTATTTATAGGCATCTATTGTGTCTACAAAGAGATTAGATGAAAATATGTACAGTGATGAGCAACAGAAATAGTACAGAAATTTACTTCGGCAACAAACGAAAAAGGTCAAAATAAAACTAGCACAATTTACGAAGGTTTTCTGTTGTATGAAGATTTTATGAGAAACCCCAAACGTCCAAGATGTGTTTATTTTTTTGCTCCAAATAATAATCTTAAATTCCATTTATATAATTAGTGTGAAGACGTTAAATACTTCTAAAATCTCGGCTTTCTCGAATGTTGCAATTTTACTGCCCACCACTGTACATTTCCGTTCCTCAAACAAACAAGAAACCAAATATCGAGAATACGCAGTATATGAACGACATTCAAGAGTGTCAAGGTAGAACTTGAAACACGAAACTTGTCTGTAAGTGTAGGTAGTGTGCATATTTGTATATAATTACTCCGTAATCGCTTAATGCGTTTCAAGAGCTAATGTGTCACTAATTTGTTCACTAGCTAAGTCTATTTAATTAAAGCTTTCAATAATGTGTTTGTATTAAGTATTAAACCATTTACATATATTTGCTTTTTTGTTCTCATTCAGTCTCTTGTTGTTAGTAAAATAAAATAAAATCAAATAAAATCAAATAAAATAAAATAAAATTAAATTAAATTAAATTAAATTGAATTAAATTAAATTAAATTAAATTAAATTAAATTAAATTAAATTAAATTAAATTAAATTAAATTAAATTAAATTAAATTAAATTAAATTAAATTAAATTAAATTAAATTAAATTAAATTAAATTAAATTAAATTAAATTAAATTAAATTAAATTAAATTAAATTAAATTAAATTAAATTAAATTAAATTAAATTAAATTAAATTAAATTAAATTAAATTAAATTAAATTAAATTAAATTAAATTAAATTAAATTAAATTAAATTAAATTAAATTAAATTAAATTAAATTAAATTAAATTAAATTAAATTAAATTAAATTAAATTAAATTAAATTAAATTAAATTAAATTAAATTAAATTAAATTAAATTAAATTAAATTAAATTAAATTAAATTAAATTAAATTAAATTAAATTAAATTAAATTAAATTAAATTAAATTAAATTAAATTAAATTAAATTAAATTAAATTAAAATAAATAAAATAAAATAAAAAATAATAAAATAAAATGAAATAAAATAAAATAAATTTAATTAATTGAAAAAATCAATAGGACTTTTGACTACTTTTCTCACAGCTATCGCTCCACTTTTGTGGTTGTTAAGTACGCGGTCGCAAACTTTCATCATCAACTTTTATTTGTTTGCAAGATTCAGATCAAACACAAATGTTTAAAAACTTTTTCGATTAATTTTTATGTTTAATTTTTGCAATTGAATTCTACTCGTTGAACTTGACTAAGAAACATAAAATTAAATTTTTCTTACTCAAATAATGAAACTTTATTTAACCTACTTCAATGAAAATTAATTTTTGGAAAGTCATCATTACATTTGCTTTAGCCTTTACAACTTTTAAACAATTTTTTTCCCCTTTCACCAACTTTTGCTGCTGTATTCCAACTGTTTGTCATGCCATGCGCTTCATTAAAAATTGAAAAAATTTCAACACAGCACCACAGAGCTTTGAGAGCGTAGCGTTGATTTGATGAAAAGTCAAATGAAGCAGCTTGGGCAAAGAAATGTAAAACCAAAAAAAAAGGAAATAAATAAAAAACCATTTCATAAAAGCAATGTGGCAGCGAAAAAATTTAAATAACAAAACTCCCTGCGGAATGAAGCAACCCAAATGTGATGACAAAATCAGTTGGCTGGGGCGGGTTAAACGGAGCACAATGACAAATGCAAAGCTTGAGTCAAATAAAATCATAACCTAGAAAATGAAACAAAAACAAAAGTCAACCTTTTGCCACAGTTTTTCGCTGTCAACACAACCAAGTTATGCTTTCACACAGGGTCAGCCCAGTTGGGAATTTAGCAAACGCAGAAGAAAAAAGAAAGAATTTTAAAACCCAAAGAAAGAGTGAGTGGGACAAAGCATACCCGAATTTTTATATGTAAAATCAGTAAGTGCAAAAGCAAAACCGACAGCTTTTTGAAGCTGGCTATACTACTTTCCATAGTTACTAACTCATCGCTTTCATTCAACTCATCTTTATAATGAGTTCTACTGAGTGTCATCTTTCTGTATTTACTCGCATCTTTTTACCGCTATCTCTTTCCCTCCACCTCTGCCTGCTTAATATGAAACTAATTAGATTTAGTATTTGCCTGCTCTTGAACGTTTTGCAGCTCTTCATACTAGACAAAGCTTTATGCAACGATATTATTTTAACTTTTGTCCTTGGACCTCAGCTCTTCGCGTTGCTTTTGGTTAAATAGAAAAGATCATCTTTCTAACCAATTAACAAATTAGTTGGCTACTAAAAATGAAAGTTAAAGTGAAATACAAAATTAAATTGAAATGTTTTGTTTTAGAAAAGTGAATGCGCATAACCATGGCAATGTTTATTTGTACTTCTAGGAAAAGCTCGAATTAGTTGTGCTGTAACTTTCATATATCTAGTTTATTTAATTTTACGTTCACACATCGTACTATAGATATCACTTTACCGTGTTACTCAGAACATCGTAAGAAACGAGTCGAATTTTTTTGAAGCCAGAGGTTTTATCTCGAACTGCATTACTGTATTTTTAAACCTTACGCATGTGGGTCTTAAGCCCATTGGCTTTAGTGCGAGTATGAATATGATTAAAAGCCTAAAACTCGAATTAACCCTCCGATGAGTGAGAAGGGACCTAGAGACCTTTTTGCCTTTTCAAACTGAAATTATTCCTACTTCGACCCCCCCCCCCCCCCAAAGTTACTCGTATTCCAAGAGTATTTATCAAGCCGATCGGATCATTACTTTAGGAGTTATTGAGGTTTTAGCGAAAATAGTACGCGGACGTGTGAATAGGTCCGTAAAAAAAATTTAAAAAATTCAAAAATTTTTTTTTGAATGTAAAATTTAGTTATAAACAATAAAAACAAAAAAGAAAAAATTTTTTTTGAGAAAAACATGATTTACAAAAAAAGGTAGAAACCTTTTCACACGGCCGTGAAGTTCAGAACTGTCACTCACCGGAGGGTTAAAATAAAAAACTAAATAATTTGCAGTTCGGCTCTATTTCTTCACATATCAGCGTACTGAAGAACTTTTTAAGGTTACAACTCTTTGCCAAATCAAAAAGTACAAACAACTAAGTAACGTATACTAAAATATCACTAAAAATATTAACCATAAACAACTGTACAGTAAAAGCATAAACAAACTACAAATACAAATTTTAAAAGCAGTATCAATCAACATAACTACTACTAATATTATTGCCACCACAACTGCAACCACCAACAAAAATTATCACCACTACGTTTACAGTTTTTTTTATTTAAACAAAGCAAAAAAAACAAAAACCAACAACAAAAAAGAACGTTATCAAAAGTATACTTTTAACAATAAATAATTTGTATTGTGAAGTGCAACAACAACAAACCAAACGAAAACAACTGAGACAGCAATGGGTGAGGACAAAGTTATGCTATGGATTGTCGACTTTGTGTTGGTAGCGCTCAATAAATCGAAAATTTACTAGTTACATGGTGAAAGACAACCCAACAAGCATTTTTATAAATACTTTCGAAACTCTTTAGCTCATTGTAGTAAACTAGAGAAAACATTTTTGACGTAAGCACTGTGAGAGCTATGAATACAAATTAAAAAATTAAAATGTTTTCAAAAAGTTTAAAATTTAAAAAGTTTACACGCTAGCAGACGCTACGCCCTGTAAAACAATGTCACTAAATATTTGGTAGGCAAGGCAATGAGTTCAAGCTTCGGTACTTAGCGAAGATTGCATGCCTTTCTCTCTAAAGTGCCAACCAACATATTCACTTGACTCTAGACCTCTTTTGCCTCAAGTTCAAAATTTTAATTTTTATGAAAGAAAAATCTACGTGGTCCCCTAAAAAAATGTCCAGCAGGATAACCAGTGTGTAGTTCTTTTTACGAGCAGCACACTGATTGCTTGCTTTACATTTTGTTAGTAGTTTTGAATTGCAAAAAACACGAAACCAAATCGAAAGAAAGTCAAAAAATAATGGCGCCTTATCGTTTGACAAATGTGACAAATGTAGTTTATTACGGTTGCGACATTTTATGACTAAAAGTTTTAAGTGAGTTTTAACTAAAATTTATTTTTAAGCTACTTTTTGGTGCAATTAATAAGTTTATGAAACCAAAGCGTTGGAAGTAGCCACAATAGACGGGAAAAAAATGTGAGAAATATGGAAGCATATTCTGAAACAAGCGATAAATGCTCCAATGAGTTCTAGTTGCGAAACAAAAAGCAAATAGCACACTTTTAGGCGCCTATATTGATTTCGCTAAATACTTGTTTTCCCGGTTACAAGTGGGCAATATCTATTTGAGAGCTGCTATCTTCTGTACTATCAAAAAAAACGAATTAAGTTCCCAAATAACAGGCAAAAAATCTGAAGAAGAAGCTTTTTTTAAACATTTATATGATTTAACTTCGTTGCATACTTTTAGGCGCACAAAACTTGCACTCCACCAATGATCTTTGAATTACAAAAATCTCAGCTTTTATAACAAAACTATTTTGCATGATATTTGCTATGAATCAAATATTGCTAAGCCACGCAACTTGATTGCAACAAACGCAACAATGGTCCTCTGCTAGTCACGCATACAAAGCCAACCAAATATTCGCAACAACTGTATGAGTGGATTAAAGCCGTATGCAAGTAATGCGCATGCATGCGTCTAACGTCTCCGCATTCCCACCCAAAGTGCATACAGCATTTCTAGTTTTGTAATTGAATAAGTATGTGAACTCGCTCCCATGCATGGCGCATTTTGGGTTAATTATGCGGCGTTCGTGCATAGCGCAAATGGCAACACGTGCACCATTTGATAGCACAGTTTACATTTGTAGGTCTTGTAACAACAACTTTCGCTTATACTCATGCGATTACAGGCAGATTTATGCAGGTGTGATTCACGTGTGCTTGCGCCTATTGACTTCACTCCGCTAACCTGATTTCAGTGACTGTATGCTGTGTGCTCGCAACAACAATTGTCGTGTGTCAGCTACGCTTGAATGCTTCGCAATAGATGAGCGCCATATGTACTGTGGGTATTGCAATTCTATAGGAGGATTGCCAGGGAGATATTGAAGCAAAAGGGTGGCGACGGAAATCTGGGCGATGAGAACTGATATTTGTATGGTGCAAAAGAATCAAGTGATATAAGAACACTTTTCTCTAGATACTAAAGAAAAAATGACGAAATGGCAAAACAATACATGTCGAATGGGCCCATCAGAGTACGCTCTACATATTTTGGGTAATTTTTTTAAAAGTTCAGCTTTTCGATAATTTTTCAAATTTACAACTGATTTTATTTATTTTTCATTTGATTTTATTTTATTTAATATAATTTAATTTAATTTAATTTTATTTTATTTTATTTTATTTTATTTTATTTTATTTTATTTTATTTTATTTTATTTTATTTTATTTTATTTTATTTTATTTTATTTTATTTTATTTTATTTTATTTTATTTTATTTTATTTTATTTTATTTTATTTTATTTTATTTTATTTTATTTTATTTTATTTTATTTTATTTTATTTTATTTTATTTTATTTTATTTTATTTTATTTTATTTTATTTTATTTTATTTTATTTTATTTTATTTTATTTTATTTTATTTTATTTTATTTTATTTTATTTTATTTGATTTTATTTTTTTTATTTTATTTTATTTATTTCAATTCATTTTATTTTATTTTTTTCTTATACTTTCGCTATGGCGCCACGCACTGGCATTGAAATTTATCTGAACAAAAAAAGTACAACTAACCGAACAGACTAAGTCACCGACGAACGTCATATGTACATATAATAAATTTTTGTATGGATACCATGGCGTATGAGTGACCTTTAGTTTTATGATGTTTTGGAAGGACATCATAATAAAAGTAAAAGAGCCATCTGTTTTGATATTAAATTTTTGCAAATATAGATATGTCTGAGTATGTGTTAGTGTATACATATGTATGTATATCATGTTAACTTAGACTCTTAGCTCTGCTTGTTCTGCGCTTATGTTGTCTGCTTTTTAATGTCCACAGCACAGTGACCAGAGCAAATTGTTGGCTTGACTGCCCGGCAAATGCTTGAACTGTAATTCAACGCAAACGTGCAGAGAGTTTTTTTTTTGCAGTCGACAGCCGTCATAAATTTATAGCTAAGTGAAGCGGTGGCACAATTTTTCATATACATATTTGTGTATACAAATACCCAGCATTCACTTGGCGATGATCAACGAATTATTTCAGTCTACAAATAGCTTAAAGGGGTTAACGCAGAAAAATCATACAGTTGGATGTTAGTCTAATTTTTTACAAGTTCTCTGCTGGGTAAAAATGTGTTGGTGTTGCTTTGGTTTCCTTTTGTGTGAGATATGCGTTAAATTTTGTATTCCTATTCACCATCACACGTCACGTCAGAGTTTAACGAGGGACAAATTAACATTACACAAAACATTTACGCTTTTATAAATTTATGTAAACAGGGAGCATATCGTTCAGATACATATACATATATAAAAGAGCATGTGTGAATCTGGTTAATTTTTTATAAATTCCTGTATAAACGGAAACCTTAACACGGACCAGCCAGCAAAACGTTGGTTAGCAGTCAAGTGATGACAACCGGAATTAATTATTAATTTTGCGCAAAAGAATATTTAATATTTTAAAAGCATGAACTTCAAAGGTTCAAAGGTTAGATGTTTTTTTAAAATTCTTGGAAAACATTTCTGAATCAATTACTAAAATCAGCGATTTGTAGCTAAAGATTCATATTTGGTAACAGCTTGCATGCTTTTAGGCGCTTCTGGGTTTTTTAATAAGAAAGAAACCACAAATGAATTGACTTTTGCTGAAAGGATATATGTGATTACTAACGTACTAAATGCATAAATCTGAGCTTAGTTTTCATTTCGACTAGTACTAGAAAGTGATTCAACAGTAAGGAGTAAGCAGTTTTAGAACTGATTCAGCTCTACGCTCATATTGGCAATACAAGAAAACAGTCAGCATCATATATACTCCAAAAAAATTTACATAAGCCTATTATTTGTGAGCACCTGAAAATAGGCAATCATTTAAAAGCCTGAGTTCGAACCAAGTTGAAGCATAATTACATAAAGATTTTAAAGAGGATGTCTCAGCAAGTAAGAATTGTTTTTTTTATGAACAACACCAGAGCATATTTTAGCTATTTTTGTAAAAGAGAACAGTGCCTAAAATTATGCAACATTATCAATTTAAACAAGCAAGATGCTGATTATTTCCACCACAGTCAAAAAGTGAACTTATTCGCATAAAATTATCATCTGTATTCCACTTTTCACTCAGGTCTTGCCTTGTGATGATTGGCAGGGTAGCAACAAATTCAGTTTAACTGTTGCATAATTTTAGCCTCATTTTTTTTATTTTAGACTTCTTTGATTTTCACGGAGAACTTATCTGAAATCTGACGAAGCCGTAAGCAAGCAACCGGAGGAGCTTTTTGAGTTTGAAATTTTTGCAAAAAATTGTCTAATGATCAACTTGTGCTGAAGAGATAGTGTGAGTTTGTGTTAAATGTATGAGCTTATGGCAATATTGAGTTAGGTTGTAATTACAAAGCCAAGCAAGCTGCAAATAGAAATTGCTAGCTTTGTGATACAACCAAAAAAACTCATTTTCGCACTAACTCGAGTTTGGCTGTTAACGCTGCCACAAGAATATCACAAGTGGCTTGATATTAAAGCTATGTACTATTTCAACCTAGTGACCTCTTTTCTTCGCTTTTTCAGTTAATATATTCAACTTGAAGTTTATTGTCGCATGCAGTGACACATTTCGCACGCTTTTCGCTTCCTTCTTGAATTTAATAAATTTGAATTTTTCTTAGATTTAAACTAGCTAATGGCCGCCATTAAGGCGCCTCATTGTCACAATTTGTTTAACACACTTTCTTGATGTACTTTACTTTTTCCTTAACACAATTTATGCTTGCTTTTCTTACTTGAATGAGTTTTCGTGATTCTCCTGCGTCTCCAAATTTTTTTGTTGGACAACTTTTAACGACAACAAAAATTCACTTTTATCTTTTGATTTCTTTTTTTTTCTCTACGCTTACTCACTTTGTAAAATGCTGTACGCCATTTATCTTCTTTGAAATACATTTAATTATGAAAATGAAATAAATCAGCCAAGTTTTTACTATTCGAAAAGTGGGACAGAGAATTTAAGTTTATTTTGATTAAAGTTTTTCTTTGTAACGAGTGCAAGCCACTATGCCAACAGAGTTCGTTAACCCTGGGTGGAGCATTAAATGAGTAAAATGCGAGTGCAAAATTTAAAATGAAATTTAAAAAACGACGCCCTAACTAGTTTGAAACGCATACATTTTTCTCAATAACCTAAATAAACGAAAATTATTTTGAGCACGAAAGTTTTTCTATGTAGTTACTCCAACTTCGTGTATAGAAATCGTTTTATTTCCCCCCATTGATCTCTTAAGCTTCCTTCTAAGAAATACGTAACAACTTCATTTCCTTTAATTTGTCAAACATTCTTCTAAAGTTTAACATTTCTTCAATTATTCAAAAGCAATTTCTCAACTTTCTGCAGGCATCGTCAACGCTTGCTTGCTACAAATGTCAACGATTTGATTTTCTTGTATGAGAAGTTGGCATATGTATGTGTATGAGTAGAAGTAAGAGCTGCGCATATAAGCATGTGTGCGTATATAAGTGTGTGTTTGAACAACCGTTGTTAGAAGTCTTCCCTATACTTTCTGTTGACATATTTGACATTTGAATATATCAAAAAACGACAGAAAAACCGCAAATCATTTGCAAATGTGGTAAAATAAGAAAAATTATGACTTTAGATACATTTGAAGATATTCAGAGAAAGAGAGAAAAGTGAAGTTTTTAAACTCGAAGTAGCAGATTTGATTTTCTTATGAAAAATTTGATCAATTTTTCCTGTGACAGATTTTTTGATGACAAATGTTTAACACTTATCGTTAACACGAGACTTGTGAGAGGAGATACATATATAGAATTTATAAATTTTAGAATGCTTTCAAACCTCCTTGAAAAATATGGAACTTTTAGCTAAAAAATTAAATTTTAGTTGGCTTCCTAACTGTGCTGAAGAGAGTGCTGCCTGCGGTTATAGTGGCGGTTATATACCCTTCGTTAAAAAAAGGAGTATAAGTGGTTAAAGTGGACCAACTAGGTTCCAAGTCTATATTGACAATTCCCAAAAATTTTTAGTAATTGAAAACAGGTGGCAACACTTTAAAGAGAATATTTAAATATTTAAAAGTTTTTGAAATCGTTGTTTCCGAGATAGATGTACATATTAGATTAGGTGGCAACTCTACGTGGTGACCTCACCTAATACGACGGCAAATACCTTTCGTGCAACTTCGATTATGCGCATATCTCATTACCTAGAAAATAGTTAATATGTGGCAATACCATAAAAGCATACTTAGTGGCCACCCTTAGGTAGACATTTTTAAAATTGTTTACACTATTAAAAATTTAAAATAGGTGGCAATGGTTATAGCTTGAAAAAAAACTTAGTACCACGATATGTTGCAAAGTTCATCCAAACAGATCAACTTGTTATCGATATAATAGCAGATATGTGTATGATCTGGCACCACCAAAAAAGTGGCAACGCCTTAGTAGAAATTCTAAAAGTTTAGTATATCGAAGGTGCGAGCTTCGCGTCCCAGGACAGGTAAAATTAAACAAGTTTTGAAAAAGTTTTGTGAAAGGGAAAAGGGGACTGAGATTCGTAAAAAAGATGAGTGGGGTTTTTATTATACTCTCATGATCCTAATTGTCGGCAGTTATCGCTACAAACCGGAGATGGTAACGAGCTACGACGGATGTCCAAAATACTCTAGACTGTTAAGCGTCATCTAGAGATGAAGGAAATATCATCTGAGCCTTATGTCTTCTGTCTTCGACGTTTGAGGACTAAGTATTGATTTCAAGTAATTTTGCTGATTGCGCTCTGATATTCTCAAAAAAAAAAAAAAAAAAAAAATTTTACCGAAGTTTTCCATCCTTCAACGCTACTTCTCTGATGCGCCTTAAGGTATGCAATTTATATACACTTACACATATACCCTGCACTGATGACGCCATCTGTCCCACAAATAACACATATTCTAGCCATATTTGCATAACCAGCAACAAGCATGAAAGTTCATATACAACAACAACAAACATTTGCGCAACGAAACTTTTATGTCTGCTCATTTGCCATTTGTAGTGGCGGAAATAAAAAGTTGCAGCATATTTGATTACAAGCTAGCAGGCGCAAGCTAGAGATCAACAGCTGCTGCTGATAGTTTGTACGAACTACAACAACAACAAGAACAACACAACTATTGTCATAGCAACTATGAAACTTTGCTGCTGCTGCTTAAAAACTTCGTGCTGCCATTAGTAATATTTCTATTGCGCCCCTTTTCGATTACTCGCACAAATGCATGTTGCGCATATTAACAACGATTACAGTTATTGCATACCTTCCGGCTGCCATTACTCTTGTTGATTAGCAGCATTAGCGGTAGTTGGAGCAACTTTCTACGGCACATTTAAATAGATGTGTGCAACATATGCAACAGCAGCAACAGCAACAGCACTAGCAGTTGTGTGTGTTGTGGTGTGCAAGGAAAATTGAAAATGAGAGTACTTAAGTACGCAATAAAGCAGCCTAAAAGTAGGCAACGCCAGCAAAAGTGCAAACTTCAATTGCACAGCAAACGAGCATGTGAGGCACATTTATGTTGGTATATAAAAACGAGCACGAACTTCTTCATAGCGCTTAGAAGATTTAATGTTAACTCTAAAAGTAATCGGCATAATTTGCGGTAAAGCAGCAGCAACAGCAGCGGCATCTGTGTAAGCAGCTTGTAGCTATAAAATGTCGGTAAGTCAAACAAAACAAGTTAAGCACACATTTGTATTTGATGCGTGCAAATTTGCATTCTTGAGCAATTTGTTGAAGTTTTTAGATGCCATCTAATTGCAATGCTTAGTTGAGCATGCTCGAATTCACACTCAATTAAGTGAGTAGAATTATATTTGGAAGTTTGTTTGAAAATGAGCAAAAAACATTTTGTAGTTGAGAAATTGATTAGTGAGACAAGCAGTTGGTTAAAACTTCAGACAAGTCGGATTGTGGTATAATTAATTAGTATGCACTCTAGAGCTGCTCAAGATCGCAGTTGGGATACAACAAACGGCGCTTGTAAGAGTCAATAAAATTTAACGAAGAGATCACTACTGCAATTCCTTTCTCTAGATCTTATTCGTATTCAGAAGTGGCCGTGGGAGGCACAAAAGAAAAGGTATTTTAAATCTTGTCAGATTGGTCTTACCGAAGCTGAGTAATAAGCCGCCTTTTTACTCTGGAAAAACTGAGGTTTGTCGCAGCCTTCAACCATCCAGCTCTTAAGTATAAGGCTTTTCTTTTGAAAAAGTTCGTGAAGAACCGATTCCACTTTATACAGATTTGACATTACCAGCCTGGAAGAATTGCCTGCTTTTAGGCGTATGATACTCGTAGTGGATTATCTTTGAAACTACTTGCATCCATGTGAAAACAGCGATAATGCCATATTTTCACATAATTATATTTTGTATTTGTGTAGCATACTCTAAGGGATGTAAATCAATTACAGTTTATGTAGCATACTTATCGGAGTTAAAAGTTCTTGTATGGGTAGAAAGTTAAGTAGTTCTTTCGTAACCGTTCTAGTATAATAAGGTGAACATGGTGTCTCCATAGGACATGCTCAAACAAATGTGAACAGTTCAAACCACAAAAAAGACGGGTACCCGGATAGATTCTAGACTAATCATATTTTAGGCAGTTTGGCATCTGAAAAACCGGCTTTAATAAATACAACGATGCGCAACACCAACTTGAATATGTTTGCATGCTTGTGTTCTCTCATTTAGCTACAAAAATATAAACTCCTATGAAAAGTTGTTTTAAAGGCCAGTACCCAAAAGTAGGCTACAATTTTACGATTTTATCTCGCTTTCTTCTTCGTTTTGACATTATAATGCCAAAATAAATATTCGCTTGTTATCGACAAACACTGAACAGAGAAGAGCAAAAAAATGTAAATAAATCGAAATAACGGAAAAAAAAATGTTTTAATAAGCAAGCGGCATCGGCAGAGAAGTGAAGGTAAAAAAGCGAAAGCGAAAACCAGCTCACGCCGCTAGACTAATAAGCTTAACAGACAAAATGTGAAGCACACAAGCGCTGACACACTTACAAAGCTACATAGCTACATGGTAGAATTTTTATGAAAAATGGGTAAAGTAAATTTTGATTCCCACCTCCCCCGCGCTCACACTCCAGCAGCCTTAAATTATGCAACAAATACCAAATGTTACTTTTGCTACTTTATTTTTGAGTAATTGTGGCACATTTATCGCATTCAAGCAAACGAACAATATAAACGAGCTACGTTTGTACGCAAGACGTTAGCGCAGTCAATGTAAAAATAAAAGTATTTTTACTGTTCTACACCAAAAGCTACTACATTAGAAGCACAAAGTAGCTAGGAGGAGTATTGCCTGTGCCCGCAGTCAGTCGCCGTTGAGAGAGTTTGTTAAGCATACAAAATGAGAATATATGGCAAGCTGACTTTTCAATGCGCTCATTTGTATTGTGTTTCCGTTTTTACGTTTTATCTGCCAACCACTGCGTCTTCATCGCAATCTTCAAAGCAGTCTTTAGTGCTCTGCACACGCACGTACGCTTTATTACGCGCACCCGTGTATGGGTCCTCTATTCTCTTATCAGCATTTGCTCGGCACTTCTATATTATTTGCTTGCCATTTTTCACTTCCATTTTCTTGTTTGCTTGTAAGCGTCTGCAACATGCTGTGCGTACGAAGAAAAATTGTTAAAATGATTAGGTTGGTGGTGGGGATAACATGGCGTATGAGTAACTTTGGTATATTACCAAGCTTTGCCTAGTGTGTTGGTGTGAGTTTACGTGCGGGAGCAAATTTGTATGACACATGGTGCAGAAAGTAGCTATTACTCATCACTGAAATCGACAGCGAAAATGACAAAGAAGTATAGAAAAAATTGTATGTACAGTTGTGTGCAATATAATAGTAGTGAAATTAAATTGAATATTGCCAATTAAATTTTTTATGGCCAGCAAAATATTTAAATTTTTTTTTCCAGTATTTCTGAACAACTTTTGATTACATAATTTTGTAGCCCCATGAATCTATGTAAGTATAATTACGTGCAGATTAGAAATTATTAAAAACTATTTGCTGAATTTTTAGGTATTTTTTTCGTCGAGCGTATTGAGTGATTTCTTATATACAATGCTTAAACAAAATTTAATTTTCTATATAAACAAATTTTTAACAGCCTGTACTCTAAAGCGCGCTCTGCCCAATTAATCCCTTTAGTCTACATTTGGCTGTAATAAAATATGTATGAGTAAATTTGGATTTACGTAGCATACTATTAGGGGTGTAGCACAATTTAAATTTTTGTGGCATACTTATAGGAGTTCTACGTTCTGGTTTAAGTAGAAAGCATAAGTCTTCTGCCAGGCACTGACATCCAGAATAACTACTCACTACACAGATTGAGCAAAATAGTAGCGGTAATAGAATTCATAATAAGGCAACTCATTTTCGTCTTCGATATTTTACTTATAGTTGTTGCATACTTTCAGGATTGTTTGATGGTACCTTATATATGTTTGGCGTTTGCTTAGAAAGAGTTCCGACACGTCAACATAAAGTTCAGCATTAAATAAAGTTCTACTTAAATGTTGCATGCTTTTAGGCGAACTTATGTTTTACTTAAAGGATTTTTGGCGAACTTTAACTTAGCTATCCAACCTTTCTCTTATATTCCAATAATCAGAGAATGTGCTCTATATCAGCTAGCCAATCAAACCGCCAAGTCAACTTAGGTGCATAGCAAAAATACTAAATGTTGCATATTTTCAGGCTAACTTCTTCCATTTTTGCGTGATTTTTGCTGTAACGCTCTAACTTTTGTCTGCAACGTTTCTACAATTCTAAATATTTACCCACTACAAGAACAAGCTTATTATTCAAAACGTCAGCTTAAGGGTCATACTAAACAATGCGCACTTTCGACTTGAGTACTAGTTAAGTCTATAGATAGATTTCTGAGTATAAAGCCATAATAAAACCAAAGCTTTGCTAAGTATTTCTGATTAACAAATATAAAAGCGTGCTAAGTACATAAACATCATGAACTTTTTCTATTTTATTTATTATGCAATACGAAACTACATTTTCATTTACATTTTGAACGAGACGATAATCAAATGATAAGAATACTAAAATAACAACAAAATGTGCATAGCGAAATTGTACGCTGACCATGAATCTACTCCACCTTACCTAACTACATTAAGCGCTCTTAACTTCTCTAACTACAACATTGGCGTTTTATATTTTATTTTACTATGAATTGAATCAACGTAAGCGCCGCTCACTGAGTGGCTATGCGGCTACGTGTAGGGCATACTAATAACACGAGTGCGATGGTCAAATGTAATTGTCTATGGGTATTAAAAGCATTTCATTCCATACTGTTCACGTTCGAAAATCCTGATAATACGTTCATGTTATCATACATCATGTGACAAAATATCACAAGATATTAAAATTTATTACAATTTTTATTCGAACTATTTAATACACTTTTAACAACATTCATGTACACTAATTTAAAGTATTATAGTCCATGTGGGCATCACTATAACATAAAACTTCAAATCTAAAGATTTGGTATCATATTTCAAGGGCTTCGTATCAAAACTTACGACATCACATGATATCAGTTTAAGTTCAGCGTTTGCTTAAGAGTAAATGATAAAGCACCTGACAAAAGCATTTTAAAATTTGCTAGTTACAGCAGCACACATAGTGATCGCCAAAGAATTTCAAAATTTTGCTAATAAATCCATATGACTAAAAGTCATGTGATATCACATCACATGATATGGCAATAAGTGACTAAATCAGTGCAATATAATATTATGTTCATCTTTAAACAAAATAACAAAATTTAAAATAGGTTTGGAATCGCATCAAATGATGTTCAATATATATATCACATATATATCATATATCATATGATGTCACGTCATAAAAAATCAACAATATTTTTTGTATGCTTTTAATATTTACTTCCAAATATATGAAGGATTCCTCTAGAAGGGTACTTGTAAATTGTCTATCAATACATCTCTTGTGGATTTTAACCCTGTCGTGACTAAGAAAACTAGTTTTCGTAATACTTTCAAAAGAGCAAAATGATGATTTTTGAGTTCATAGAATGATAAAGCATGTGCATTCCACTTCTTTGAAAACAATTCCCAATAGGAGAGACATTTCACGCAGGGCCACGTATTGACTACTGTCATAGATTCCTATTCGCCTTACGCACATATTTAGTTAATTACGTAAGTCTATTCATATTATTTAAAAAGTTAAATTTTAGTTAATTTTACTTACATTGTATTAGTAGCGTGTACAGTAATATCCAGAGGCGTCGATCGAATGTCGGTCTCATGACGTCATTACTTCTGCTCTGCGTTATTCTGACCAGTTTTTTTTTGTTCTTCTTTAAGTTGCTCTATGTAGCCTCAATTGAAGTGAGTAATCATTCTTCAAATAATTGCAAAAACTTGCTTTCTTCTTATTTGCACTTAACACAATATAATTATTTTATTTTTTAATTTTTCTTTTTCCTATTACTTCAATATTTTCTTGTAGTAAATATTTTTTCTATTTGGCACCTTTTTTTGTACACTTTATTCCATTCAAGAAAGTGAAGAGATTTTAGTGATGAAGCTGGGAGAGTATTGCAGAGTCTGTAAGAAAAAACAAAACAAACATATAATAAATTTATAAAAGAGCTAATATTTAATGCCTAAAAAGCTTAAAAAAAAGTTTTATTATTGTATTTTATTTTAAAAATTAAATTTTTCAAATTTAAAAGTGGGGTTTCCAAAGTATTTTATAATAAAAGGGGTCACCTCAGTGAGCAAAACAAAGCTACTAGCGCTGATGAGAAAGCTTCGACAGCTCACTCACTGCCTTAGTAATATTTGTAACCTGAAAGCCACAAAAACATAAAATTTGAATAACTAAAGCAAGTGATTACGAATTCAGTTTGCATGAAATCGGTTATGAGCCATTATCAATCAAATAATAAAACGGGCTGGAATGTCCAAATACTTGCCAATGAGTGATGAACAATTGACAACTCATATACGCTCATTGAGTTGTCACACTAATTGAATTATGTCAAAGCGTTAGAGGGAATCGTAATAAGTATCTTTCTGGTATTTAAAATATAAGCTTATATATGTAAGCTTTCAAAGCTCTCAGCAGAAATCACAGTTATATAAAAGCATACATAGTTGCTTATTAATTAACTAACAGCAATTGATTACATGCAGTTCCAGGAATTTAGCTTTGATTACACATAAATAAATGTCTGTCTGCGTTAATTATATTTCCATTTATAATTATATAGTGACAAAGGGATGATTTGGTTTTGTTATAAAACCACAACTGTGACAGTTTAGCACGTTAAATAATAATACGCTGCGATCTGCTGGCTTTTTGAACATGAAGACACTTTGAAATGGCACAACCCACAAACCTAAGCTCTGCTTGGTGATAAAACAATGCTGCTGCAATACGTTGAATAACATTTCTTGCACCTAAAATAATGCAATATTCAAAAAGTAAGTTAAAAAGCTTTTCCAAAATGCTTAGATAGCCTTAATAATCAAACCAGCTGAAAGAACCTGGGACTAAGACGTTGAAAAAATTAAACTTTTTCTCTTGGATAAACGCTAGCGCCATAAATCGCTCGATTAAAATCTGTAGCTCCTAAAAGTATGCACCAAATATTGTTGTATCTTTCGTTTGGCAAACATGATCTGCACAAAATTTTTTTTATTCACCACTTAATAGATCTCTCCGCGATTGATATCTTCCATCTACAGTAGGCTATAACTCAATATCTATGCGTACATTTTTATTTGCGTAGCATACTCACAGGGGTGTGAGTTACTTTCATCGCAAACACGTTGCATACTTTAAGGCACGCGTGAGCTTAATACAGTGATCTGCGTTGACGAGTTGAAGCCATTTCAGAATCAAAAGTAGGAGGGGCTGTATGTTGCAGTAGCAACACTCCGATTTGCAGCTAAATGATTAAGGTCAACAACAGCAATGCATTGCAACTTCGAAACAAAGCTTTTTGCATAACATCGGAGCACACATAGAAATTTTCTGGCAACTTGCAACAAAAGAAGGCACAAAATGCCATTACATGCAACATGTCAATAGCCAAATGCAAACAATACAAACTGCCAACGTAGTAAATATGGATGTATTGACCATGTTGAACTTGCAACACAGCAAAAATCATGCCTCCCTTTGCAAGAATAAAAGCTCGAAAGCGATTTGTTGTAAATGTATTGGTTAGATTTATGTGAGGTATTATGCAGCATGCTTCAGTTGATTGCGTATCTTGCAGGTGTGCGTGTGTGTGTGTTTGTTGCAAATTAAAAGGACATGTTTGTAGATATGTCTGTTTTAGGATTATGCTACATACTCATGGGGCATTACGATTTATAGTCACCTGCGACTGACAAGCATCAAGGTGAGTATTTTATAGATCCGTTGTTTTATACATGCCCCACGGAAAAACTGTCCAGAGTTCGTTGTTCGGCTCCTATGTCACCTTATATCTTATACTACGCGTAGTTATTTTCATCCCTTCTAAGTATGTTGAAACTCGAACAGCGTCAGATATTTAAATTTTTATTCAATTTCTTAACTTTCGATTGATGTTTCGGTTACCTCACCCTGAACAAGATACTGAAAACTTTAAACATGATTCCGAAACCCAAAAAACAATGCAATGACTTTTACGACTTTTAACTCCTAAAAGTATGCTACAAAAACTACAATTGACTTATGCCCCTATAAGTATGCTACACCAAATAAACATTTACTTATAAATGTGTATTGAATTATAGCTAATAGTAGGCTAAAGAGATACATCGCGGTTCACTCTCTTAAGCGATAAAAACACTATTTGTATGCAGGGTTAGGACCCCTCAAACGTTTTAATACATACTTACATAAGTAGTCAGTGGGTATGGTTGCTTTTTAGATACCATGAATCAAGAGTGAGCCATCAAGTCGCATATAATTCATTCAACATTAGTGCAGGCATGTGGGTATAAGCTCGTATACTCATTTAAATTTATATATCATATAATGTGATCTCAGTTTCCATAAAGCGTATAGTAAGCCACATAAATACTTCAATGTTATTAAATTTATAGAGAAGCATTTACATTAGGGCGGCACAACAAAAAAAAAAAATACTGTAAAATTCGAAGAACTTAATATTAATTTATAAAAGTCTTATTGATGAAGAATCTATCTATAATTGATTAATAAATTTTTAATAAGGTTTTTATTTTGTATAATTTGTTGAAAACACATAAGCTGATATATTAAATGATAAATGAAGGTGAAATTAATTATCAGGAAACGATTATGTCAAGAAATGAATCGACAATCAGCGAAATGACCCGGAAGAAGAGAATACAGAATATATACTGAAATTGCACTAAAGTGGTTCCGAAAAAATTATTTAGCAATGATCTCGTACTTGAATCAATTAAAGTCATTGAATCTCACTTTATACAGAAATAACAAGAAAAATCTTCAAAAAAACACATTAAGTCTGCTTAATTTTATAAACTTAAAAAAGCTTAAGTAATAATTGAAATTTTATTTTTTATTAACCTAAGAATATTTCGATCATCAATCAAGTTTTTTTAAATAACAAACAGACCAAAATTTTTAAAAACGCCCGTTCCTTCTTCGATACATAAGACATATACTGTTTTGAAAAAAAAAAAAAAAAAAAATTATAAATTACCCTAGTCGAATCTACATACGTGTGTTAATTCATATTTACTACCATTACTCTGTGCATCTTTGATTTCTGCTTTTTGCCTTTGTGCCATATATATTGTTGTATCTCCTCATTCGCTTTTCTCTTTCATCTCGCTGCAGCGCGTTTTATGTGAAAAATCACTTGACATTTGGTGTCGCTGTCATAGATTAGCCAGAGCGATAAATTAATTGAAGTGACAATTAATGAAATCAGGTCACTCATGAGTATGACAAAGAAAGGTGTGGGTGTTGCAGTTTAACTCTCTAATAAATTTCATTAAAAGTGGATTACTTTTTTCTGTACGAATTTGAAGTGTTAAAATTTATGGTGCTCAATTGAGGGTGTTGCACACGCAGCTTTGTCGGACATAAGGAAATGCATTGAGAGGATTACTACGTTGAAAAGGGGGGGGGGGGGGGGGGGGAAATTAAAAATATATTATATATATTTGCTGTAAACGAGATCTTTAGGTAGCTTTTCTTTTTCTCGTGTTGAAGGTTTCCTTAAAAAAATTTTTTTTTAAAAGAACGTGCCTAAAAGTATGCAATAATGCAACGTGAGTAAAGCGTACAATTTTTCTAATAAAAAAAAAAATTATTAGACTTTTAAAGTCGTTCGACTAGTATTTTATCTGCGCTTTTTATCCACTAAGAACACAACACTGGCCATACCAGTTAGTAAAGAAACTGCTTATTAAGTAAACCGCCAAAATTGTTACATACTTCTAGGCGGAGAGTTTTGATCTTTTGTACTCTTTAAGCTTTTGCGACTTTTTTCAGCGATCTCGTAGAAGGTTACCTTTGCAAAATGTTCCTCCTTTTTCAAATTACCAAAAAAATTAAAAATTTAACCCTTTAGCGACCACCGCTTTTTTTTTAATATTCCAAAGTGGTTGCAGTGATTAAAAATATTTTCTCTAACTTTCAAGATGATTTTAAACTATTCAGCGACAAAAAATTAAACGGAACAGTGCTATTTGCCTAGTCTGAAAATGATAAGGGTTTCACGCAAAACCAGCTGAAGTTAGAAAGCTTTTCATGTGCCTTCGTTTGAGCATATCTAACAAACACCATTTATAGCTTTTTGCCTGCATATTCACTACGATGAATATTTAACTAACTTGCCACAGATTACTCTTTAACTCACCATTTCGTCTTTCGTGTCTTTAACTCTCTCACAAAAGTAAAGAAAAATCAATTAATTCACTTTCCTTGATGTTAAGTCACTTATCGCTTCAACAAATTTAAGCAAAAGCTTTACAAAAGCATAACAACATTCATTCAGCTACTTAATATGCATTTAAACTACACAAACAACACTCGCACACCCTCGAACACACAAACACTTTTGTATTGGTATGGACTTGCATGGCTTTGTGCGCTTTTGCTCTACTTTTTGGCTTTATCACTCAAGGTAAATCTAAATAGAAAATGATAATGTGTGCCTAAGTAGGTGGAATATCTAAAATGGAATACTTTCCACTCCAAATACAAAATTGCTAAAATGCAGCAAAGTGTCGATATGTTTGTCATTTGAAAGTATAGGTGTGTATGTATGTATGCGTAAGTGCATAAGACCTTAAATTTATATACGTAGTTCATATAGGATATGTATGTATGTATTGCTGTTGTAAGTAAAAAAAGAAGAAGTAAATTTAAATGTGTGTGGCATATAACGCTATACGTATGTATGTGTGTGTATGCATGTATGTTTGAATTTAGCTAAACAAACAGACCAAAGCCACAAAGTGATGTTGTTATTGCTCGCAGCTGAGTTAGTAGTTTGTTACAAGCGCTTGGCAATATTCCATTTAGGTTACCTTCATTGGCACACACACACACATGCTAACAACCTGACAGACAGATATTAATTTCACCTGCAGTAGTGAGCCAGATGATGGAACCGATAAAATTATTTCTTTAAACTTTTGAAAGTAGGTACTTAGTAACTTTGTTTATTCTTAAAAAAAAAAATTTGTCAAAAAAATGTTTTTGCTAGGATTTTTAAAAAATTTAAAAAGATAACTGCATAATTTTTTAAAGCTGTATGTCACAATTTTTCATATCAATAAAAAACAGAAACTTACTAATTAAATGTAACAAATGAAAAAAAAACAAATAGAAATGGGAGACAAATCTAAAATTAAGCTGAAAAAAAACTCGGAAAAAACAAATGACAAGTTACAAGCGAAAAATTACAAATTACAAGTATAAAAAAATAAAAAATTATACCGAAAAAATTGTGAAATGGCATTTGACAATCTACATTCGAACAAATATAAATGACAAAAAATTACAAAACTGTATTAGACAAATTTTTAAATGACAAATGCAAGCTAAAAATTTCAAAAATTACAAATGCCACAATATAAAATATTATGGTAGAGAAAATTTTGAATGACAAGTAAACGGCAAAAAGTTAGAAATGACAAACTTGAAACAAAATTACGAATAACAGTGGTACAAGAACACCAAATCTCAAAGAATATTAAAATAATAAAAAAAATATTAATTAAAAGCGAAAAATTACAAATTACAAAACTCAAATTTCTACTTTCCGGAAATTATAAAAAAAAAAAATTAAAAAAAATTAAAAATTACTAGTAGCCTAAAATTTTAAATAAAAATTTAAATAGCAAAATAAAATTATAAAAAAAATTAAAATTACAAAACTCAAATTTGTACTTTTCGGAAAGTATAAAAAAAAAATAAATAAAAAAAAAATTTAAAATGACTAGTAGCCTAAAATTTTAAATAAAAATTTAAATAGCAAAATAATATTAAAAAAAAAAATACAAAATTCAACCGATTTTTTAAAGATCTTTAATTCCTCACTTTCTGAGTCTATACTTTAATAGGCTACAAAGCTACGTATGCTTGAGTCATTTAGAAATTCTCACCACAATTGAAATATTCTAATACTCATTATTTTTTGAAATTTCTAGAAATTTTTTCGTAAGAGTTTTAAAATATTTCTATGAAAGAACTAGTTTTATTTTTATATAAAATTAAAACCAAGCTTTAGATAACGAATTTTTTGTTGGTAAAAAGAACCAATGGCGTCATTTTCACTAGAGCCACTGTATATAAAAATGTAAGAAAGAGGCCAATATGCTTGGAAAAGTTCTCTAATTCAAATCTGAAAATAATTTATTCATAGCAAAAAAAAGTATATTTTTTAAATAAAATGTCAACAACAAATGGCTTTAGCAAAAAAAAAATATTAGAAAGAAAGAAAAAATTAAAAAAATAGTTTACAAAATTTCGTTTTTTGATTGCGTCTACATTAATTGGTACAACACTGTATATGCGTACCTAAACACATATGAGTACATACATACATATATTGCTAAGGTAATATATAGTAGTTGGCTAAACCATATAAAAATAAACAAAACCGGTAAGTCGATGCCAAGTTAAGTCAGCGCCAAGTTGACTTAGGGCAAGCCAAGGAATAAACAAATGCGCTGTGACGCATGAAAAGGTAGTCAGTGTGGATGGTATAGAGATATACTAAATGTACACCACATACGTATAAAAATATATGTACATAGATTCATATGTATGTATACATGTAGATATGTATATGCTTTACCGATAAACTGTTGAAATGTGTGCATTTGTTTTGCGGTGAGTGTCAGTGTAGCCTACATTTTACTGGGGTCATAGACAAAGAAAACACACGCGATCGTATATATACATACATATAAGCAACCACAAATACAACATAGCACTACATCTATTACCAGATAGCTGTCATGTACATGCAAACATATATTCATACATATATACATATTTATGTATATATAAATCTTTGTATATGCCAGTTAAGCTACTCAGTGGAACTGCTTGTTGCGTTGTTACCAGAACAACAACCACGCCCACAAACAAAAGGCAGACAAAACAATAAGAAGCAGCAAACACAACAACAACAACAGAAATAAGTAGTAAAAGAACAACAATAATGCCAACAAAACGTATTCTTAAAAAGAGTAGGAAGAACTAGTTTGTAGGAAGTAGAAAATTGGCTCATGTTTAACCCAGTTCGCGCACGACAAGAAAAATAATACCATAAATAGAAAAAAAATATGATGAAGCGCGTAAAACTATGGAAAAATAAATGCTTTCACAGCAGATAATGTCAAGCAGGTTACATTGACATAAGAAAATTCGTTTAAATTCACTTTTAGCTGATAATGGCAAAAGAGGAGGTGCAAAGCAGTACAAATCTAAAAACTGTTGCAGCCTTTAAGGCGTTTGAGCTTAAATCAAAATATACAAGTCGTATAAGGAGTAGGAGAAGGGGGGGTTCAAAAAAATGCCATAAGTAGCATACAAAAGTGGAATTGTCATAATTTTAGCTAGTCTAAGAAAAGAGTTATCGAGCTTGAGTATTTAGATTCATCTACGACTAGAAAACTTTGTAATTTGTAATTTGTGTACCAAAAGTGTACCAATTTTCACACCCTTGCTCACCGCCTGCTTTATTCGATCTTCACGATTCAATTTCGACCACCGATAATTGCTTATAGCATATAATTATAAATTTTTCTAAAATTCTTAAAAATACATAGCCGCTTATTAGGCGCTAATTAAAAGCGAAATTTACTAAAACCGACACACAAAAAAAAACTCATTTAAATAGCCGCAAATGTTTGCGCAAGTGGAATTAATTACTCTGTGGCCTAATCAATGACTTTTTAAAAGCGCTTGTTTGCACAAATTGGCATATTGTATTGATGCGTTGTCAAATCAAAGAAATACCACGCCTAAAATTATGCAACGAAAAATAAAGCACAGAAACGGGATATTGCATACAATTAAACCAAACGCCACAGGCAAATTATAAATGTATTCAAAATGCAATATTCAATTTATTGTTTTATTTTCTATATTTTATTAACATTTTCCATATTTTAATTTTTTCTGTTCTTAACATTGGCAAAAATTTATTTCATTTCATTTGTGAAAAATGTCATTGACGGCCGATAATGGTTGAGCAGCGATGCGGTCATGTGAACTGTGGTTAACTGGCAAATGCGACATTCACAATGAAACACCCATTCGGCCATGATGCAATCTACATAAATACGTACATATGTGGCATTCGAAGTGCGTTAACGCGATTGAAAATAATTAATAGTTACGCGGTTGCGGCTGATTGTGCGCGCTGTGGTGTATTAAATGGCACACTATGAAACAACCGAGAAAAAACATATCTGAAGGATAAACAAAACGAAATACAACAAACATTTTATAGAATTATTTCAAACGAAATTATACGTTTCGAAGCGCAAAAACAATCAGCTGTGCATGAACCACACCTTTTTAACGCTAGCGATAATTTGTTAATCAAAAGCTTTGCATTTTTGTTTTGTTGCATACTTTTGTGGGCAATTATCGCATTTTATTTTTTTGTATTCAAATTTAATTAGAAATTATTTTAAATGAATATTTTGCATTTATATAATTTTTTTTAATATATTAGTTTTTTTTTTTTAGAAATTAATAAAAATAATTTAAGTGTAATTAAACGTATTTAATATGATTAATTTGCAATGCGCCTTTAAATAGGCAATAAAAAAAAACTAAATTGTGGAACGTGATAATTCGTTTGAACAGATACAAGCAAACGTGAGGCATGTCAATACTTAGTCTTAATAAGCCAAAGTTAGTAGAGTAACTTTTATCTGCCTAGGAAGTGGGCTGGTTAGGGACGATTTGTGGCGTTATGTAGTGAGAGAGCTTTGCTGATTATAAGATTGCCTTCATGCATTATTTAAATCAAATTAAGAATTAAATTCTAAAGAATGCCTTTTTTGTGTCAAAAATATCTTAATCTTATCTTATTTTCTTGCAATTAATAGTCGTTTTTATTGCCGTTTAAAAATATATTTAAAGCATATACCAAATAGTAAGCCTCCTGAGTATATAATTCATTGTGTGAATGCATACAATTAGGCGCTTTAACATAAATTTAGAAAACTCTTGAATCAGACAGGTTTAATTTATGAAAAATATTTGCTCAAGTCACTCATGTTATTTAGGCCAAAAGTATGCATTTAAAATATTAATAAAATTAGAATAACTTATTTAGCTGATTTAATTTCAGCATAAAATTCAATTAAAACAATAAAGCATACTTCTCTCCAGCTTTTTTTTCATAAACTATTTTTGTTTAATTATCGAATAAAAAACTATGCCATTTCTTTATTATAAAACATATTTAAACCAATTTGATTTATTTAGTATTTGCATTTCATACCTTTAGGCGGGAAATCAAATTTGTTAGCAGACTTGAGGCTATATGCAAAAAGTGCGCCTAAAATTATGCTCTCGTTTTTAAGGGAATTTTTTTTTGGACCAAGTAATATTTAATTTAAAATAAATTTTTTTTGGGCAAATGATTTGCATATTTGTGTAGTGTAAATTCAAAATAAATTGTTATTCTGCACTGAATATAGCCAATCTGCGGAAAATATCAGCAGAAACATAATGTTTTATAAATATTTTTCAAATACCAACAAATAAATATCAGTTTTTATGCATTCTAAAATTATTACTTAGTTATCAAACAGCATCCATTAGTAACTTAATTACCCATAAAAACATAATGTTATACATTAGAGACAATTATAAATAATGTGCGCAAATCAGGAGTACTATGAAAAACATGTGTGCTTTATTAGCTACATTCAGCTAGACGATCGATTATTTTTATTGACTAAATAACTTTGTACATACACGTAGTAAGTAAGTACATGTCAAGCCATTAAAGTTAATAGCGGCACTTTGAGTTTATGCCGGGAAAAATAATTGACGTAAATTTATGTTTGCAGCATATGCATTAAATAGTCAGAGGCCTACGATTTCTGAGTACAAAGCTATTAAAATTTTACTTGTGTGAAATAACGTAGGACTGATAAGGTTTGACTGCGCCGCGCCGTAGTGGTTTTGAAATTGGCTACTGCAGTTTCCAACCAAGCAACGGATATAGTATTGGGTAAACAGTGGGTATAATTAAATAAATATGGATCACCCGACTCAAAAATTTCGTTTGTTAATGTTTTCATGCTGCTCTCATTGATTTAGTTTTTTTGAGTTATTGCATACTTTTAGGGTTATCATTAATTTCGTGTTCAAAACTGCTTAACTCCATAAACTTATTGCATACCTTCAGGCGGTAATAGTTATTATTGCACAATATTTTCTTCGTCAAAATTTATAAATATTTAACAATTCAAGACGATTACTTTTTATGTTACTGTATCTTAGAGAATCATAATTAATATCGAGTATATAATTATATAAAATATTGTCATTGCAACTCTCTCAACTGTTTGCATCTTTAAATTAAAAATACATCTCATACTTAATTCTTCTGCTGTTTGTAAACTGATTGCATACTTATAGGCGCATATGAGTAGTTTCGAACAAAATCTTATTTTTTTTAAATAAAAAAACGGCATAAACCAAATCTATGTGACCACTACAACAAGTCAATAAATTTATTGAATATTCTCAGTTATATGTATATTTAAAAGGCAAAAAGGATTTTCTCCACTTTTTGCCTACTTCAACCACAAATCTATAAATTGATTGCATACATTCAGGCAACAATGAATCGTTTCGAGTATGTTATTGCACAATAACTTATTCATCAAACAAAGTGTCACAATTGTTAAGCATATTAAGTGCTTTCGTGCAAAAATTTTAATATTAAAGCTTTATCTTACGCTACCAATTTCATCACAATTCCCTCCACAAACGCTTTGCTGTAAATTTCGACCCATATTTCCGGAACAGTAGCAATGTGGTTAGTCACAAACAAAAAAAAAAAAAAAAAAAAATCGCAACTAGTCGCATTTTACAGTTCAATTGCACGGAAAGTTCTACACGAGAGACAACTTGTTTGCACTAGTGACTGCCACTGGCAGGCTACCAAGCAAGCGGGTGCTCGACATGAATGAAAGTAAAAATAAATGAAGAAAATTTTACACAATTACAAAAACAAAACAAAAAAACGAGTTGAACAATAACTAGAAACTAAAAACCTAAAGATACTGCGCAATATCAAGTTGACCAAGTTTTGCAAGGTGTCAGCGGCAGACGTTCAGCAAATATATAAAACAATACACACGCAGACATATGTAGACAACGATAAAATAAACCAACAACTAAATAAAATATATATTTATATATATATATGTATATATATGTATATATTTGGTAGTGTATATGCACAGTATGAATAGCATTTCGCATCACACGCGCTGGCATGCAATACACTTGGGCGCTAAAGAATATGCTATGCATGCTGGGAGTATGCACTCCTAAAAGTATGCATTGTTTTCTACGTTATGCCTCTGAACAGCGCACTCATACTTCGCATTGTTCCATTACATGCAAGAATGCTGATAGTAAATATATGCAACGAGTTATATGTGCAGATACCTCGAGCAAATAAAAGTGTCTGAAATTGCTCATGATATTTGTTGCAAAATTTTAGGCGCGCTTTAAAATAAATTTCCTGTACTTCGATGGGTTATTAACTTGCTGTTATGTAAAAATATGCAACAGAAATACTTAAAGATGGCGTTGCCATTTTTTTCTCTATGCAATTTTTTGTAAAGAATAATATTGGTCGCTTATGAAAAATATTGCATACTTTTAGGTGCGTCACAAATTTATTGCTTTCTGTAAAAATATATATAAAAACCTGCTTCTATCAATATTCTCTTATTCAGTTTTATTGCTGGCCCCTCTCTCACACACATTTATATTGAAATTATTATATACAATTATTGTATCCACTTTCACCAGCCCTACCTCATATACAAATAAAATTTAAAAAATATAACAATAAAATTCCGATGGAATGGGTAAAAGTATCTACGACTAAAGGCTGTTAGGCTCTTCTCTTGCGGCGCAGAGTAATTTATGGCTCCTTCTTAAAAGGGTATGTGCTTTTCTTTGTCGCAGTTGTGCTCAAGTAAAAATAACGCCAAAAAGTATGCAACGTGAAATAAAATTTGTACGTGCATTATTTCAACTGTTATAACTGTTCGCTTTTATTTTATACATTTTTTGATTTTCTATTTTAGTTGCTATCACATTCATGAGATATTTGAAATAGTTACTCTTTATTATTTATTGACGAAGGATTTGGAAATGACAAAAATCATAAATTTTGCTGAGTATTGATTAATTGCATTTGAATAGTGGTTTAGTATGAAAGATTGATGTACTTATAGAATGAGTTATTTGTAACTATCGCATAAAATTTTTATGACTAAGTGTAGATACAATAACAGTCGTGTTTGTGAGCAATTCTGAAAAAAGTACAGGGTGGTCTAGATGTGAGTTTTACTGTTGCATACTTCAAGGCGGAGAATTTAATTTTTTTGATGGATTTTACGCTTTTGTCGAGTTCTTGTCAATTATAAGCAATTCTTTCTCTTGTCTATTATTTCCTATGTAATCCCCTTCGTCAATTTCAGTAGACGGCATGTATGGCATTGCAATATTAGTAATTGAATTCAATAATTAGTTGTCGTTTTTATAAACTAAATTCGTACTGTTAACACACTGCATAAATACTGAGAACAAGTGATTTAAACAATAGGCTTAGTCGTCACTTAGTACATATATTGGCAGAGTTAGCGTGTCTCATGACAATCAAACCAGCAGTCGTTAATGTAAGCCTGTGTATTTATATTAATGCTACAGGTAATTGTGTGAGCTAAGTCAAATTTATAGGGTGCTAATTGAAAGGCTTCACCAAAGTTCCACAATAAACCATCACTAGATCTAATAATGTTCCAACACCCTTAAAACTATGCTTCACGAATAAAAAATTACTTGCTCATGGCAAATTATAGCCCAGTGTGAATCTATCTACCCTATATCTTATGAGACTAGTCAAAAGCTTTTTTATTGCAGTTCACTAACGCCGTTTGTCTTATTTTGGAACCTTGCTTGATACAAAGCACACAAAGTGGGCAGCCCATTAAATTGATGTTATGTTCGTTATATTTTTATTTGTTTATAGCATTTCAGTTTGTTAATTTCTTGCTTTATTGTCCTACTTTTATTATGGCGCGTGTTTTAATCAGTTTTTGTTTTTTTGTTGCTCCACTTAAACCACTAAAATGTCACTTCATTAACAGGTTGTAGCATGTTACAAAAATAAAACACAATAAATGCTGTCAAACAAGCTTTGGAAATCACAAACGAAAAAAAAAGACCAAACGACAGCAACATAAAATGAAATTAGCACGCATGCGCCTGAAAGCATGCTACATGTTTTTTTGAATGGTTTATAGCCATTAACTAGCAGCCGGAAACAAGCAACAAATTGCAGGTAAATTGAGGGTGTGTTCTCATTTGCTTGAGTATGGGTTTTTGTTGTTTTTTTCTGGAATTTTTGTTTTTGTCGAGCATTATTCGGGCGGGTAGAGGCATTTCGGTATGATTGCTGACACTAACAGTCATTATTTTAAACGTTGTTTGCATTTTTTCGTAGCTACTTTTTAGGTATGCTGCTTGATTGTCTGTGTTGGTAGTTATGTATGACCAATAAAAAATATTTGCATAATTGCTAAATTATGAATAATTCAACACTGCCGTGTGAAAAATAATAGTAGTGTAGGCTTTATTGAAATATAAAAACATTGAGAAAGACATGAGCCAATTTGAAAAAACTTGGCAAAGGACATCAAAAGAGAAAAATCAACAAAAAATAATTTCTTATTATTTTAGTCAATCCCTAAATGAACCCTGGTGAAGAATATGAGTAGATTTTAATTTCTCTAGCCTACTGTTAGGTGTCATAAGGAAACATGTCCGACCGTAGCTGCAGTGGAACAGACCGGATCTGTTCGATAGGACCTGGACAAAAACGAAAAGAACTAATTCACCTTCTACCCAAACAGGTACTTTCAACTCCTAGAAGTATGCTACAAAAACTTAAATTGACTTACACCCCTATAAGTATGCTATACAAATAAAATTTACTCATGTATCTATAATAAAGTATAGTATACTGCTGACAAAACCATTTAATCAAGGATCAATCTATTTAAAGATTGATCGCACCATTTTTTATAGGGTTACTAAAACAACCGCAACATTCCTTAGCCAAAAAAAGGCATATCAAAGAAAACGAAAGCAACTGTTGCATACCTAAAAGGCGCATAATTTACTTTTTGTATTCCCTGCAGTCTTCCAAGTCCAATTTCGTCCGAGAACGCATAACGTGAAAGTTTGTGGCGAACATTTCCTTAAGTGATTTTAACCCCCTAGCGACCAACAGCATTTCTTTTTATTCGAACGAAAAAAAAGAGGCTACATAGAACATATGAAGTTCAAACTTTTTTCCATTTTTTAATGTTAAAACGAAGGCAAACGTGTGTCCCAGGCGGAAATTGAATTTTGTTGCGAAGTTTGTAGGTGCTTCAAAGAAACTCCTTACTTATACATACATGCCTCTTCCGCACCTTTTACATATACATATATATAAGAAACATACGTGCCACTATACTCCCTCAACGCTGAAATTCGCCCCTATAATTTGTTAGCAAAAGCAACAATTATGTTGTTATGAATCAACAGCTGTGGACAAGTACAGAAAAAGTTATTTACATATACCTACAAACATTAACACATATATGTATGTATACCTACATTTATGTACAACAATAATTTGAATGAACACATTACACTTGGCAACATTTAGCAAAACGGAAGTCAGCTGTCAACGGTTAATTTGCACAGGTGTCGTGGCGTGTTTCGGTTACACCGCAGTAGGGAAGTTTATATGTCAAAATGTGTGTAATTTGATGTGCGGCGCACATGAGAGCTGGTAAATAGTAAGCTTTGCAAATGACCTTTGTTGTTAGAAGTAAGACTTTAAGAACAGAAAATAGCGGCAACTTTAAAGGAGGAATTCGAGAGTGAAAACACTAAACATAAATGGAATAGCTAAACTAAAATTATGAAAGAAATAAAAAAAAAATAATTTGCAATGTAAAAGCAAAGCTCAACCGTGGAAAATAAAAAGCTCAGCACAGCTAAGTATGTAACTAGTTACAATGATTTTATTATTATTTAATTTTTTTTTGTTTGTTGTTGGATATTTTTTTTTTGATTTTTTTCATATTATTTTATTTTATTTTATTTTATTTTATTTTTTTATTTTATTTTATTTTATTTTATTTTATTTTATTTTATTTTATTTTATTTTATTTTATTTTATTTTATTTTATTTTATTTTATTTTATTTTATTTTATTTTATTTTATTTTATTTTATTTTATTTTATTTTATTTTATTTTATTTTATTTTATTTTATTTTATTTTATTTTATTTTATTTTATTTTATTTTATTTTATTTTATTTTATTTTATTTTATTTTATTTTATTTTATTTTATTTTATTTTACTTTATTTTATTTTATTTTATTTTATTTTAATTTTATTTAATAATACTGCTTCCAATGCACTACAAGTACGCCAGCTTCGAATTTGATATTTTCTCTACGATTCGTGTACCTGTGCTCATGCGTTTGACTCTGCACATTCACACGTTAGCTCATTGCTAAGACAAACAGTTATTTATACATACATATGAATGTATGCAACATGTAGTCACATGCGCGATATGGCACTAATTATGCAATTAACGAGCCATGTATGTTGCCACTTAATTAAATAATTTCATGCGCAGTCACAAGCATAACACTCAAGTGTGTGGACATAACACACACAAACACACATACTAACTCATGCAGGTGTATAACGTACATAATGTAGGCACATGCACATACCAGGTCTCAGTTATGACGAGGTTGTCATGTGGCAAATGTTAGCACATGCTGTTGCCAGACAGAGTGAAATATGATATATGCGTCTTGGTGGTAAGGTGAACTAAACTCAACAAAGCAACTTGAATATGTAAAAGCGTGTGCCCTTTGTGAGTAGCTGTATTTATGTATGTATAAGTGCGACATTCTCATGTGTGTGTATGTAAGTGAACGTTTTGGGTCTAGCTGGTGACCGACCTGACACGATGGCAGAAAAAATTATGACATTTAAATGTTACAAGCAATTTACATAAATTTATAGCAGCCTTTTAGTCTAGCGTATGAGGCACTTAACAACTGGTATGAATGTTGTTTTTGTTTTTCAGAGTTTGTTTAGAATTATAACCAGTTTTATAATAGTTAAAATATTCCAAAATATTATTACTAAGGATACACAATTTTTACTCTCTACCTATTCTCCTATTCCTTTGCGCTTATTATCCTTTCTCTACTATTTCCTCTTCCCTTACCCCTTGATCTACCTGTTCATCTTCCTTTTTTACTTTGTTCTGATTTTCCCTTTATCTTCCTTCCTCCAGTTCATCTAACCTTCCCTTCGTGCCTTTCACTAACCTCTCTCTCTTCTTTTGCTTCTTCAAAAAAAAAAATGTGGGGTACCATTTTCTCTTTTCCAATTTTAATTCGGAAAGGTCAGTTCTGCTTCTTTTAAGTTTTTAAATTAACAATCTTTCCCTTACTTCCCTTAACTTTTTCCTTCAATTTAGCAAATCCTTCCAAAGCTTAAAGCTCTCACTTCATCTTAACACAGTAATTTATTTCTCATCCATTTAAATCCAAGTAAGATTGCCACTCGTTCACCGCATTCACCTTGAAGCTACTGATTAATTTACTTTCACTTTGTATTTGTTTTAGCAACATCTCATGCCATTTTTCTTTAATTACGCTCATTAATTACATCACCACCCTTGCCACCAGCACGCCATTCTTCACCTTCCTGCACACATACAAGTATATGTGTTGTATTTGTAACTGTGCGCGCTAGTATTCTTGGCTATAATTTTAATGAAAATCAAATAGATGCTGTACTTTGTATAAAAAAAGATAAAAAAAAGAAGAAACAGAAAACGACGAACTCTAATTGCTGACGTTGCCTATGACAAATTTATTTGCCTTTGACTCACCTTTTCAATCAACCTATTTACCTCAAGGGTATTGCATACTTTTAGTTGCCATTGAAAGAATACAAATATTCGATTTTTTTGTGTTTTTGTGCTAATTCAATTGCGCGCTCTCCATCGCTGTCAAATTAATCATTTCATTTGTATAGTCATTTTAATTAGCTTCGTTAGGAATTGAGTGATTGCCAATTAATTTGTTAAGAGTCAAATGAGTGAGAGTGTACGCCTAAATGTATACAAAGACCAATAAGTGAATGAATATAAATGCAAAAAAAAATTACTATAAACCAGGGAAGGGTCAAACTTGTCAAGCGCATAACAAGCACGTGTAAGTGTTTAAATAAAAACGAATTTTTTTTTAGTTTTCTTTGAAACTACCTTGCGCCTAAAAGTATACACCGGCTTATAACATATATATGCATCGCATTGCTCGTTTGTGTGCGGCCTGAAATGTGTACGCTTCAGCGCTTTGCACTTACACTTCAATCAACATTACTTTTATCGCGAAAAATAATGGTTTTTGTGATTAAAGGTAAAGGAAAAGTGAGGTGTTGCAAATAAATGTAAATAACATTTTACAAAAAAAAAAGAGAAAATAAATCAGTTGGAAACATAAAAAAAAAAATTTTAATAAAGTCACTAAAAGTATATAAAAAGCTCTTACACAACGTGAGACATAACAAATGTAATAAGTTTCAATAAAACAGTAAAAAAAACTTACAGTGCAGCAAGTGCTCCTAAAAGTATGCTACAAACTATTTGACTAACGCGACTGCATCAAAAGGTCTGGGGTTCTCGCAGGATAAAATTAGCTATATAATTTTTTTTATTCAGTAGTAACCTCTTTTTGGGAAGATTTCAAGATTGTTTTATGTATCCTATTGAGGTTTTTTAGTATAGGGGATTTTAGAAGGACTATTTCGGCCATTTTTATTCAAAAAGTTCAGAAATTATCCCGAAGTAGTATCGAAAATGTCCTAAAAAAAATTTCGAAAAGTTATTTATTGATTTCGTAGTTATCATAAAAAGGGAACACAAAGCTCCTGAATTCAAGAGCCAACAAAATTCAAATTTAGACTAGACCTTTTCTAAGAGTACTTCGGAAATCGTAAATTAATTTCAGAATAAGTATGAAAAGTTGCGTTCAATATAATAGCTGTGAAATTTAATTATATATTCCATTTCATACTTTCACTACTTTTATATTCTACACAGCTGTACAAACACTGTGCTCCTTAAAATTGTTTTATTGTTGTCATTTGAGTTTACAAACACAAAATGCTGGGTCAATGAACAGACACTTCTCAATTCCATTTAACCGCTGTAAGCTTACTTGAAGGTTGACTTGGATATTAAAAAAAAAGACATACATAAAGTAAAATGTGTTAATCTAGCGTCCAAGTCCAAACGCAAAGCAATTAAAGTGAAACACCGCAAGTTCCAACTAACTACGCAATCAACTTAAGATGTTACATTACGTATTAGTATACTTTAAGGCGCTTATGACCATATTGCGTACCTCTCTTTGTATTTAGTAAAAAATAAAAAAGCGAACAGCTTACGAAGTGTATAGCACTAACCGCCAAGTTGATAAGTCGAAAGCGGTATTACGAGATAGCAATATTGCATTATTTGTGTTTCAAGTGCTTCTTCTATTTCTCGTTTGCTAAGCTTAAGTTTACCGAAAACCAAGAAATGCTGCTTAATCTGACAGCGCACTTGCACATAAAGAGTTTAAGTGTAAAGTGAGGATTCACAAGTCTCACTAAGCGCTGTACTGGGTAGATGGATGATGGTACCTTTTGTAGATTATTTTGAGTTTTTTTGCTCATTTTATGCGTAAAATTGAGCTCAAACTCTTTCCAGTACCTGGAAATAAAACCGAAAAATAAAAGTTATTGTGAAAATAGATGCTCGTCTTTATTCCCACAAAATTATGTTTCTTGGAAAGCTGTAGTGTTAACTGTATGGGAATATTTAAAATGCGCCTAAAAGTACGCAGCAAATTTTTCCTTTAACAAGTTGCTTAACAAACTGCAGCCCAGCTTTCGGTAAGCAGCTGTTTATAAAAGCTACTTAAATTATTGCGCCTCAAAGTATGCACTCATCATAGCTGTTAAAACATGCCTTACATATCTCCTGAAACTTTAATGCGTTGCATACTTTCAGGCTCTGGAGATGTAATATAAATTTTATTGCGAACGAAGCTCAAAGATTTCCAAAGTACAGTACCATCGACAGCGATCGAATCTAGAACAACATACACAAATACTAGTGCGACTAGAAAATTTATAAAAATAAATTAAGGCGCCTGAAGATATGCAATGGTTATTTACAAGACGTAGCAAAACTTAAAAAGATTTTTTGAGTACTCCCTAAATTTTTTGAAATGTTATTTTAAGATGCTGAAGTAGTTATTAAAATACTAAAGTTGTTACTTCGTTTGGTGAACGAGTTTTATTTCCATATTAAAAAACAATTGCCTACTTTTAGGCGCTACAAACTAAGGCACAATTTTTCATTTAAATGCGCATAACTTTTATTTTGTGGCATAAAAATGTAATATGTTCAAAGCCAACTAAAGACTACAACGCCTTTTTACCATAAAAAGCTCATTATGCTCCTCAAACCAGACAAACTTTTAGGCGCCCATACAATTTTATGCTCACCGCAACTTAAGCAATTTACTATGAATGCGAAGGTCAGCAAAGCAGGTCAACTTTTTATGCCAATGGCAGAGATTGCGAAAGTACTGCACGCTTATGAAAGTATACCATACGGCATACACTATTTATATAAGCAAAGTGTCTGCATGCGCCACAAAGTATGCTACAGCAACAACATACAATGAACGCATTGAGTAACGAAAAGAATGTAATAAAGCGCTAAAATTGTGTTGAATAAAAAAAAAAAATAATAATAATGCCTTGAATGCAATTGACTTTCATGTACAACGAAGCATTCATTTATTACATGCTACTTTCATATTTTATAGCTGTAATTTATTAGTTAGCTGTGCGTATGTATGTGTGTGACTATTGTTAAGCAAGTATTTGGCTAAACATTTTTATTGTACCCAAGATTTTTGCGAATTTTGTAGTTTTCTTGCTGACAGTGGCAAAAATTTTAACTGCTTTTTTGGTGTTAGTAAAAACAACAACCACAAATATTGTGCTGTGAATGCACAAATGTAGGGCGCCCTAAAGTAGACTATGTTTTTTTTTTTTTACTTATTTGTGCTTGCTTAAATTTCACTTGCAGTGCATATTGATGGCGCCATGTGAGTGTATGTGTGTGTTTGTTTGTATGTGAAAAAGTGCAATGCAAGCAGCCTTCTCATTTATGGCACCGAACATTTGCTGAGTAGACATTTGCAACTTTCTTTGTTTAACGAATAAACCTTTGTCTTGATCGTTTGCACTATCTTCAATGTCACCATTACTTGTGCGCCAGCTTGGCAACTATTCGATTTAACAAAGTGATAGCTACAACAAAAAAGAAACCTCATCATTATCGTCATTGTCATCATTATTACTCTGTAAGAGTTGCCAAATTGTATTGCAAACCAGATGTCAAAACCGAAAATTTAACCCGGTGATCTTCCACTCAAATGACGACTTGATAAAATACAATTTTTTAAAACTTACACCGTTTTAAATCCGTTCATTTTTCCAACCCGAATCTGTAGGCTGACAAATTCCGAAATTCTCAACTTAGCCTTCCCCTTATTATATTAGAACCATTTAGAACCTAACTTTGGCTCCTGTACATTTACTGCAGAATAAACCCAACACCGCAACCCTACCACTTCTCGAGACTAAAAATCGAAGCTTAACCTTGTTTTGTATCATTTTTACTACTTGCCTACAAATTTACAATCAAAACAAATCGTATTACAAATCACAAATTGCATTGCACACTCAAGTGCTTTAATTTACCTGACGACGCCTAAAAGTAGGCAAAACAAATGCTGACAAATAATAGAAAATTGAAAACAAGCTGTGGAAAATCAAAACAATTGAGTGGCGTGTCGACTACAAACTAGAAAAATTACGATATAATCAAGAAGAAGAACAACGAAAAGAATAAGGAGAAGAATAAAAAGAATAAGAAACCATAGCAAAAAAGGACAAAGCAGCGGAGTCGAAAGCTATGTAAAAAGAAGTGAAAAGCTAGTACAAAAAACAAAAACGAAACAAATGAAAACCAGTGTAGTTAATACAATACAAGCAAATCGTGATGATGTCATGGCAGACAATTCACTGGATAATAACAAAACAACAATAAAAACAATATTGTAGCAAAAAAACATACAAAAGCTTTCTTAGGACAATAAAAACAAATTGCAATTTTCAATCAGTTTGATGGCGTACAAGTAGGTACACTGAGAATGCAACGAACAAGGTGACAATGTGTGCAAAACGCTGATATCATTGAAAAGGATTTTCTATGCAGACAAGCACACACACATAGAAATATAGATAGGTATTAATAACACAAAACCCAGCAAAAAATGCAAGTGGTATGGGAAGTAAGCTAAATCGAAAGAGCTGAGAAACGTTGCATACTTTAAGGCGTCGAATGTATTTCGTTAGCCTTCTTCTTTTGCTGCTTCTTTGTTGATCACTTTGTACTCAAATTTTAGAAATAATATGAAATGTTCTCCAAAGGAAATTTTCACAGTCCTTACGCTCCCAAAGGCGAGATATGACCTCTTCAGAAACTAGTCGCATAGTCGCTTCAGACCATCAAACAAATTGTTACATAGGCATACATATACAAATGTGTTTCCATGTACATATGTAGCTTTCTTGCCCTTGATTGGTTTTGCTTATGTGGAAAAATAAATGAAATAAAAATAAAAAATGAATATCGAATTGCAGAACAAAACAGAAAAGCACACTTTGTACCCTGATTTCTGTGGCAAACAAGCAAGGCAATATCGTGTTGATAGAAAGCACATGTTGTCGAGCTTGTTATGCGCTCGTTGAATAGAAAAAAGTGAATTGAAGCGGCACTTTGAAAGATCATATGTATGAATGTATAGAGTTTAAGTAATGTCTCAACTATGTATGTTGGGCTTTCTAAAATTTCAGTGTTTAAAGTAGGTTTGGGAATTTTTTTTGTGTAGTAAAAATAATATTTCTTTTAATATCAAAACTTCACTCTAATTGTTGTGTTGTCTGAGGCGAAACATTTGCAAAAAGATATTTATATAATTCAGAGAAAATAAATTTTAATTTAACGCCTCAAAGTATGCAAAAGTTTTTCGTGATAGCTACTTTCTTGCTAAAGGACGTTTTCAGCAGCTCTTTGGCAATTGCATGCTATATGTTACAGACTGAAAAGCTGCAGCAAATAATAATTGTACTATTTGATAGTTTAATTTAATTTTTACTATGAGAACTCTCCCTATCAAGGGCACTCTATTGTTTAATGTTTAGAATTGGACTCCAGGCTAATGGCATAATTGCGTAACAAGAGGTTGGCTGGTGTGTTGCTTTCTTGTCCTATATTTGTAGCAATAAAATGGCAATACAAGGTTGATAAAATGTATGCATATCTTTAGGCGCAAATTCCCTTTCTGTTATTACAAATCGAATTTCTTTGCAAAACCGTGCTTGGTAAGGTGTTAGCTGAACTTAGAAAGCGAAAGTGTAATAATAAAAATGTTTATTTTTATGAAAAATGTTGGATCCACAAAATGACAGGGTACCTACTTAATCGAATTTATATGCAAAATTGTGCGCCTGAAAATATGTATTTAAATATTGCTATTGTGTGTTCTGCGTGCCAATATCTTCATTGAAATATGTTCGAAAGCTGACATCAACCTCAAAGATGAGTTGATACCCGAAACATCCTTTTATTTAATTAGTAGCAATCTTCATTAATGTAAACACATTTTTCGATTTGTAAAAAAAGTACAACTAAACAACTTCTTTCTCAAACATGCACACATAATTAAATTTTTTCTGGCACATACGATTTAATAGCGAAAAAAACCTATGTAGGATTTTATTTATTATAAGCGCGCTCACGTATATGTTTCATCTTTTACTTTAATATTAAATGTTTGCTGTTACTTTTTTCACGCATTTCTTGAATACATTTTTTCTTTGTCTTTTAGCATTACCAATAAATACAGTCATAAATTCTTATTTGCGCATCGCATCATCATCGTGCATAGTAAACGCCTAAAATGCTGCTTTCCGGGAATATTCCTAGTTACACATCTGCATACATTCATGTAAGTTATAATTCAGTAAATATATACAATTTCTTGTGGCTTTAAGAATCAGTATTAGCGTCAAATGAAATCGTCAAGATTAGATTATTTATGGTTGACACTGCGGTTGCTTGAGCAATGCAGAGATTGAGAGGGAGAAAGCAAGACAAGAAGTTGGCGTATAAAGACTAGTAAAAAAAGGCGAAAGTAATGTAATAAGGGAAAGAAAGAATTTAGTAAGTAAAATGAGCATTTGTGGGGAAAACTTTTCTTAACAAAAAATTGGTTTTGGAAAGATGAAAGCAAACGAGATTAAATAAGAGCTTTAAGCACTCACAAGTATGGAGGGCGATTGGCAAGTAAATAGGTAACACGTATTCAAGCAAGATTTCAATCAGAATATCTACGAAACTAGTTGAGATAAGGAACTCAATCACATCGCTCATTGAAGCATTCTTTAGCACCTTTCATTTAATACCAATATTACACTCCCATATTTTGAATCATTATGGTCCACATTGTAGACGATTACTCCGAATCCTTTCGAGTTATCAAAAACTGAGCAACTCAAAACCTTAAGTTGGACGTCTACTAATGCAATGGTGAAAGTAACATTCAATGCTATTTAGCAGTATTTGAGTGATGTGCGATCAAACTAACAGACCGACAGACACAAATTTGTTTTTTGATTTCCACAATATATTTTCTACTCATTTGCAAAATGTTGACACAAAGAACATAAATAAAAGCTTCCTTTTCAACAATGATTCCGACAAACGAACAATACGTACAATTAAGCGTACACTAACCTATGACCCTTCGCCTTCATTGCCAACCTCAACAAAATGATATAGCAACTTGCAATAATATTGTAAAACCGATATGTGTTATTGTAAATGCTCACCCCCTAAATAAGCTTTTATAAGGTTTCTGTTGAAAAATCGAAAATATACAGAAACGTATACAAAAAAAGCGCCTAAAAGTATGCAATACAGAGGGGATTGCAGCAGTGTAAAAGAAACATAAAATAACAAAAACAGAAAAGTGCAAACAAAAAGGGATGAGAGGGTGGTGTTGCAAAAAGCACAAATCATTTACATGAACAACGAAAAATAAATAAAAGCTGAAATACAAACAGAGGAGCGGAGAGAGGGAAGAACAAGAATGCAATGTAAACAACCTACGCCCCAAGTAGCGTGATATGGGAAAGAAAACGTAACATGCGTACAACGCCCTTACTTAAATGCAGCGAAGTAAAAAAAAATCGAAGAAAGCAAACTGAAAACCCACAGGAGATGTCTTCGAGGCATGCATGTGTGAATGTTAGACGCGCATTAACACGTTCCAGCTGCATGATGGAATGTAGTGGGGAATAAGGAGGGACGCTCGAGCGTATTTTTCCGATGGTATTGGTAGTTCCTTTTAAGAAGAATTTTTAGAATAAACTAAAGATGTTGGAATTAAGACATTTTTGCTTAATAACTCTGGCTATGCCCATATTACCCGAACTAACCTTACAGGCAGTATTACCCTATTTTTACTTTGCTAACTATTATTGGGAGTGTTTCAAAAGCGCGTAGCAAAATAATATCCAAAGCGAAAAAGTAACGAAAGTAAAGGAAAACATTGGAAATTCGAAAAAGCCACACATTAAAAAAAAAAACTCAAACTCCCCACCCAAAAGCACACATTTTTCTAGGAAATGTAAGGCTGTAAATGCTTCGCCGCCCAAAAGTATGCTACGACGCGCAATAAAAAACATTTCCATTTCTGAGCCACAACATGAGTGAAGCCCATATATTTTTTTCCTTTATTCATAATTTTTTTCTTTCTTCACCTCCACTTTGAACAACATCACTTTCTTTGGTTTACTCGGCCACAGCTGCACAGCTCTCACAAAAACAATTGTCTACAATTTAGCATGCTAAGTGCTCTATGGGGGAAAAGCGCCGACACCGACAACAATGATGCCAACTCTTAGACACATGCGCCACCGTGCAAAGGTGCCAAATTGCCACACATTGTTGTTATGTATGTTATGTTGTTGTTGTTTTGTAAGGTAGAGCAGATTATTGTGTGGTGTGTGGTGTGTGAGTGTGTACGATTGTGGTGGAGGCGGCGAAGAGAGCAAAGCAGCATACAAAAATTAGTCATTATTAAGGTGTATTGAAGCTGTAGCCATATATAGGAAAATAGTAAGTAAGTTTAAAGCGCAAACAATGTGCAAAATGTTGCCAGATATGCAAGATTATGATACAACTAATTTTGAAAAAAATTATTAAATATTGAAATATTTTTTTTTTAATTCTTTATAATAATTGGTTTTTAAAATATTACTAAAAATTGAATTTAAAATAAGGAAGCTAAAATACTTTAAAAAGGGAAATCTAAGAAATGTTGCATACTTTTTGGCGTCCGAATGTTTTTTCTTGGTCTCAGCTGGTTTTGGGTAACTCAATTGTAATTTATGTAGTATACTTTTAGGAGTAGAAAGTAAGTTCTCCTTATCATCAAAAATGTGATTTTGAATCCCAGCCCTAGAGCAAGAAGTAAGCGCTGCGAGAGTTTTTGAAATAAATAGTCAATTTGTAAAAATATGAGCCACCCTGTATTCCATTTACATTTTAATTTCGACGGGCGACAGTAATTTGTAAAGTATATATTCGATTTTAGCACCAATTTTGAGATGTTCGGTTCATATTTGACTTACATAAATGTTGTTCCGTTAAACAACAAATTTTATTTAACGCCTAAAGGTATGCAATTCACTTCTGCTGATAACAAACCAAATACAAATTCAGGCTTTGGGTTCAGCGAAAAACCAGGATTTTGAAAAACCAAACTTATTGCAGATATGCGCTACTATGAAGGTTTTCCACAAATATTTTCACTTTTGCGCATACCAAGCAAAATTAATTTCTAAAAATGTGAGCCACCCTGTTTTCCATATAATGTTAGATCCCAACGTAAAGCAAGAATTTTCTAGAGCTAGCAATATAAAATATTTTATTAAACATAGCACGGCATCAAAAAACGCAGCTGTGTTTCATTAAACAAAAAAATTCTACTCACGCCTGGATGTATGCAATGCGCTTTTTTTGAATGAATTTAATAAAGGGAAACTTCCAAAACTTGTTGCTTATTTTTTTTCACTTGAAAATTCGTATTCAGTCAACTGTTTTGTTGTTTTGAACTTGTTAAATTTATGCATGAATTTGATATGCCGTTTTACAAATTTCTGTTCTATAAACCCCTTAAAGTATGCTTCACAACTGACATAGACATGTGTCACTCTCTTGAAAACAACAACAACAACCGGCTAAGCTTACTTGTTGACTTAGTTTTTCGAATTAATTTCAGAGATTTTTTCCCTTTCATTCGGAAAAATGTTGACTTTATGTACATACAAACATTTTTATGCATTATGCATGAGCGTATTTCAAAACTTGTGTACAAAAAAAATATCGTTTTATTAATATTCAAATAAATGTCAAAATAAAAAACAAAAACAGGTTTTAAAGTGAAACCCGAATTTCGAAAATACCGAAGAGTAAGAGGAAATCGATTTTTTAACAAAGCTTAGAACCGAAAGCTGTTGGTATTGTTACGTAATTCTTTTAAGAGCTTAGGTATTTTGAAATTTCTTGTTGGAGATAATCACTTATTAAAAAAAAAAATTTTGTTTCATAAAAAGAGTTTCAAGAGAATGAGCGCCCACCGAAATATATGCAACTCTTACCTCATCACTTAATCATGTTTCATATTTGACTTTAATAAATATTTTTCACAACAACTTTAATTGACTATCCAATATTATTTCCTTAATTACATTCATCTATTTTTCCAACCCGTCAATACTGTCGATGGTGATTAATGGGTCGACGCTTTCATGTTAACGTGTATGTAGGAAATGTGGGAAAACGAAAAACCGGATACTAAGAACCGGGTTCCCTAGTTAAAAGACCATTGAAACAGAGAGAACAGAGAAAAAGCTCACGGAATTTCTGAAATGCACTACTATTTTGCTATTACTGAAATCTTGGTTTTAAATCCCAGTTCGAAACAGTCCATCACTTGAAACTTCCACTTTCTGCCAACAACAAAAAATACGCCTTTTGAACAAATGTAGACAAACCCGGTTCTTTAAATAGTCGGTACATTTAAACTCAAAACTTGTATACTGTTTCTCATCAAGAACTTAATTTAAATATATGCATTAAAAGCTCAAAAAAAACACAAGAAAGTAAAATATTTAAATAAATGCGAAAACAATATTTGCATGAAAATGACAAATAAGTCAGCAACTTAATAAAGCAAAAGCGAACAGGAAAAAACTTATTGGAAAATCGAAAACAACAAAATATTTATTGGGCATACAAAAATCAAGGATGTAAGTAATAATTAACAAAAAGCAAAAAAAAAAAAAATCTACCGAGAAGTTGAAATTAAATGCAACTGGAAAGGACAAAAGTTGCCGAATGAGAAAAATGTCGTAAATAAATTGGACAAAGAGGAAGAGATGTAATAAAAGCTGACATAAATTATATACCGTTAAAGCCACGTATATGCGTAAAAGCATGTTAATGGAGAAGGATATGCATAGATACCCTGTAGGAAAATAAATGCAGTACAATTCTTCTTCTTCTTTAAATGGCCATCTAACCGCCTGAGCGATTTTGACCGTCCAACATAGCTTGCCAGTCATTTCTTCTTTGCGCCAACTGGCGCCAATTGGAGACCCCACGAGATCGCAGGTCGGTGCCCACTTGGTCCTTCCATCGGAGTGGTGGTCTTCCTCTTCCTCTGCTTCTACCGGCGGGTGCCGATAAGTATACCTTCTGGGCTGGAGCTTCTTCGTTCATTCGCACGACGTGGCCTGTACAATGCAGTACAATTGCCGTATATGAAATTTTGAGTTGACGCTTTTAGCACGAGCTTTTAAACAAAAAATTCAAATTAAAAATTAAAAAAAATGTTTTAACTTTTAAGTTTTAATAATTATGATAATTTTTGTTAATACAATAAAGCACTTAAATTCGCTTTTTTTATTTTTAATCAAGTATTAAAAAAATATTTAACAAATCAACGAAGAAATTTAAATTTTTTAATGCAAGTTAAATCGAACATTTGTAATTTACTTACAGCAAATTTATTTAGCAGTAAACACTTTTCCCTACAGGGTTGCATACCTACTCACTCATGTATTTTTTGTACATAAGTAGCCATAAAATAAGGCGGTAAGGCAGAAAACTCATCTGTTTCATCTTGAAATTCTTAAAGAAGAATATTAATGCTGCTATTGTGCTGAATTAAATTTTTATACGCGCATACATATATACAGATATACTTGCATATAAGCTTACACACATACATATTCTCAAGTACGCTTATAAGTATATACCTCGCCTTCATTGCAAGTACAAAGTGCATAAGCAGATAAGCAAACTCGCCTCATTTCTTTTCATAAGTTTTGCTTGAGAAAGAGCTTTATTTTAAGATATACAGTAAGTAGATAGGTAAGTGGGTAAGTAAGTGGACAAGTACAAGTGTGTAAGTAGGTAAAGCTGCAAAGAATTTAAGTTAAAGCAATTTAGGGATAATTGATTTTATGTGTAAGCTTTATTATAAAATTAAATTTACCTAAAGAAGATATAATATAATGATTATTTTAAATCATGTGATCGTATATGTGAGTATTATAAAATTTTCCAATTTAATCTCAAGATTTTTAAAAGTGTATTTTAATTTTTGATATAGACATCGGGAAGGCTTTTGAATACGAAAAGATCTGTAGAACAGAAGAGGTATGAAAAATGATTTTTAAGTAAAGAGTTGTAAGACTAGCATCTTTTACTATTTTTTATCGAAATGATCGGGGCTTCTTAACTGTCTAAAATAATTTCTTTGAAAGTAATTTCGTGCAACTGTACACTTTTTGTATGATTTTAATTAATGTGGCAACTCCAAATAAAAGGGTGTTTCAAAAAACGAAAAACTTACTGAGGATAGTCTCGTATATGAGTTGAAAATTTTAATAGAGGCAAATTAACTCGGATTTATAACATAAAATTTAAATCAGAGTCCCATTTAAAACTATACAATACTAAATTCTCATATTCAGATCACAGGTTTGTATTCTGAAATTAGACGACGAATCATTTTGTGGAACATTTTAAATGGAGCGTTCCGCAATTAATCCTTTTAGTCTTCAGTTGACTATAATTCAATATGCCGAAATCCAATTTTTATTTCTGTAGCATACACTTAGAGATGTGTGTCATTTTAGTTGTTGTAGCATACTTATAGGAGTTAAAAGTGCCCGCTTGGTTAGAAAGTGCATTAGTCCTTTCGTGGTCGTTCGGAAATTACCCATTTACTCAGTAACTTTAACTATATCCTCTCAATAGAACACGTTGCAACAAATGTGACTAGTTCAACCCATACAAAGTGATTAGAACTGGCATTATTCGCATCCTCCTTTACGGTTCATCCCCGAAGCCTTATCGAGCAATCGCTTTAAGCTTACTCATGATAACTTCGTTCACTGGACATAGTTAAATTTAATTTTGTAGATATTCAATTTTTTACGTATTGGTACAGTCCGGTAAGTTTACTTTCCATGCCTAAAAGTAGGGTACAAAAATTAAAATTGACCTACGCAAACTATGCCTACAATGGAATAGTTTGGATCAATTGTAGCTTAAAGTGAAAAATGGAAGACAACCTTAAAAAATAAATCGCAGTGTTTTTCAAAGAGTTCTAGTTAAAAAATAGTTGCATACTTTTAGGCTGTCACTAACTAGCTCCACTCTACAATGCCTTTATCTATTAAGCTTACTAGCATTCAATAAGAATTTATTTACTTTAAACAACAACTCTCGCAATAGCACAATTGTGAACTACAACTGTGTTAATAAATTTTTCTACTTAAAGTCATTGTAAATTATGACAAAAGCGAAACTAAAGGCTTAATTATCTTTTTAATACCGTATTATATATATAGTATGTTTACTCCAGATTTCTATAGCCATATTAAACGTAAGAGAAAAATCAGCTATGGTATTAAAATAGCAACTGCAGTGCTACTGCCGTATATATGTATGTAGATAATATGCACATCATTGCATAGCGTGAGGCGCAGCGCGTGATATACATTGCCTATCAGCAGGCGTTGTATGTATACATTGCGCCACCATTGTTGCATGCTCTACAATTACATTGATAAATATGCGCAATAAACGCGTTTTAATCTATGATTAACCTACCTTTTTGAAAATTATCGTTTATTCTGCTAGAGCTACTGAGCTCTAGAGAATGCAGTTGAGCCGTAGGAGGAGCATAAGCGCCGTAAAGTAGGCAATATATTTTTTTTTTTTTTTTTTTTTGTTAAAAATACTTTTTATTTCTTGTTGTAGTGCTGCAGAGTTTGAATGGAAATTGCAGCAGATTTTAATGAGTTAAAGCATTTAGAGTAGAGAGTTTTATACGGTGATGATTTGCTTAGCTTATTTATCTTGCTACTTTAGTAGTGCTTGCTGCTGTTAGTTGATTAGCTGTAGGGAGTTGTGCTATCTCTTTTAACTTTGAATATTTACATTGTGTGTGTGTTTGCATTGGGGATTTTCAACTTTTCTCGTTTCTGCTTTCACCAGCAAGTCATTTCAATTAATTACATTTGCTTTTGTGCCTCGCATGTATTTACAATTTTTTTTTTTTTTTTGTTGATATTTTTAATAACATATTTTATACACGCAGCATTTGTGATTTTTAATTTTATTGTTATTTATTATTGGCACTTATTGCATGTATGCGTATTTTTCACTTTTTTTTTTTGAACATTTCATATCAACTTTATTGCACTTAGCTCTTTTATTAATTAAATTTTTTTTCTTTGTTTGCAGTTGGCCTACTTTTTACTCCTTTATCGTGTTATTTAAAGTACTCTTTTTTTAGTTTCTTTTTTTTTTGCTTTCTTATTTGCTATTGTAATCTATTATTTTTCGCTTTCTGAGTTGTAACTTTTTAATTGTAATTTCTCTTGTTTTGCTTGTTTTTTTACTGCAACGCACACAATTATTTTCACTCTATAGCATTCTAAGCCCGGCGGGTATTACATACATATATTGAATTGGCCCAGATTGTTGATTGCGTATTTGTATGTCTGTTTGTGCTGCCTGCAAGTGCACTGACCGTACGCTTATATACGATTTTTTAATATGCAAACCAAATATTTATTGCAAACAGCCTAGCAAAAAGTTGTAATTGTTGTTGATATTTTTTATTTTGTTGCATAATCTAGGGCGTTATTGCATTTTTTTTCCGCTGTTTGCGATTGCCTTCAAATCTTTATTAATTAAATTTGTTTTTTGCCCCGTTGTTAACAATATCCAGATTTGTAGCGTTGATTTTTTTTATTTTTATTTTTTTTTTCTTTTCAATCTCAACTAAGTACAATGATTTTTGCTTTGCATGCGTATCATTTTGCTCCAGTTCAGTCTAAGCTTAGTTTTTATTGAGATATTTTTCCTTTTATTTTTAATAAGTATTTCACTTTATATTCAATAATTATGTTTCCTGAAATTTTAATTAATTAAAATATTACAAATAAAATTTTGTCCATTTAAAAAATGAGAAAAAATTAAAAGCTTAAAAACAAACCAATTAAAAATGATAGGATTCCTAAACGTACACGAATAATAAATTGTGTTT